>CM029552.1:3358935-3958935 GCA_017141385.1 Sogatella furcifera
CGATTCAAACAGCAACACAATTGAAAATTAAACTCTAAACTTAGGGCTTTTTAAAATAATTGATAAATAAAATGAAAAAACAAAATACCCTGAGTCCCGAAACATGTCTGTTTTCAAATTCTAATTTTCTCTTTAAAACTCCACTGTGCAACTATGTTAGAAATGTGTAACTCGAACCATGTGGAACTTGAAATATATTATCAATCATTATTAGCCTTCATGAACATTTTATGTATACAATTATTGTAGAGGTGTGACTTCAAGATCTTGATTTGTTATCTTTCATAATTACTGACGTTGTCTATGCTATTTGGTTTCTTGACAATAAAATTTTATTTATTTTGTAAAATAATACTTCTAAAGTTTTTTAAAAAAAGTATTTGATTTTTCATATTATTCATCAAGCAAAAACAATGTTTGAAGTTTGTTAAAAAGTTACAATAACAAACGAAATTGGTAGAAAAATGTTACGTAAGAATGGGGGAAAATGCGAAGTAAGATAATATTGTTAGTCAAATGACTACCTAACAAATTATGATAAATCTAGATTTATGATAAAATATTTTTGGAAGTGAGAAATTATAATATTAAGTGAAAGTGGACATTGTGGATAGACATATAACCTACATCTTAAACCTTCATCATCATCATTCATACTTTGCTTAAAATACTTAGAAACCAAGTCACAATTGTTAAGAAAGAATAAAGAATAGAGAATTTGTGGTGTTGTACTGGTTGAAATAAATCTGTTTTTCAAGTTCTAATGTGAATAATTATCATCTTTGGTTACTCTAGTTATTTCTGAAGCCTCTAGAATGTCGAGAATACAGTCTTTTTTATTAAAATGCAGGAACTCTACTTCCGCCTCGGCCTTGAACTTGTGATCATTTGCTTCCAAATGTTCAACAAAGTTAGAATCCACATTACTTTTTACATTTTTCCAATCTTAAATATTTCCTTTGTATTATTTCAACATTCCGAGGATTTTTCTCAGTCAGCAGTTAGCGAATATACAAATAAATTGATTTGTGAGCTCCATAGATTACATCAGGAAATTACAAAAAAATACAGTATTTAGCAAGGTAATTAGAATAGAATTATAATTACCTATTCTAATTACCTTGGTATTTAGGAGGTCCTGATTACAGTAATATGGTCACTGTTCCATAAAATAGGGCTTATTAGATTTTGATAACAAACCTTATACCTTCAAAAAACCATCATATGATAAATTTATAAACAGATTGTATTTGTTTACAACTTCATATTCCAATCTCATTTGATAATATTTATTGTCCCTCATTTAGCACAAAGCCTCAAGTTTTTAAAGAAAATACTGTAAATAATTATTGTGAAAAGTGTTTGAAATGTGTTCACATAATTTGAGAAGACTTCATCTACTAGTGAAAATTTATCGATGAAGAGCAAGTAAGAAAAATGTGTTATTAATAATGCTTCCACAACATTTTTTCTAACCTTCAATAATATTTCATGGAGAGAGTTCTGATGAGATGATCCAAGAGAAATCTATTTAATGAAAAAATTTATGAATAAAGCGATCAATTTCACAAGTCACACAGCAAATGGATTCAAATGATTTGGATTCGAACTAAAACGAAAGAAGTTATTAACAAAACTATGCTTAAATAAGCCATCAATTATATATTTTTGATAAACTGAACTGCGAAATCTTCGAAATGGTTTTCATAAGTTCTTTCAAGAGAATTGAAATGAGTATTAAGATTGATTTTTCTTATGCTTTGCTACTCGAGATTTGATATCGCTATTTGAAAAGCGTGGCCTGTTGAAAACGTATACGGTACTAATAATCTTCGTTTGGAGTATTTATACGAGGAAATTAAAGCCATATTGAATGCAATCTAGCTGGTAGCCTACCTCTTACAATAATAATACATTGGAGAACGTTCAAACTGCAGCCATTAAATGCTATCTTGCTAGTACTTCTCACAATAATAATACATTATTGAACGATTCAAACTTCAATCAACTTAATCACACTAATTTTTTCATGAAACATGCTTCCATTCCATACAGTGGGCAACTATCGTCTAACAGGCAAACGATTGGGAAAAGGAAACTTTTCCAAAGTCTATCAAGCCCATCACATCGTGCTAGGTGCTAATGTAGCTCTAAAAGTAATCAATGAAGTCAAATTACAAGAAGATTACGTCAGAAAGAATTTGAAACGCGAGGAACGTCTACTCTCGAAACTGGACCATCCGTGTATTGTACGACTTTTTGAGACAATGTACTACAAAAACGTGTATTGCTTAGTTATGGAGGAGGTGAGAGGCAGCACGTTACATCAGTTTGTCGCGCGTAATTCCGAAGGATTGTACGAAACTCAAGCGCTCACGATAGCGGTTCAACTGTTTTCAGCCGTAGATTACATGCACGGAAGATCTGTAGTGCATAGAGATCTGAAAATGGAGAATATCATTTATGATAGGGTGACGCGTCGGGTGAAAATTGTCGATTTTGGCTTGGGAAACGATTGGTTCGGAGGTAGACACTTGACCACTCAGTGTGGTAGTCCAGAGTATGCTGCACCTGAGTTGTATACACCTGGAAAAATCTATGGACCCGAGGTGGATCTATGGAGTCTGGGTATTATTTTATTCGCAATGTCCACAGGGAAACTACCGTTCCATTTCAAAGGTGGACGTGTTAGAGATCCCAACGATCGATTAAATTTTCTCACAAAAATTAACAGAGGACTAACCGAAGTGCATTTGAAAGCAATGAAGAAGTATTCCATACACTTTTCAAGCCTAGTTTCGCATCTATTGAAGCCCAGCGCGCGGGAACGTCTAACAATGGATAAAGCGTTGAAACATCCGTGGCTACAGCGTGCCTCGAAAAGAACGTCGTCGTGTCGTCAGCAGAAAACGACTACGTCGTTATCGACCGGCGTACATCGTTGGTCGTTTGTTGAGCAGATGGTCGTTGATCAGATGTCGCGAATGTTGGGGTTCAGTGTGAAACAGGTGATTTCGGAAATTGAGAAAAAGCCGCATGGGAAAGTGGGTGGGGTTTTCAACTTGATGTGCTGGTTGAAGAGGAGATAATAATAAAAATAGAAAAATCAAAATTAAATATTGTTTTATTGATATCTACTCTTAAAACATAAATAATCTAAATCCCTCTTTACACGTCGGTATGTGATACGCATTAGTGATACAAAAGTTAAAAATTGACACACAAATTTACAGAAAGGAAGCTCAAAACCCTGAAGCTTGAAGTCCACTTTTAACGGCGGATTTGTGATAACACAATAGTGATACAATGTCCAAAAATGATACAGTAAGGAAGCTCGTTGATACGAGACATTTACAATCCTCATCGATCGCTGCCATATTGGAAATAACCTGATTCTATTCCAATGATTGAACATTTTGAGAGCATTTCAACTTCGTTCAGGTATTTTCAAGATTATTTGATGAAAAATAATAAGAAACACCTTGTTTCTAAGGGCTAATAGTTATTTTCCTCAGTGTTCGGCACTGCGAAATGAGCATACCTCACTTTTCATCCCCACGTTGTGAATATCTTGCGTCAGTGAGCTTCCTTCCTATAAGATTTCGTATCAATTTTGGAATTTTGTATCACTGTATCACTACTGCGTATCAGAAATCCACTGTGTCAAGATGTCTTCATATATCAAGGTTTCAGGTTCCTATTTTTTTTCTTTTTTTTCAACTGTCGTAGGCTATATGAGCGGCTATGCGTTTACAATTGACAGTTTTATCTTCCAATAACAAGCTACTCTAGACATTAGAGTAGCTTTCAATAAAGAAGTAATATTGAAACATGACACTTTATCAAATCAAAACAGTTCTACTTCATTTTAGACCTTCATCCAATTCTATTTTAACGAACCATTCTACAATCTTGGATGCATTTTTAGATAAATTGCAAATAGTCAAGATTCACAACTTGCTCAATATTAAATATTCTTTATTGAATTACTTTTTTATACATTTTCAACTTATTTCACATGATCCACTGCTAAAATATATATAAATAATTTATCTTCTCGTTGAAATTCATTCAAAGTTGTCAAGGTCATGAGTAACGTCATAAAGGGTTTATCAACGTCATAAGGTCGTCTTGAATATTCAAGACTTACTTTAATCGTATGTTATTTTCTACCCTGATGCACTAGTGAGGAAAACGCTATAACCCCCTTTTCACCCATGTTACTTTCCGCGCTGTAGATTAAAATAAAAACCCACTGGCGGCTCGTGCCCACGAAATAGGTGAAGTGCTGTACAGTAAAAGATACGGGCACTCCACCTGTTTCGTGGGGACGAGCCGCCAGTGTAAAAAACCTCACATTCTAAAAAGCTACCGCGATGTCAGCCTCAGTACCCAGCCTATCATTAAAACGTAGCCAATCTAGTCTTCAAAGGGCTACCCCTCGTTTTAATTGGAAGCTAAGATGAACCCGGTTGCACAGTGGTCGATCATACATTATTTATCATTCCTTTGCACCTAATTTTTGTCACGTTTTCTTTTGATCTCCGATCTTCTCACAGCTGACGGATGAAGGGAGAAGGAAGAAGGGAGATGAAAAGTTATTATCATGCAGTAAAAGTAAAGAGAAAGAGAGAAAAAAAGACAGATTGAGAGAGAAAGCTTGAATGAGTGAGTGGGGGGGAGGTCGCTGACCAATCTGTGATAGACTTTTTAATATTCATTGCTCGAGGATATGATTACTAGCTCCTGTAGAAGAACTATAGTTCACTGAAACACTAACAACTATAGTACATTCACGATGGCTTGAGACGAGATAAACAAAAGCTCTGCACGTGTGTATGTTCGACTGGAGTGGCTTCGTTCTAGCCACGACATAAACAAGTCACGGCAATACCGAAATCCCGAATTTTGTTGTAGGCAATTCAGAATAAATATCTTTGAGTAATCTTTTTTATAGATACACATTGGGAAATCGCTTGTTTTGGTTGTCTCTCGATTGCATGAACCGAAAATGAACGAACAATTATAGTAAAAGTTTTGTGTCAATGCTTTGATTACAGTCCCGACAATAAAATTCGGGATTTTGGCATTGCTGTGACTTGTTGATGTCGTGGCTAAAACGAAGCCACTCCAGTCGAACAGTCCCGACAACAAAATTCGGGGTTTTGGCATTGCTGTGACTTGTTAATGTCGTGGCTAAAACGAAGCCACTCCAGTCGAACACACACACATGCAGAGCTTTTATTTTGTTTATCTCGTCTCATAAGCCATCGTGAATGGACTATAGTTAAAATGTACCAGGAAGTGAACCTAGTATATTATCAAAGTGCCCAACAGCTCTGGAAGCACTGAAAGCTGTATCCTAGACTTTATAAACTAGACAGAAGAAAAGTATATAAAACAAGACAAAGTCTATGCAAGACTTATTACTCACACATTAGGCAAGACGTAAACATAATGGGAAGACTTATACATTAGGCAAGTGTAGACTAAGTACATATCAAGGTATACAATTATATTTGCAGATGTACGATATACCAAATTTATATACCTGTATTTGCAGATGTACGATACCAAATTTTAAATAGTTAAGGTTGTTCTGTTTTTCGGGAGCTATAGAAATGATGGGGTAAGCCAGAATATTCTGAACTCAACTACATCATACTACAGATATAGAATAATATTATTATCACAATATATAACAATTATGAAGTGTGTAGTGACGTAGAACAGTACAAAACTGATCATCATGTCCTTTTGCAGGCAGGTTTGCAACAACATTTTTCCAGTAACCTTGGTTCCAAACTATCGTTCCGTGCGTGCATGATGAAAGACTATTATCCCGCTGAGCTGTAAAGGGATGGGATGTCTTATGATGTAGACCAGTTCTCTTCCTACTGTACAGGTCCTTTTTTACCAAAATTTAAAATTATTGTTGTGAAACAGGAAGACTGACCTGCATTTAAATAGAACGGTGAAAAGTGTAATCTACATCTATAAAAGCGAAATGGCACTGACTGATTCATTCATTCATTCATTCATTCATCACCAGAACTAAAAATCCACTGAACCGAAATCCATCACTTTTGTCAAATTTGGCAGGCATGTTCAGTTGGAAGATTTAGACACGCGCTAAGAACGGATTTTAAAACTTTTCCATTAGGATACGCCAAATACAATTTTAGTTTTTCTATAGTTTTTCAACGTTTTCTTCATTTTTTCGAGAACCAATCGGTAGAAAATGTTGATATTTGGTGGGCAGGTTCAGATAAGGTCTAGAAATGTGTTAAAATATTTTTGCAATCCGTTCAAGATTACTCCAGTAATCAGGTTTTCAAAATTGTAGATGTGTTAGTTGCATATCTTCCGCCTTGATACGACCAATCCTAACTGTAAATTCAATGGTTCAGCGAGATTTTAGATGAACTAATTTGGAAGATCAAGTTTGAATCATTGAATCAAGTTTCAAACTATATAGTACTTCCAATATACTTTTGCAAGGTTTGGAACAACCTTTTTCCAGTAACCTTGGTTCCAAACTATCGTTCCGTGCGTGCATGATGAAAGACTATTATCCCGCTGAGCTATAAGGATGGGATGTCTTATGATGTAGACCAGTTTTCTTCCTACTGTACAGGTCCTTTTTTACCAAAATTTAAAATTATTGTTGTGAAACAGGAAGACTGACCTGCATTTAAATAGTAGTAACACATTTGAAAAGTGTAATGTTTAATAATACTTGATGATTAATAAGACTGTTTGATGATCGAATTATTGTATTAACATATGACCTTGAATTTTTATGAATGAAGAATTTAAAGAATTGAACAAATAATGTTTAATAAAACTTGATGATTAATAAGACTGTTTGATCGAATTATTGTATTAACATATAGCCTTGAATTTTTATGAATGAAGAATTTAAAGAATTGAACGAATAATGTTTAATAAAACTTGATGATTAATAAGACTGTTTGATGATCAAATTATTGTATTAACATATAGCCTTGAATTTTTATGAATGAAGAATTTAAAGAATTGAACAAATAATTTCAATAGCAGAGAATACAATAAGTATGAAAATGAAATACGAGGAAGCACGAGAGAAGAAAAATATTTTCTGGCAAAATTAAAACTCAAGTCACTGTTATTCTCGATTCATGATGTGAGTCAAATGGAATACAAGTGGTAGAAGACCCAATGCAGGAAAAATATGAAAATTTTGAAATATGAAAATTGTTTTCCTGGAAAAATAATAATCCCAACTTCAAATAGATGGCGGAAAATGGAAAATTGTAGGCACGCATGATGGAATAAGTAGGTTGGAAAGCTTAGCAGATATTGCAATTCAAAATGATGAATATTTTTGGCATTCTTCTCTGTTCATGAGAATGATAAGGTTGAAATCTTCTATTAATGTCAACTGACTTCAATAACTGTTGTTGGAATGTTTTAAAATACTGTAATTTATTCTTGAGAATATTCGTTTATTGCAATAAAAGATATTACATGCAGCCCATATCAGTGAATATATTGAGCATGTGTAGTATATCTTTCAATTAAGGTATATCTTTTCAATTAAATATTTTCAAATATTTCTCTGTTATTGAAGCAGCCTAAAAATCTTGATTTAATAGTAGAATGGGAATTGGTTTCCATACTCCCTCATGTTCCTCTATGAAACCCTCACATGTCTATGACATGTCTATCACATGTCTAAACCCTCACGAATAAAGGTCCTCGAAATCTAATAAGTTGCTTATGATTTCTGTATTTTTTTGCTATAATTACGATTGCTTGGATCCAGCTAATTTCATTATTATTCCCCTTATATTTCCCTTTATTACTAAAGCGAATCTACTTCTGCAGATTCAATTTGTGAGGAGTGTGCTGCTACCTAGCGGTGTTGAAGAGAAACTACGAGTACAAAGTTTCACCGCTAGGTCGGGCGAGCGTCTCAACAGTAACAAGAGACAAGCACTCTATTATAGCTGACACCTTGAAATTAGGCGGTTTTTCGCCTGCTCCTTGTACGCTACAACAGCTGATGCTGTCATTAGAATGATTCTCACATTATGCCTTGATGATGTTTCTGAAATCAAATGAGACAAAAAATGACACCAGCTGTTAGTAGAGCTGTAGAGCTGTAGAGCTGTAGAGCTGTAGAGCTGTATGTTGTAGAGCTGTTAGTAGGTAACGTCAAGAGACAGACGAAACCGCCTAACTCCAACTCATTGACTTCAGCGAAAGTGAAGAAGATTGAGATATTATCGTAATATCTTAATTCCAATTATTGAAAATTGAAACTTCTGATATGAGAAATCAGAATGTCTAAAAGTGTGTGATGAGTGTTTATGACATTCAAAATATTGCTCAATTAGAGTTATAAAAGAGGATCTTCTATAGTTGTAAAATCTTCTATAGTGGGTTGAATGAAAGAGAGGGCTTGCATGTCTCAACTTCGCCCACAAACTATTGTAAAACTTTCATAGAGTGCAGAATGAAGTCATTACTCTATCTAGTGTGAAATTTCTTATCAAATCACGATAGAGCACAACTTGTTTATTCGTCAATTTCTAGGTTGCATTGAGAATTCATTGAGAAAATTGTATATTTTTCCCATAGTAAATAACATTACTTTTATCATTTACTGTTCACAGGAAACGAGCTACAAATGAAATGAACTACTGGCCGGAAACGGGACTGACACGCAATAAACGACACGTAGAACCACCATCCAACAAAAGCCAGGAACCGGCTGTAAACAACTACCACCAATCAGTCGACAACCAACTTCGTTCTACGGGTGCGAAACATGTATCACCGGTCAAACAAGACGACAAGGATGCAGCCAACAGCCGAACCAAACGCTCGGGAGCACTGGAGTCTCGACTCAGGAGAGCACGTGGATCCATGGGATTTCATGCTGACACTTTCTCAGATGGTTTTGGAGATTTCCAGACTATGAAACGATCTTCTCATCACTCGCGCCAAAACGTTTTGAATCGGATACTAGCGCCCTTGATCACAGAGTACGATGAACGGCTGTCTAAAAGAAGACCAGAGATGGATTCAATGGGTTTCCATGGAGATACGTTTGGAGGAGGGTTTGGAGATTTTGAAACTATGAAGAAACGTCGTCCGGAGATGGACTCTATGGGATTTCATGGAGATACTTTTGGAGGAGGGTTCGGGGATTTTGAAACTATGAAAAAACGTCGTCCCGAAATGGATTCATCAGGTTTTCATGGAGATATGTTTGGTGGAAGTTTTGGTGATTTTGAAACCATGAAAAAACGAAGACCTGAAATGGACTCTTCAGGATTCCATGGAGATATGTTTGGGGGAAGTTTTGGTGATTTTGAAACCATGAAAAAACGAAGACCTGAAATGGATTCTTCAGGATTCCATGGAGATATGTTTGGTGGAAGTTTTGGCGATTTTGAAACAATGAAAAAGCGAAGACCTGAAATGGATTCCATGGGATTTCATGGAGATACGTTTGGAGGAGGGTTTGGAGATTTTGAAACTATGAAAAAGCGAAGACCTGAAATGGATTCCATGGGATTTCATGGAGATACGTTTGGAGGAGGGTTTGGAGACTTTGAAACCATGAAAAAACGTCGCCCGGAAATGGATTCAATGGGTTTCCATGGAGATACATTTGGAGGAGGGTTTGGAGACTTTGAAACTATGAGAAAACGTCGACCAGAAATGGATTCTATGGGATTCCATGGTGATCTATTCACCGGCGATATGGGTGATTTTGAAACCATGAAGAAAAGATCGGTACCAGTGAAGAGAAAAGAGACTGTTGACTTTGTTTCACCCTCTACGGGAAATCACCAACATCCCAAAAATATCCTAACCCCTCTGTCTTCCTACTTGTCTTAAATCAAAAACTAAACATTATCTTCTATCTTATC
This sequence comes from Sogatella furcifera, assembly GCA_017141385.1. Classification (NCBI taxonomy): domain Eukaryota; kingdom Metazoa; phylum Arthropoda; class Insecta; order Hemiptera; family Delphacidae; genus Sogatella; species Sogatella furcifera. The sequence continues at coordinate 3,368,862 of CM029552.1, forward strand.
TTCCACTCCTTCCATTTTCCAGTCTTCGAAGACTCAAACTATATATATTCTTCTAAACTACTATTTATGGAAGTTAATGAGCTCTCTCTTTATGAATGATAAATATTATTATTATTGTTCATGTAAATTGTTTGTTGAAACAGAATAGATATGTATTCAGTATTTATATTTGTTGAATAAAATTTAATATTTTTGTTTTGTCATGCGCATAAATAATTGATGTTTCCTGTATGAACATAAATATCCAGTCTAGTCATAACATGACAATATTATTACTTGATTGTTAGTTGGTTTAGATTGATTCCATGATGTCACTCAATTTTGAATTCAACTAAAGTCGATCTCTAATCGCCCAATTTTTTAGTTGTAGAAATTGGAGTAATTATTGAATTTAGTTCCAGTGAACCAAATATTGGTTTATTGTAACTAGAAGTTTAGTAACTGGATTGTTTGGTATCTAATAACTATTGAAACAAAAAATCAAGTGACTAGAGAAGTGAAATATTGTCTTGATCAGAGCTGCAAGCCTTACCTATTTACAAAGTTGATTACGATCAATTCAATCCGAGCTACGATTTTTAATGCGAGATTGCTGTAATATTATTTATTGAAAATACAGGAACATGTTTTATACTCTGAAATATAAAGTATATGTCTATCCAAGCAGGAATACATTCTGACTAGATGGGAAAATGACTTCAGCTTGGTCGATATTAATTTTGAAATTATGAATTTGCTCTCCAATTGTTGATCAGTATATTTTCTACAATTTGAGGCCGAATTTATCATTTTTGAATCAACATTGACCGAGCTGGAGTCATTTTCCCATCATTCCAGAATGTCTTCTTGACTTGGACAGACTACTTTAAGCAATGCATGCAATTTCCTTGACAAAAAAAGTGAGACTAGAATGGTGAAACATTTTCTTGGTTAGGATATAGAAGTTACTTCGAGCCTAGTAATTACTTGAAGAAAAAACTTGAATATCATTAAATTAGATGGAGAGACAAGGTATTGTCGAACCACTTTATCAATATGAATCTTGTCTTTTTCACTGAATATGGATAGCTGCCACAATATCATATTCACAACTAGGTACTCAACGATATTGACTGTAAATTCGAGCTACGATTCTCAATGCAACATTACTGTTATTATATTGGAAATACCGAAACAATACTTTTATTCTCTGGAACAACAAAAGAAAAACTACTTCCCATCGATTTTCGATAATGTGACTGAAAATTATCGAGATCTTAGTCGATCATCCATCTCGATTAAATTTATTTGCCGAGTGAGAATGTTGTCAACTGAAGAAAATATTAACTATCAAGAGGAAGGTAAGTACAGTTAGTACACCACTTTATAATCTTCTATTTTTTGTTAATAGACATTTATTGTCGAGAATCGAATTCTGATAAAATGTTGAATGACAGCGATTGTGTAGCACTCATTCAAACCTCAGAAATCGTGATCAGATAGACAAAACTCAGCACACGTGAAAAACTGTCAGAAATCAGTATTTTCCACTTTTGATCGTAATTTCCGAGCTTTGAGTAAGTTATGAACAAACCTGGTTCCAAGTGTGAAATTAAAAAAGGTAGTTTGAAAATTGTTAATTTTCCGCCATTGATATCTCGGTAACAAAAAGTAGATGATTTAAAAATTGTCAATTTTCCACCATTGATATCTCGGTAACAATACGTTAAAGATGATTCAAAAATTGTCGATTTTCCGCCATTGACATCTCGGTAACAACTCATTTTCAACAAAGTATGTTCCATGGAACTTTTTTCTCTTTTTGATAAAAGAAATCAGCCTGAGATGTATTGCACATTCCTCCTAAAAAACTCTGTATAATAAGAATAAAGAATAATTATTGATTTTCAAGAAATAGACCACAAAAGCTTGATTATACTCAAGTCCGACTTATCATTATCTATGTTCGCCAATGAGGGAATTCAAAGGCGGGATATAAGGATCAGAAACAAAAGGGGTAGGAATGAATGTGGAAGGAGGAGGAGGAGGAGGAGGAGGAGGAGGAGGAGGAGGAGGAGGAGGAGGAGGAGGAGGAGAGGAGGAGGAGGAGGAGGAGGAGGAGGAGGAGAAGAAGGAGGAGGAGGAGGAGGGGGAGGAAGAGGAGGAGGAAGAGGAGGAGGGAGAAGAAATATCAGAGGAAAACAGTGGAATGTCTCTTCCGAACATGATCCTTCCCTATTTCCTTTGTGTCATGAACCACAAAAGGGATTGCGGAGAGATTCTCTTCTTCTGCTAATTCATTCTTCCTCTCTGTAACAATCACTTTCACTCTCCTTCTCCTTCTCCTTCTTCTCCTTCAACCCCTCCACTCCTCCTCCTACTCTCCTCCTCCTCCTCCTCCTTCTACTCCTCCTCCTACTCCTCCTCCTTCTGAATCTGTCATACTGTTTTCATTTTTTCAACAGAGATGAAGAATTTCGCCAAAGAACTTTCGTTCTTTATTCATCTGTTTTTTTCCTACTTTTACAGCTTTTTCCATCTCTTACTAATCCATAACACAATCCAAAAAATAGGGTTTTCCTCATTTTTGCACACTATTACGCCATCTCCCTTCTTCTATTTTCTTTTTTATTCTTCATTTTCACCACTGTTTCAGTTGCTTGTCGCATTCGATTTATTTCACTTCTTTCTCGCCTACTATTTTATCACACATTCGCATTCCACCTCTTCTCTTTCTCCTTTCTTCTTCCTGATTTATTTTTCTTTCCATTCGTTTCTCTTCTTCGCCTCCTTATTTTGTTCTTCCTCTCCTCCTTTATAGCTTCCTACAACGTTTCCCATTACATTTGCAACTTTCTTTTTCTGACTCCGTTCTCTCATTACACTTATTTCGTCGTTCTCCTTTTTCACCCACATTCCATTTTCTTCTCACTTCCATCAATCTACTTTTTCAACTTATTTTTTTCCTCTCCTTCTCTTTATTTTTCCTTCATCCGTCCCTCTTCATTTCTCCACTTTTCCCACTTCGCCGTCGTCGTCGGTACTTCTTCTTCTTCTTCTTCTTCTTCTTCTTCTTCTTCTTCTTCTTCTTCTTCTTCTTCTTCTTCTTCTTCTTCTTCTTCTTCTCTTTCTTCTTCTTTTACTCCTTCTTCTTCTTCTTCTTCTTCTTCTTCTTCTTCTTCTTCTTCTTCTTCTTCTTCTTCTTCTTCTTCTTCTTCTTCTTCTTCTTCTTTTTCTTTTCTTCTTCTGCTACTACTTCCTCTTCTTCCCTCACATTGATTCATCCTCTCTTTGTTTTCAGTAGGCTAAACTCTGTAGTAGGCCGAATGCGATACTGATTTTGAATGCGGATCGACGCAAAGGCCTCAAACTTGTGTTCACCAAACACCATTGTGACGTCATGAAGCCCGCAAGAAGAGATATGGTCTGTCCAAGCAAAGAAGACATTCTGGCAAGATGGGAAAATTACTCCAGCTCAGCCAATATTGGTTCAAAAATCATACATTTTGTTTCAAATTGTAGAAATCTTTGTGCTCTACAATTTGAAACAAAATTGATAATTTTTGAACCAATATTGACCGAGCTGCAGTCATTTTTCCATCTTGCCAGAATGTCTTCTTTGCTTGGGCAGACTATACTCTTGTTTGTTCCACGAATGATAATACTTCATTAAAGGGGAGCACCGTAATCCAAAATCCCAGGAATGATATTGAATTTATTGTTTGTATCCTATCAATGGAAAACTCTTGTTTCCAAGATTGCAGCTTTCAGTTCAGAACTTCTATACAGTGTTTCCCGTAAAGAGATGATTCGAGTACCACCACGGTGTACTTTGAGTTAAAACAAACCAAAAATGTGGTTGGAAAAACGTCGAATACTCCTCAGTTTTCCTGTAATCCGCCATTTTATTGTTCATCATTGAAAACATTATTGGAACAACCTACATTATTATAAGAATTAATTATTTTCAATGGATTTGTTCAATCTAAATACATATCCAATCATCAAATCAAATCAAAATCTCTTTTATTTTACAATCAATATACAGTACATGGAAAGAAATATTTTATTAACTACTAATATTACAATCAGGAGGGCCCTGGCTTATAAACATTTTACAATCCACATTACTCATAATTCGTTGATTTTATGGGCGTTTCTGTCTCATAAACGTTTCCAATAAAAAGAAAATTCTACAGTATCAGCTGATTAAAAAAAGTGACATGAAACCAATTTACCTCAAGTAAATAGAATCTCGGAATAGTCCAATGTTATTCCTTTAGAACCAAAACTTTGCTCCCAATTTAATGATTTTGATTTTATTATGAATATATTTAATAATAAATATCGATCATTATTTTTATAGTGAGATTTGAATAGGAATCATTTTTGTCGCTAAAATAATATCATAAATTACAAAGAAAATCGTAATAAGAAACCAAGTCAGAAGACCCTAGCCTTTAATCTAAAATGGCCGCGATGGTTCGATTTTGAACAGCTGATATCGTTAATTTGTCGTCTGCACCAATTTACATGGGATTTCCTATTTCACTCGAACCATCGCGGCCATTTTGGATTCGAATGTTAGGGTCTTCTAGTGAGTTTTGGCTGATCGTTGATTCAACAGCTGATTCTTTCTAAAATTTGGAACATTGTAAATCGAACGTTTTATTGTTGAATCTACTATCCCGATCACTTGTTTTTGATCAGAAAAACATCTGTAAATCTTTATAAGCCAGGGCCCAATGATAGATAATTGGAGTACTATTTTAATACTGAAAACTGAACTTTATGTGTTTTAATAATTTTAAAGTTTTTTAAAAGGGTGTTTGATTTTCATTTATTTTAATACTGTATTTAATATTACAATATTTCAAATATACTGGATTAAATTTTTATTTACAATATTCTGTAATAGAATGAGCCTACATGGGCACTATGGCTCATATTGTTCTACATTAATCACTTTATTATAAATGGTGTCCTAAAACTTCTCAATACACTGTTCGAAGAAACATGTTGATTATTACGTTTGAATAGAAAATTTAGAATGCAGTATATATATTGTTTTGTTCGCTGTAGACCTCCTTACAAAAAGTATGGCGGAAGCTCTTCCAGGTTTACAAATCTCAAGATATTTCTAATTCTAAAGCGTTTCTAATTGAGTTATAATTGATCTTCATTATAGTATTATTATGAGATTCTACGTAATATGACTATGAATTCGATTCTAATCAAATATAACACATAATTATAATCGATTCTTATCATGATGACCTCCTAAAAACAAGTATGGCGGAAGCATAAAGTATATTTGATAAATTGTATAGTTGTGTCAAAATAAATAAATATTTAATTTGATTTGATGTTAGTTGACACCAAGTCCAACCTGAAAGTAGTAAACGTACAGTCCGCAGATTTTTCGCAGACTACCGGCACAGAGCTGGCGTGGCATCAGCTGTTTATAGAAAACCACAATTTGTCATCCGCCAGTGTCATTTGCCAACCAACTATTATAAATTGAGGAAAGTACTGTTGGATTTGTTACTCATCATCTATGAGTCGTATTAGACTATAAGGAAGGTGACAATGAATAAATCGTCTATTTTCATGAACACGTGAACACATCGTGCTAGGTTGTCAGGATGTAGTTCCACCTACTTCCCCACCCCCCTCCCACCTGAACTCAACCCCCCTCCCCCAGGGGGTCCCAGTCGCAGGAAACCGGTGATTGAAAACTAACACATGCACCAACTCACACAGATTTGTAGCAGACACGTTGAATCAACGAACTAGTTTTGATTAACTGTTGATTGTTGAAACAATACAGGTTCTTTTTTCAATTCATCCATCGCGTTAGTTAATACTTCAATTGTGAATTGTGATTTGGTATAGAATTTTTCATTTTATCAGATCGGAGGGGTGCGGCCGAAGCAGAACAGAATTTTTTTAATGTAAATGGGGATATGAGAATGATTATTTACTATTTGTGATACAGCTGATACAACTTTACCTGTTTCGTGGGCACGAGCCGCCAATGACGGAATCATAATTTCATGTTTCATCTCATTTCATACAGCACAAAACTATTGTACTGGCCCAAGAGACACGATAGAAGAAACACTGAGTGTAAATTCTTTAGATAAATTATTCTTCAAGTACTGATGAAATCTCACCTACCAGGTTGAATTCATTAATCTATATTATATTAGCGTAAAATCGTCAATAGTAAATCAGCGTTATTTTTGGTGTATGATACATCATTTATCATATATTTTTTGCTTGCAGCCATTTTCTAAGACAGAACTCACGAAACACTCAACAATTCCGGAACGAGCAGACGGAGCATGTAGGCGTGTCCAAGTCAAAACTGAAACAACGCCCGTCAACTGCTGCCATCTACAGTCACAAAGTTGAATCATTACAGACCGACAAGAACCGCCATTTACATGCTCATACAAAGAGCTAAATTCCAACCAATCAGAGCGGTAGTGGGAGAACTGCCTTTAAATTCTCCTCGCTCTGCGATTGGTCGTCCATAAGCCACGCCTTGACCAATGTACTGGTTGAATTTGGAAACTTTTCTAACCGCTTATTCCGGCCATTTTGATCGTGGGTGGAGCATGGAGGCGTGTCCAATGGAAGTGGAAGCACATCACCCTATTGCTACTGCCATCTGCTGACTGAATTCGTAACTATTTCAAATGTTATTCACAAAAGTTGAGAAGGGAAGCGAAAATGGCTGCAATATTCAATTTTATTGTTATTGAGTTTCCGATTTCTTGTTTAACCATGTATGTTCACGTTATGTGACATGTATGTTTATGATTTGGATAAATGAAGAAATTGCAAATTAAAATTTAATCTTCCCCCCCCCCCACCCAAAGATTTATGATGATTCCCTGTTTTTTTTTCTATAATTTCCTCCCTTATGTGCTTTCAAGCAAACAAAAATTATTATATTAATCAATAACTGAGAATTGATTGAGAGATAACTTGCTGGAAATGTTTCGTTTATTAATATATTCTGTCCAAGCAAAGAAGACCCTCTGGCAAGATGGGAAAATGACTTGGTCAATCTTTGTTCAAGAATTATAAATGTGGTCTTAACTGATAAATTTGATTAAATTGTTTCCTACATTTTAAGATCAAATTGATAATTTTTGAACCAATATTGACTGAGCTAGAGTCATTTTCTCATCTTGTCAGAGGGTCTTCTTTGCTTGGACAGACTATATTACCGTAGGCCTACCATCATTCCCAACTTCCTTGTAACACGATGAATAATCAGGCATTATTTTCTATTTCTCTCGATGATAAAGTTCGGTACAATGTGACAGTTTTTCTCAATCTAGATAGCCTTTGATTTTTTATCAATTTCTTTACACTCTTGCTTATCAAGTGTCTGAATACTTTCAAAAAACCGGACGTCAAAAGATCGTGCTGTGTGAAACGGGGGTAGGGTAACATATTATAATGTTGCTTAGTTTTTTCAGGTTTAATCCAATGATCCATCTTGATTTACTCTATGCTGCTGCTTAGCCTTTTCCCTCCGCACACCAACTACACTAAATTCATTCAGTATAATATCACTAGAAATAGATAAATTCTATATCGAAATTAGAAGTTAGAAATAATAACTTTATTATTTATATCCCGTTTAACCAAGTTTGAACTAAATTAACTTTAGTATTTTGTTTATACAGGCATTATTAAACAGCCATTGAATATCAGAAAATTGGGGATCAGAGATAGAGTTTCAAAATGCGTTGATAATTCAACTGGTTCAATATAAACTAGTTAATTTTCGATCGACCCATCACCAATAAACACACACACTCATGCGTGCATTTACAGGAAGCCACCACTTGACTTACCTCCCTTGACGCTCCTATCGTCCCCCCCCAACAGCGTCCCCCCATCAATCCACCGCTAAATTAACGTGGAAACCGGACAGAGTTCCCCCCCCCACAGTTAGGTACCCCCCTATCCTGTACCCCCTCCTCAAAACAACATCCTGTTGTAAAAATGCCCGCCCCTTCTCCTCTTCTGATGTTTATCCGGTTGTAGCATCAGCCCTCCCCCTTAAATGTACCCCCTCTGGATGCAGTACGACCTCGTGTTGGTATAGTTGAAGGGGACCTCTTTAACATTTTGGTTGTAAGCGTATAGTTTGTACAAGCAGTGAAGACATTCTGGCAAGATGAGAAAATGACTCCAGCTCGGTTAAAATTGGTTCAAAAATTATAAATTCGATCTCAAATTGTAGGAAACATTCTGTTCTAAAATTTAAGACCAAATTTACAGTTTTTGAACCAATATTGACCGAGCTGAAGTCATTTTCCCATCTTTCACAAATGTCTTCTTTGTTTGGATAGACTAAACCCCCTCTCCCTAAGTGTCCACCTTTATCCTGTCGGTTCTATGACCCACTGTGTCGGGGGGTGTTCAAATAGACCGACTAAACTTTGATCTATCCCCCTCACACAGACGATGAACATCAATCACAGTTGTGGCCATTTGCTCGAAACGCGTCAAACGTTTTTATTTATATGAGTTTACAAGGACGATTGAGCTGTGATATTATTATAAAGCGAGCGGCTAACCGCGGTTGATGTGGAAGATTGGGTCGTTTCCTCACGAAGGCTATAAATCATAGTTTATTTTGACTGCGGTGTTGAATGGATATCATCGCTTCAATACTACAGATTGATTATTTTTATACAAACTTTTCACCCTCAAATTATCTGGGTATTATGAGTTCTAAGGATTTTATCCTTCCATAGGATCGTTTCCTCATTGAAGTTATAATTAATAGTTCATTTTTTCTACAATGTTAAATAAATTGCTTCAAATACTTCACATATCTACATCTTCTAACTCCAAATTATCTTGATATTATAAGTGACTAGGCAGGCTCTCGCTTCGCTCGCCTTCTCCGCCTAGCGGTGGGGCTCCGCCCCTGGACCACCGACAGTATCAGCAGTGTCAGTGTGAGTCAAACAGGCTCGCTTCGCTCGCCTGCATAACCTCTGTCAGTGTCCTTATTGAACACAGCATTTCTAGACCTAATCTGGACCTGTTCACCAAATTTCGACATTTTTTACCAATTTATTCTCGAAATATCCAAAAAACTCTGAAAATTCCGAAAAATAGTAAAACGCTAATATTGAGCGTAACCTTGGGAACTATATCGGACATAGTTTGAAACTTGATTCAATATCTTCCAAATTAGTTTATCTATAATCTCGCTCAACCATTGAATTTACAGTAAGGATTGGTCGTATCAAGGCGGAAGATATGCAACCCGTAATACATCTACAATTTTGATAAACCTGATTACTGGCGTAATCTTGAACGGAATTCAAAAATATTTTAACACAACATTTCTAGACCTTATCTGAACCTACCTACCAAATATCAATATTTTCTACCGATTGGTTCTCGAAAAAATTGAGAAAACGCCGAAAATTTAAAATATTTGGCGTATCCTTGAGAAGTTCCTAAAATCCGTTCTTAGCGCGCGTTTCAAACGTCCAACTGAACATGCCTGCCAAATTTGAACGCATTCGGTTCAGTGGATTCTTAGTTCTGGTGATGAATGAATGAATGATTGAATGAATCAGTCAGTCAGTCAGTGCCATTTCGCTTTTATAGATATTGATGAGGAGTTTATTTTGAGTAGGCTATATTTTTCATTAGAAATCGTAATAGAATAGTGTCAGGGCTTTGCCTGATTTCTCTTCTCTAGATTATGTCTGAGAGAAGATTATGTCTTCTCACAGATATCAAGTATAAGTTAGTTGAAGAGTGAGAAAACTTCTTAGCTTCTTGAGGAAGATAAAAATATATATTGTGCTCAACGGAGTCTTCATTGGACAAAAATATTAAAGATAAAAAATCAATAAATCAATCAATCATAAATTGAAAATTATATTTGAGCGGGTGCAACAGGTTGATGCCCTAAAACTGCTCTTCTTCCAATTTACACCATACTGTCCAAAACCAAGTTGTGTTGAATCAAAAAGCTTAATATTACAAATTTCCGCTTCAAATAAATTGAAATTTCAATATCAGTTTCAATAATCTCTATTATATAAAAGCGAAATGGCACTGATTCATTCATTCATTGATTCATCACCAGAACTAAAAATCCACTGAACCGAATGCGTTCAAATTTGGCAGGCATGTTCAGTTGGACGTTTAGACGCGCGCTAAGAACGGATTTTAGAAACTTTTCAAGGATACGCCAAATATTTTAGATTTTTCAGAGTTTTTCGGCGTTTTCCTCATTTTTTCGAGAATCAAACGGCAGAAAATGTTGATATTTGTTGGGCAGGTTCAGATAAGGTCTAGAAATGTTGTGTTAAAATATTTTTATCCGTTCAAGATTACGCCAGTAATCAGGTTTTAAAAATTGTAGATGTGTTGCGGGTTGCATATCTTCCGCATTGATACGACCAATCCTAACTGTAAATTCAATAGTTCAGCGAGATGATAGATGAACTAATTATCTAAATGTGGTAGATATTGAATCAAGTTTCAAACTATGTCCGATATACTTCCCAAGGTTACGCTTAATATTAGCGTTTTACTATTTTTTTGAATAATCGGAGTTTTTCTTAGATTTTTCTAGAACAAATTGGCAGAAAATGTTGAAATTGGGTAAACAGGTCCAGATTAGGTGTAGAAATGCTGTGCTCAATAAATTTCGAATCCCTTCTGAACGGAATTATCAGGTGAGCGAAGCGAGCCGGTTTGTCTCAGCTGACACTGACAGAGGTTTTGCAGGCGAGCTTGTTTGACTCACTTACACTGCCTATACTATCGGGGGTCCAGGCTAGGCAGAGAAGGCGAGCGCAGCGAGCCTGCCGACTAGTACATTGAATATAACATTCAAAAGATTTCAATATTATACGATTATATTATGATAATTACGTAGATAATGTAACTAATGAATTGCATTGTTGATATTCATGTGTTTTTGATAACAGTTGTATTATTTGATAACTCTAATTATTCGTCTTGGATAAACATATGGTAATTTCTAGCTAGTTAACTAGATTCCTAAAAATTGTTGAGATATTTCCTGTTATGAACATTGAATTGCCCAAGTCCTATTCCGTAGAAACTGCTCAAGGATAGCGTTTTCCTACCACAATAATGTGCTGCGTCGGTTTCTAAAAAAAGTCTGTCCAAGCAAAGAAGACTTCCTGGCGAGATTGCAAAATGACTCCAGCTTGATCAATATTGGTTCAAATATAATAAATTTGGTCTAAAATTGTAGAGAACATTTCACTTTACAATTTGAAACTAAATTAAAAATTTTTGAACAAATATTGATCAAGCTAGAGTCATTTTCTCATCTTGCCAGAATGTCTTCTCTGCTTGGACAGACTGTACCACAATAATAATTCGCGTCGGTTAGACCACCCCGGGGAGTTGAAAACTGGAAAAATGTTTTCAACAACTTGGGAATCAGGTTGCTTTCACGTTGTGAAATTCTGCTGACAATGCGAAAACCGAGAATGAGCGTGGACTCAACCACCGTGAAAAAGATGAGATGCTTGATGATGAAAAGTGGGAGGGATTGAGGTGAGAGAGAGAGAGAGAGTGTGTGAGTGGGAGAGAGAGAGAGAGAAAGAGGGAGAGAGAAAGGAAGAGAGAGAAAGAGAGAAGATTCAAAAGAAAGAGAAATTTATGTGGAAAAGAGTTGACGGAAGGAAGAAAGAGTGAGAGGGTGAAGAAAGGAAGAGGAAAGAGTAGTTGAGGTGAAAGATAAAGAGAAAGGAGAATTAAAAAAAGAAGAATATGTAGAAAAGAGTTGGTGAGAAAGGGAGAAAGAGTAAGAGAGATAAAAAAGGGGGAGGAATTGGAGTGGAAGATATGTGCTGAAGGATAGGAAGCTTTCCAAGTGGAAAAAAATAGAGAGGAGAGATTTCTCACTTTTTCTTAATGACTTTCTTACTCCCTCTTTCTTTCTCACTACTTTACTCTCTCTTACTTTTTACTCTCCTTCCATCCCGCACGCACTTTCTCTTCAACTTCTTATGTCTTTCTTTATCTCATTCATTATTACTCTCATTTTTAATACTCTCGTATTTTGTTAGTAGTTCATCTACATCCTCTTTCCCTCTTCATAATTTGAAAATATATTTTTTACTACGGTTTTTTTATATTTCCTTCTTGATCCTAATTTCAATTATTTTCTATCCATTTCTTTTCACTTTGAGGCGACTTCAAATTCCACATAGTCCTAATTTTTAAAATTAAACTTTAAATTTAGGGCTATTTGAATGATTGGTAAATAGAATGAAAAAATCAAATACCCTTTTTTTTAAATTTAAAAGTATTATTATTCACAGACATGTTTCAAGACTAAGCCTATTTTCAATGTAACTAGAATAATACTCGAGACATGTCTGTGAATAATAATACTTTTTTTATGTTTAAAAATTCGCTCCGGCAGCTGGTGGTCTGAAAGAGTGCATTTCATTTCATTTCTATGATAGCTCAAATCTTATGACTTATAATGAGCTGTTCAGGGTATGAATTCAAAAGTGCCGTTTTCGAAAAACCCATGAAAATACCATTTTTGGCATATTATTCGCCATTTTCTCCGTCATTTTTTATTGGATTTTTTTCGTTGATGGCTCAAATTGTAGGGCATAATAGGGGTATTATGCACACCAATTTTCAAAACGATCAAGTTATTGGTCGATTAGTAGTGATTTTTCAAAATTTTAATCCCCTAATTTCACTCCCTTCCCTTAGACCAATTTGGCTGGTTAACGAACTTGACCGAGATATTGACACTAATGATTTTTATGCAAAATTTGGTCGCTCTCCGACAAGCCGTTCGGGAGTTATCGTGTTAACAAGAATCTGTACATATATAAATATAAAATATATAGAGATATATGAATTTGAACGGACATCAAATTCGTGTTCTAGGGACTCGGAAACGTGTAAAAAATATATCACATTATAAATTTTCGATTGTCAGGGCAAGACCAATAGTGCATTTTTTCGAATGAAATGCACTAAAAAGGGTATTCGATTTTCTCGTTCTATTTATCCTAATTTTAAACTTTAATTTATCACAATTTCTCTCTCCTATTCTATTTTTCCCTCTATCTCACTTTCACTCTCTCCCTCACTCTCTCTCTCTCTCTTTCTCTGGCTTTCTCTCTCTCCCTCCCTCTCACTCTCAACCTTGTAAACCAATTTCAGGCTGCTGCTCTCTGATGGGATCTTCGGTTACTATGGCGACCATTACTCACTTCCCAAATGAATTTTCCTAGAAACTGATCGAATAGAGGAGAACCAATTCAGAGGATGAATGAGGCAGAGAGGAAGAGACGGAGAGAAAGAGGGAGATAGAGTGATCAAGGGGAATATTGAGAGAGAGAAACAGGGTGACAGTGAGGAAGTGAAAAGTGTGAGTGGATGAGAAAAAAGGAGTAGAAGGAGGAGGATGAGAAGATGAAGAAGAATAATTAGAAAAAAAGAAGAAGAAGAAGAAGAAGGAGAAGAAGAAAAGAAAAAGAAAGAGGAGAAGAAGAAGAAGAAGAAGAAGAAGGAGAAGAAGAAGAAGAAGGAGAAAAAGAAAAATAAGAAGAAAAAGAAAAAGAAAAAGAAGAAGAAGAAGAAGAAAAAGGAGTAGAAGGAGAAGGATGTGAAAAAGGAGGAGTATGAGGAGGAGGAGGAGGAGCAAGCGGAGGAGGAGAAGGATGAGAAGGAGTAGAATGAGGAGGAGGAGAGGAGGAGGAGGAGGAGGAGGAGGAGGAGGAGGAGGAGGAGGAGGAGGAGGAGGAGGAGGAGGAGGAGGAGTAGGAGGAGAAGGATGTGATGAAGAAGATGGAGAAGGCGGAAGACAAGATGGAGAATGAAGAGGAGTAGGAGGAGGAGGAGGAGGAGGAGGAGGAGGAGGAGGAGGAGGAGGATGATGAGGAGGAGGAGGAGGAGGAGGAGGAGGAGGAGGAGGAGGAGGAGGAGGAGGAGGAGGTGGAGGAGGAGGAGGAGGAGGAGGAGTAGGGAGGAGGAGGATGGGAGGAGAAGGAGGAGGAATAGGAGTAGAAAGACCAAAGATGAGAAGAAATATAAGCTCTCCATTCCATGCCATCTGCCTGTTTGTGCCAATGTTATGGACTACCGCTCTGAAGGAGAGATTTTTGATGATGCTTGATTCAAATGGAAGCATTCCCACTAAGAGCGGTGGATCAGTATTTTGGTTGTCATGGCAACAGGTTGCAGCGCCCACACAAGCGAAGGACGATCCACTCCATGCTCAAAAAAGTGAAAATCGAGTTTCCAATACGATTCCATGTTTCCTTTACAATAATCGGTGGTTAAGATTGCTACTATCCTCTGGATAGTATACTATCCTTTGGCTAGTATTACTTATCAGTGACTATATAAGATAGTATTACTGTAGTATTACTGTAGTATTACTGTAGTATTACTGTAGTATTACTGTATATCATGTTCCATTCTCAATAATCAGTGGTTGAGTTTGATGCTATCCTTTGGATAGTATATTCATAGGCTTCCTGTGTTTGAGGTCATTGAGAACCCATTCTATGTTCTATCTTAATGGAATATGTGGTTTTGATGGGTCCTTACTTCTCATGTAGTTGGAACAAGCCTGAGCTACCTCTATTAAGGGAGCTATGACAAAGCTACAAATATCTCTTATAGAGTCTATTAAGATAGGTTTCCATTATGGACTTGAGATTCATAGAATAGTAATTCTTTTATTATACAGAGTGTTTCAGGAGGAATGTGCAATACTTCTCAGGCTGATTCCTTACACCAAGTAGACCGAAAAAATCCATGGGACCAACCCCCAAAAACGCTTTGTTACCGAGATAACAATGGCGGAAAATTGAGATTCTTCAAAATATATTAATTTTTATATTTTTTTAGAAGCTTTAGTAAGGTTCTAAAATAATCAATTCTCATGTAAAATTAGCTGAGGAATTTAATGAAACCAGTTCCAAGTTTGTAACTTCAACGGTTATTGAGATAATTGGAAAAATATGCTTAAAAAGCCATTTTCCAACAATAAGGGTTATAACTGGATAAGGAATCGTAAAATTGTATTTTTTATCAATGGAAGTTGAAGAGATTCGGATTCCTAAGAAAAAGTTAAATAGCGGCAATTGTGTAAATCTTATTCAAATCTCAGAAATGGCGATCAAAAATCGCAAAATTGACAAAACATAGCACAAGTGATAAATTTCTGTTTAGTATAGTGATTTTGCGATTTTTAACCGCCATTTCTGAGACTTGGGTAAGATTTACACAATCGCCGCCATTCAACTTTTTCTTTAGAATCCGTCTCTCTTCAACTTCCATTGATAAAAAATACAATTTTAAGATTCCTTATCCAGCTATTGTTAAAAAATGGTGTTTTTAGCATATTTTTCCAATTATCTCAATAACCGTTAAAAGTTACAAACTTGGAACTGGTTTCATTCGATTTTTCAGCTTATTTTACGTAATAATTGATTATTTTAGAACCTCACTAAAGCCTAAAAAAAATTAGAAAAATAAATATTTATTTAAAAATCTCAATTTTCCGCCATTGTTATCTCAGCAACAAAGCGTTTTTGGGGGTTGGTCCCATGGAACTTTTTTGTCTACTTGGTATAAGGAATCAGCCTGAAAATTATTGCACATTCCTCCTGAAACACTCTGTATAGTGAATGAGCGAATATGACAGAACAAATATTTTTCATAGAGAACATGCAATTACAAAAAAAGTTTTCACTACCAACAAAAAAATTCATCTTGATGTACCATGCGTCCTACCAGCCCAGGGGGCTAGACAGAGAAGGCGAGCGAAGCGAGTCTGCCAGCTAGTACTGTAATTAAAGTTTTACAATCTCTTCAAGAGAGTGAGATGATAATATTGAAAGTTCTTGCAAGGGAATCTCATTGAAAAGATTTTTTTGTAATCCGAGAGTACATTGAATTTTACATTGTAATAAAGTAGAAGATAGTAATAATTAAGCTACAAAAGAGCAAAAGACTCAAAGAAGTAGGCAGAAAGAAAATAAGAGATATCAAAGGAAGCTAAGACTTGTGAAGGGGCTAACTAGGCAACCTGCTTAGTAGAGAAAGTCGAAAGGAATTTGCGTTTCACATGCGCGTATCTCTCTTGCCTTCCCTTCTCATTATTAATGAGTCCAATATCCTTTCTTTCTCTTATCCATTTCTTTCCTATATTCTCGACAATTTATACATCACAGACTCATATAACCAACCGTTGGCTTTTAAATCTTTTACAAGTCTTTTTACGAGTTTCCGTAGTTTATACTTAGTCAACTCAAGCGAACTGTGTCATTAATCTCATTTTATATTTTCATACCACCGAATTTATGCCGATGTGCAAGTATATTATGTGATCCACATGAATAAAGTGATTGAATCTGAATCTAAATCTCTTTTCTCTCTCTCTCTCACATACAAAATCTCACCTCTTTTTTCATATCCACTCATACATAAACTCTGAATTGTTATATCTTTCTTCTCTCTTAATTTCTCTCTCTTTCAAAATTTATAAATCTCTCATGAAATCTCTCTCTCTATCCTCTCTCTCTCACTCTCTCTTCTTTCTATCTTTTCTCTCTCTCTTTCTCTCAATTATCTTCCTCTTCTTCAGTCAAATCTCTCGCTCCCTCACTCCATTGATAACTGTATATTATTGTACATATTGTAAAGGGTTGTGTGGTAGAGAGGACCAAGAGTCCTAACTCCGCCCTTAATAAAGGCAATCAATCAATCAATCACCCCATTCATCTTCTCTTCTCTTCTACTTCTCTTTTCACTATATCTCCTCCCACCCTGACTCCCCTCTTCTTTTACTCCTTCCTCTTTACCTCTTCTCACACCATCTCTTCTTATACTCATCTCCTCACCTATACCCCCCCCAACTCACCACTTCTCTGCCTACTCACCATCACCTCCCATCCTGACTTCTCCTCCAATTTTCCAACATTCTCCCCGCTTCTCCACCCACCCAGACTTCCCCTCTCCTCTTCTCTCCTCTCCTCCCTCCTATCATCCATTTCTCCCCTTCTACCCCTCATTTACACCCCTCCCACCCCTTATTTACCCCCTCCACAACCGCACATCAGCGCAATGGCCTGGGTCGATGGCTGGCAACAGGCTGAGCTCATAGTGGGCTGAGTGAGTGTCTGGGTGAGTGTTGTCGCGCAACGTGTTTGTGACTCTGCGTCACGTCACGTCAGTCACGCCGCGTCACGTCACGTCACGTCGCGTGCGTGATACGACAGCCGTGCAACGCCGTCGTCATGGGCACGCGTGTTTAGAAGCAAATCCACGAAAACTCCAAACCATCAAATCACGCTCCGTAGATTTCAAACCGTGATCTAAACAACAGTGAAGTCCCGAAACGTTGGGAAATGTGCGGTTCACTAAGGAAATAGACTGGTAATTCAACATTAAAATAACAGGTAGGAAGCATTAAGCAACAAACGGGAATCAACAGGTGTGTCAAATTTAGTAACTAAAATCAACAGGTAGTGAAGTTTAACAAGAAGTGTTTTAAGAGTGAGAAAGTAGTGGTATTTTAGAAGATCTTATAAGAATTAAGTTATAATCATTAATAAAAGAGTAAAAACCGGTAGTTGTATTCAAAAAAATCATAAGGTAAAGCCGAACAGGATACATCGTAAGTTATAGGAGTGGGAAAAATTCTTGGTATTTGTGAAGATCATGAGGAGAATAGAATAGATCATAAATAAAGAAGAAGAAACAGGTAGTTGTGTTCAAAAATATCATAAGAAGGATAAAAGGATACATCATAAGTAATAGGAGTGGGAACAGTAGTGGTATTTGAAAGTCAACGGAAGTACCAGTGAAACAAGAAATATTAAAGATTTAAAAAGTGTAAGTTATCGAGGATTTCAAGACAAGGGTAACGGATTATAACATTTGAGGTGAGTGTTTGATCTGGAAGAATTATTGGAAAAAAATTGAAAGTATTGTTGGTTTCAACAATGATTGATTTGTGTTGAAATAATTATTTGAATAATATATTGGTAGTTGAAACGATTCACTTGATATACAATTAGATATAATTGTATTGATCATTATAGAACATAATCAATCATAAATTATTCATAAAATTAGTTCTAAGTTCAAAAGTATACGAGCCAAGTGGAGTACAAATAATAGGAATAATTGAATAAAATTAAGTTTGAAGTTTGGGAAAGATGCAACTATCTTTTGATAGATTTATAGATGATAAATGAGAAGCTGAATAGAGAAATTTGAAGAATGTATAGACAAGAGTTGACAATTCAATACTGATAAAGTATACAATAGAACAGTTTAAAAATGCAGGAACACAACATTGAGACAGGATTGAAAATAGCAAAATTGCTAAAATTCAAATAGAAGAGATTGGAAAAATATTGGAACAGGAAAATTGGATAGATTCAACAAGTTTACAACAGATAGTGTTCAACAAGAATTGAAAGGCCTGCAAAATACTATAGGAAAACTGAATTGTAGTGAAAGTGAAAAGGATATTTTTAGTGTTGCTAGTATGTCAAATCCAGGAAATATTGACTCAGTGCCAGTTGGGGATGTGGTCACCACTATTGAAGAACAGAATCCAGCTACTAGTGGGTGAGTAAAGATTCATTTCTCAATTTTCATAGTTTTCTTTACTAATTATTGGTTATAGGAAGAAGCAAAATCACATAAGGTTTCTTATTTTGTCAAGTACAAAGTATCAAATGGAAAACTGAGAAGACCAAGATCCCATTTGACTCAAAAACTGATAATATTTCTAAAATAATCAATCATAAAGAAAAAGAGACCTCACGAACCGGTCAAGAGAATCTTATTCAATCTGACTAAAAATCATTTTTCATCACATTTTGATTTATTATACACTAAATTTGACATTCCAACCACATGAATACATCATTACTGAATAGTCATTATTAACACTCCGGTAATATTGCTAATAATTATAATTTTTACTCTTTAATAATTCTACTTCTCCAATACTATTACACATGTAGGCTACCTAATTATTATGTTTTAATCAACTCTTTTTCAAGATACAATTCATCCTTGATGAGAATATATGAGTTAATGAAGTATTGAGGTATTTTCAATGGTTTGTTAATATTATTGAGAAAAAATTAGAATCCAATTATTATTCAATATGAATCAATATTTCGAATAAGATAAAACCTTTAGTTCTAGAAGGACTTTTGGTTAACCAGGTCCAGACCCCAACAAAAATGAAAAGCTGTAGAAGAAGAAAGACTTTGACAGTTCATTATCCATTCTCAATAACAATTTCATAATATTTGTCGTCACATCAAGGCAAAAGTGATGGTCGGTCAATAATATTGACCATATTATATCATATTATGATCCAATAGTAATAGTAGGTGGCTCGTTGAAGTAAGTAATTAAGCACCGGGCTAATAATCAACGGTTCCGAGTTCGAACCTCAATGACCTGGGAACTGCTTTTGACTACAGCACAATCACTTAGCTAAGGCCACCCCGTCTTTCAGAGGAGACGATAAGTCATCTTCTTGAAGAATCAATTATGAGAATTGATGTCATTCCTGATGCCTAAAAGTAGACGTCATGACATCATCTCTCAGAACCATCCCTCTGATCACCCAAGCACAGGCCATGTAGGTATCACCCTCAGGAAAACATATTCAACCCTATGTTCATTTCAACCTATTTTCATTTCACTCCTTTCAAATTCAAGGAATACGGGTAAATCATCTGACTCAAATTGGTGCATTATTCATGCTCAATAACACAATTTCCTCATAGGTTGATAGAGCCTACAGATCAAAAGCTTTCGGTGAGCTCCAGTGTAAATTGTTGCATCTCGAACAATGCAGTTTAAATTGCATCACCAACATTGCAAACTGAATTGCATAGCCAACAAAGCACACTCAACTTCAAATTGAAGTGCATTGCAGCTCAAATTGATCGTCCCCATCATCATGATCATGATCATCAACAACATCATAATCGTCATCATCATCATCGACATCATGAAACAGAGAATCAAATCAAATTACTTTGTTCAATCAACGAGAGCAAACGCTGGCCTTCATTCAATTATAGACTGAACGAGCAAAGAAGACATTCTGGCAAGATGGGAAAATGACTCCAGTTCGATCAATATTGGTTCAAAAAAGATAAATTCGGTTTAAAATTGTAGAGAAAAATATTCTCTACAATTTAGAACCAAAGTTATAATTTTTGAATCAATAATGACCGAGCTGGAGTCATTCTCCCATCTTGCCAGAATGTCTTCTTAGCTCGACCAGACTATGACATCAAAGTTCAGTGCAACAGAGGTCAATTTTGCATGCAACGTTGTGACGAAACTTCCTCGTTTCAGTTTGAGTTTCGTGGGGGAAGTTGGGACGGAGTGCTAACTTCAAACTATCAATACAAAGGGAATCTTTCAAACATCCGTGATACTATTTTCTCTGAAAAAGAATGCTTGAGAGTTGCTGGCCGTCTCATGCAGGGCCCTCGAGTGGGGTGTGCGGAATTTGCGACCGTACAGGGCGCCGCGGCGGCTGATGCGAAATAAAACGGGAATTTAAAAAATTCCAATTGTACTATTACAATGATTTTTTTAATATTTGATGGAAAACTTATTTTACCAACAACTTGAATCCACAAGAAATTATTTCCTCAGCATAAACTCGTTCATATTAATGAATTGATCAATTGAAAAACCACGATCAATGTATGAAGCAAGCCGAGAAACGACCCTCTTAAATTTAATTTCATTGTTGGCTGACAACCACCTTACACTCTGTCGATCAATCACAAGCCAGTTTCCGATAGAAACTTCTCTTTAATATTTTTACCGAATTGTTGTAGTTTTTCAAACTTTTTCTGGCAATAGGTCGGTATTAGATCTTGGATAATTTGAGTTCAATTTCATTATATTTATCGTATAAATAAAAAATAGAATTAATGAGTATAAGATGGGAGTGCGAAATCATATTTTCATCTCATTTCATACAGCATAAAACTATTGAAGTCTAGTACTGGTCCAAGATACACGATAAAAGTAAAACTGAATCTAAATTCTATAAATAAATTCTTCAAATACTAACTTGATAGAATCTAACGAGCCTGAATACATGAATATTATATAAGCACAAGATTGTCAAAAGTAGATCAGCGTGATTTTTTGTGAAAACACCATCCATTATTTTCTTGCTAGCAGCCATTTTCTAAGACAGAGCTCACGAAACACTGTCAACCAATAAGAACAGAGCAGGCGGGGCATGAAGGCGTGTCCAAGTCAAAACTGAAACACCACCCGCCAGCTGCTGCCATCTACTGGTTGAATTTGGAAACTTTTCTAACCGATGTTTTCGGCCATTTTGATCGTAGGTGGAGCTTGGAGGCGTGTCCAATGGAAGTCGAAGCAAGTCACCCTATTGCTACTGCCATCTGCTGGCTGAATTCGAAACTATTTCGAATGTTATTCAAAGAAGTAGATGTAGAGCAGTGAAAATTGCTGAAATCTTCAATTTGCTTGTTATTGAGTTTCCGATTTTTTTAAAAACATCTTTATTTCCAATGAAATGAAATATTTATGTTGATAACCAATATTTTTCTGTGAAAAATTCATCATTCGCTACCTTATGTGCTATCAAGCAAACTAATAATATAAATTGATCAATAAATAAAATTTTAATATTTTAATGATGAAGTACGGTGCAATGTGACAGTTTTGCTCAATGTAGATAGCCTTTAGTTATTTTTTATCAATTCCTGTAGGCTTTTGCTCATCACGTATCCAATACATAAAATCACAAAACAATACTATTACAGTACTTGATACTACAAACTACAATAGGCTACTTGATACTAATACTACAAATAATACTAGCAGAACTTATTCGGATACATCAAAATAAGCAAGTCCCTATAGCCAATGCTTTTTGCCACACCACATCCAATATTGAGATTGCTTATGAGAAAAATGTTAACATGCAAGGCAGCTAGAATCATGTCTAGCTTTGAATATATTACAATATGAAAGATTGCATTCGTTTGGTAATGGGGGGGGGGCGCTTGCCAAAATCTCGCACAGAGCGCCTAAAAACCACGCGAGGGCCCTGGTCTCATGATTTCATAGGTTCATGGATGGAGTCCCAAAAAGTTTATTATCATAAAATCTTGAAACCAATCTCTCAAACTATTTAGAGATTTCATCAAACTGATGACGGCGCGTACTGCCATGGAACTGTTGAGCACTTGCGGCTCGTGCCCACGAAACAGGTGAATTGCTGTACAATAAAAGATACGAGCACTTCACCTGTTTCGTGGACATGAGCCGCCAGTGCTGTTGAGTGAGTTGAGTTATGAAGATGTTTGAAAGTTTGAATAAGTTATGTAGTGTGATGATAAAAATAAATATGTTATTTATGTGAATCCAAATTCATTTATTACAATGGCAATTCACTATTGTTGGACTGGCGGCTCGTGCCCACGAAACAGGTGAAGTGCTGTACAGTAAAAGATACGAGCACTTCACCTCTTTCGTGGGCACGAGCTGCCAATGGTTTTTGCAATTGATAACGATAAGTCTCAAAAGGTTATCGAAATATAGCCCAAGGAAGTGAGATCGGTAGAAGGCTGTGCCTTTAAAAATTAAGGTAATAATAAGGTTGGAAATCGTATTAGTCGTAATAGTATCAATAATAAAATAGTCCTATATGAGTCAGCGACTGATTCTGAGTCGACTTATTTTTAAACTGTCCTGATAAAACTGAGCATTGGAAACAGGCAATCCAGGGCGACAAGAAAACAACTAAATTTCAATTTTTTTTTTAGTTTAACACAACTCAAGTCAAAACGAAGCTTCGGAAAAAATATAATTCTCATATTTTTTCAATGTAAGCTTACATAATCTTTAATTCAGCATGTAAACATCATAATTCACTCACTCATCATCACCTTTGCTTGAAATACTTGCTATCAAGTCGCAACTGTATCAATAAATAAATAAAAAATTCAAAATTTGATCATAAATGAAGATCTTTACCACACTTTCAGTTCATTCTCATATACCGTACCGAAAATAGGCTAGTATTTGTGTTGAAATGCATATATCTTGAAATCCATTGATAAGAAAAATTCGCATTCGGGCTAAAATATTGTAGAACATGATCACCTCTAAAATGACTTTTGTGTAGACTGTCCTGACAGAGCTGAGCGTTAAAAACAGTCATTTATCAACAGCAAATTTTGTTGCCTGGTCTGCTATACTAATCACTAATTAGTTACTAATAATATATACTTCTAATAGCTCACTATACTATACTAAATTACTATACTAATTGCTATACTAATTACTAATTAGTATCAACTAGTAATATTTTGCCTTTTAATAGCTCAGTATCCTGCTTTAATACAGTAGTAGCTTTCAATGATGTGTCATCACTATTGGTTGATTGATAAATTAAATGAAAATCAAATACCCTTTATGAAAAAACTTTAAAATTATTATTCCAAATACATGGTTCGGGACTCAGCTATTGGTTGATGCTTCTTCATTCTAGAAAATGGCGTTGCGACGCCATGTTGATTATACAACGAACTCCCACTGACCAATGGCATTCAGTCTGAAATCCTCGCACACCATTGGTTGAAATTCTCCCGTTCCACAAAATGGCGTTCATTTGTTTGTAAGACTGTTTCCCGTCAACCAGAGTCGTTTCGAAATTGTCCATTCTTCCAATATTTCTTGCAAGATATAAGATATAATTTACTATTTCATTTTGAATTATTCAAATATTTGAAAGACACCAATCATGTCATATTTTTACAAGAATAGCAATTCATATTCATAACAATAGTGTTCGTCACTCTTAAAATAGTGAGTACTTGCTTAATCTCATTGGTTACAATCTTTAACATCCTACAAAATAGAGTCTGATGTAGCCGAAAATAAAAAACCTACTTTGTAAACGTTAAGAAATTCTTGAATATTGAGATAGTTAGCTGAATTGAAATGCTAAATTGAATTAGTTTGTTTCATTTTAATGATATTTAAAAATTTTAAATATCACACGATAGTTGAGATTAATTGGCATCCATAAACAATGATAATGAGCGATTTGTTCCTGAAATGAATAGCTTCTTTCCCGTTTTTTGTGATAAAAATTTTATTTATCAACAATAAAATGTGTGGTTTTTGTCATTCTCTTACTGAGAATTCTGCAACAAATTCATGTATAGCATGAACACATCAGTGACTTTTCAAATTTAGTCCGCCATTTTGAATTTGCCATAATTTAAAAAATGTGAGATGTCTATGGTTATGCATGATTCCGATACAGAATTTAAAAACAAAATGACACTGGCGGCTCGTGCCCACAAAACAAGTGAAGTGCTGTACAGTGAAATATACGGGCACTTCACCTGTTTCGTGGGTACGAGCCGCCAATGCAAAATGAATGGAAAACCCCGAACATCAATGTCTTGAAAATTTTTGGAGCTATTAACTGATTTATCGTGAATATTTCTGATTAATAATACAAAAAACTTTGACATATCCATGTGCGGTTCACGTCATTGGATTTTTCTTTAAAATTTGTATTGGAATAACCACCTTCCCGTTAGAAAAATGAAGTTGGACTCAATTTTCCGGATGTAGGACAAAATTTTTAATGTGAAAATTAAGTAGAACGTTCAATTTTAGTACGATCTCATAATTCTCTGAATGTCAAATTACCTTTTTACAAGAAATATTGAGCCATTTCCAAACTTTTCTTCTCACCTACTTTGTATAACCATTATAATAATGATTTCAGGACTATCCCATTCACTTCTGGTCCATGTAAATTGATAATCATTATCGTAATAATTATTCAAGAGACTCCTATGAGAAAATTTGAACTCAATCGCTGTTCAGTATTAAGTAGCTTATAGCCTGTCCAAGTAGAGAAGACATTCTGGCAAGATGAGAAAATGACTCCAGCTCGGTCAATATTGGTTCAAAAATTATAGATTTGTTCTCAAATTGTGGAGAGCATTCTGATCTACAATTTTAAACTAGATTCATAATTTTTTAACTAATATTGATCGAGCTGGAGTCATTTTCCATCTTTCCAGAATGTCTTCTTTGCTTGGACAGACTATACGTAGTTCAGTAACAAGGTAATCGTTCAAACGTGTCATCTCCTTTCAGTTCAATCAAGTTGAAATTTCGCCATTTCCCTCGCTATGACGTTCACCCAAATTTCAGTGCTTTTGATGCTATTCTCCAATATTCTTCACTCAATAACCAATCAATATCTGGAGTTCGTAATGCATTAACCTGTTTACAAAGTCTTTGTTATTAAAGAAGCTTCCTCTATTTTCCTTCACTTAGTAAAGTAAATGCATTTGACTGGTGTAAGAGCATGTAACGTTCCCCCATATTTCAAGCCATTATAACCAATCTTCCCAATGTTTCACTTTCCCTTTCTATCCCATTCCTCTTATTGTTTTAATTCTCCTTCCATTCTCATCATCTCACACATCTTCATCTCTTCTTCCCATCTTTCTCTTCTTTTTCCTTTCTTATTCTTCCTCTTATCTTATTCTTTCTTCTTATTCTTCTCTTCTTATTCTTCTTCTTCTCTTCTTCTTCTCATTCTTCTTCTTCTTCTTCTTCTTCTTCTTCTTCTTCTTCTTCTTCTTCTCTTCTTCTTCTTCTTCTTCTTCTTCTTCTTCTTCTTCTCTTCTTCTTTCTTCTTCTTCTTCTTCTTCTTCTTCTTCTTCTTCTTCTTCTTCTTCTTCTTCTTCTTCTTTCTTCTTCTTCTTCTTCTTCTTTCTTCTTCTTCTTCTTCTTCTTCTTCTTCTTCTTCTTCTTCTTCTTCTTCTTCTTCTTCTTCTTCTTCTTCTTCTTCTTCTTCTTCTTCTTCTTCTTCTTCTTCTTCTTCTTCTTCTTCTTCTTCTTCTTCTTCTTCTTCTTCTTCTTCTTCTTCTTCTTCTTCTTCTTCTTCTTCTTCTTCTTCTTCTTCTTCTTCTTCTTCTTCTTCTTCTTCTTCTTCTTCTTCTTCTTCTTCTTCTTCTTCTTCTTCCTCTTCCTCTTCCTCTTCCTCTTTCTCTTCTTCACCTCCCTCTTAATCTTATCCTTCTTCTTTCTTCTTCACCTCCCTCTTAATCTTCTCCTTCTTATTCTTCTTCTCCTTCTTCGTATTCTTCTTCTTCTTTTTCTTTTTTTTCTTCTCCTTCTCTTCTTCTTCTTCTTCTTCTTCTTTAATTATCCTTCTTCTTCTTCTTATTCTTCCTGGTTATTCTTCTCATTCTTTCTCTTCTTGTAATTCTTCCTCTACTTCTTCTTATTTTTTGTCCATCTTTTCATCTTCTTGTTTTTGTTTATCATTCTCTAGTAATTATCTCCCACTTCTACTCCTCTTTTCTGTACTCCTCCTCTTTCCGCTTCTTCTGGTTTTTAGTATTTAAGTTTTCTTCTTTCTTTCCTCATCTCTCCTTCTTCTTCCACTGCTTCATCACGCTTTTCTTATTTCTTATCTCCTCCTTGTTCTAATTCTTCCCTTTCTTCATTTTCCCACTTTTACTTCTCTCTTAATTCTTCCTCATCTCCTTCTCCTACATTCTTCCCTTTCTATTTCTTCTTAATATCCTTTCCTCTATTCCTCTTCTTCTTCTTTTTCTACCTTTCCTCTTTCATTTTTTCTTTTCTTTCCATCCTTCAGTCCTCATATACCACTCCTTTACCTGCATTGTATCTATAAAAATTCGATCAATTTTTTTCTTCTTCCTTTTCTTCTCCACCCTTCTTCTTCTTCTTCTTCTTCTTCTTCTTCCTTCCCCTCTCCTCCTTCTTCTTCACTTCCTACTGATAATTTTTCTTCTTCTTCCTCTTCTTCCTCCTCTTTCTCTCTCCTTCTTCTTCTTCTTCTTCTTTTCTTCTTCTTCTCTTCTTCTTCTTCTTCACCTTCTTAATCTTCTTCTTCTTCTTCTTCTTCTTCTTCACCTCCTTAATCTCCTTCTTCTTCTTCTTCTTCTTCTTCTTCTTCTCTTCTTCTCTTCTTCTTCTTCTTCATCCTCTTTCGTCTCTTCATTTTTTTCTTCTTGACATCCTTATATTTCACTTCTTCACCTGCATTAGATTTATGAAAATCTGATCAATTTTTGTGAAAGACTAGACTGATGCTATTATATAGTCTGTCCAAGCAAAGAAGAGCCTCTTGCAAGATGGGAAAATGACTCCAGTTTGGTCAATATTGATTGAAAAATTATCAATTTGATCTCAAAGTGTAGTAAACATCCTGATCTACAATATTAGACCAAATCAATTATTTTTGAACCAGTATTGACCGAGCTGGAGTCATTTTCCCATCTTGCCAGAGGGTCTTCTTTGCTTGGACAGACTAAGCTTTCTAAGCCCAGCTGGTAAAAGTAGGCCTGAAAGGGAGGGAAGCAGCCCAAAAGCAATTAATTTGCCATCAGATTATATTGGCAAGGAAAGCACTCACTCAAATCCTGACAAGTCGATGTTCATCCGATCTCAGCTTCCAAGAGAAAGATAGAAAAGAGAGAGAATGGACGTGGAAGAGAAAAAGGGAGTGAGGGAATGAGTGAGAATTGAATGAGTGAAAATTAAAGCGAAATTGAAAAGAAGGAAAGAGAGAAAGAATAAATAAAGGAAGATAGAGATTAGATTTCTTTATTCATATAGACAACTAGCCGGCAGGCTCGCTTCGCTCGCCTTCTCCGCCTAGCCAGGAGGCTCCGCCATCCTGGACCTCCGACAGTATAGGCAGTGTAAGTGAGTCGGCTGATACAACCTGGCTCGCTTCGCTCGCCTGCAAATTCCGTTCAGAAGGGATTCAAAATTTATTGAACACAGCATTTCTACACCTAATCTGGACCTGTTTACCTAATTTCAACATTTTCTGACAATTTGTTCAAGAAAAAACTAAGAAAAACTCCGAAAATTCCAAAAAATAGTAAAACGCTAATATCAAGCGTAACCTTGAAGTATATCGGACACAGTTTCAAACTTGATTCAATATCTTCCAAATTAGTACATCTATAATCGCTGAACCATTGAATTCACAGTTAGGATTGGTCGTATCAAGGCGGCAGATATATCGGACACATCTACAATTTTGAAAACCTGATTACTGGCGTAATCTTGAACGATTGCAAAAATATTATTTCAACACAATCAATCATTTGGAACCTGCCCACCAAATATCAACATTTTCTACCGATTGGTTCTCGAAAAAATGAGGAAACGCCGAAAAACTCTAGAAAAACTAAAATATTTGACGTATCCTTGAAAAGTTTTTAAATCCTTTCTTAGCGCGCGTCTAAACGTCCAACTGAACATGCCTGCCAAATTTGAACGCTTTCGGTTCAGTGGATTTCTAGTTCAGGTGATGAATGAATGAATGAATCAGTGCCATTTCGCTTTTATACAGAGTGTTTCAGGAGGAATGTGCAATACTTCTCAGGTTGATTCCTTACACCAAGTATACAAAAAAGTTCCATGGGACCAAACTCCCAAAAACGCTTTGTTACTGAGATAACAATGGCGAAAAATTGAGATTTTTCAAAATATATTAATTTTTAGAGGCTGTAGTGAGGTTTGAAAAATAATCAATTCCTATGTGAAATTAGCTGAGAAATTCAATGAAACCAGTTTCAAGTCTGTAACTTTAACGGTTATTGAGATAATTGGAAAAAATATGCTAAAAATGCCATTTTTCAACAATAAGGGTTATAACTGCATAAGGAATCATAAAATGATATTTTTATTAATGGAGATTGAAGAGAGTCGGATTCTAAAGAAAAAGTTATATGGCAGCGATTGTGTAAATCTTACCCAAATCTCAGAAATAGCGATTGAAAATCGCAAAATCGCTACTAAATACGAATTAATCACAAATTTGTGCTATGTTTTGTCGAATTTTGCGATTTTTGATCGCCATTTCTGAGAATTGGGTAAGATTTTCACAATCGCCGCCATTTAACTTCTTCTTTAGAATCCGGCTCTCTTCAACTTCCATTATAATACAATTTTATTATTCCTTATCCAGTTATAACCCTTATTGTTGAAAAATGGCGTTTTCTAGCATATTTTTCCAATTATCTCAAAAACCGTTGAAGTTACAAACTTCAGACTGGTTTCATTAAATTCTTCAGCTGATTTTACATAGGAATTGATTATTTTAGAACCTCAGTAAAGCCTCTAAGAAATTAGAAAAATTAATATATTTTGAAAAATCTTAATTTTCCGCCATTGTTATCTCGGTAACAAATCGTTTTTGGGGGTTGGTTCCATAACTTTTTTGTCTACTTGATGTAAGGAATCAGCCTGAGAAGTATTGCACATTCCTCCTGAAACACTCTGTATGTAGTGATAAGGTGGAATGAAAGCGATAGGCTATAAGAAAATCTAGGAAGAGGTGGTAAAATATCAAGATAAGGTAGGCAAAAGGAACAGTGTAGCTTAACTTCATTCTAAATGGAAGAAGTTCACCTTTCGTTGATTAGTTGGAGAGTGAGACAGAGAGAGGGTTAGAGAGTGAAGCGAGGGAAGGGATCAAGGTGAAGCTAAGAAGAACGGAAAAGGAAACAATACTAGAGAGAGAGAGTAAGCGAAAGAGAAAGTGGGAGGCGAGGAAAGGAAATCAAGGTGGAGATAACAAGAAAGTCAATGATTGGTGAGACATAAGAAAATGAAAAGCAAAAGCGATAATGGGGGCACTTCGGAGAGGATTTCATTCTAAATATAGCGACAGGATTCAGGCTTTACTTCTTCTCAGCTTCCCAAACATTTTTTCTCAACTACCACCCTGTATTAAAAGGCGTCTCAGCCCACGCGCATCAAAATCTTGTCTTATATTTTCGCATCATCTCACATAAAAATGGGTGAAATTCCACTTGAGATAGAAAAATTTAGACTGAAGGAGATCAAAATACTAAGATATTTTTTGTGAAGAAACGCAATCAAACAATTTTAATTGAATTGAATGAATATTAATTCATAATAATTAAAAATCAAGAAACTTATGAATTAATAATTAACATTAAACATAAGGATTTCAACATGACAAAGCCCATCACAGCTTCTGTCACAAAATTTCAAGAGTTGGGAAAATGATTAGGTATTGCAGTTAATCATATAATTGGTAATTCGAATTGATTTTCATCATCCACAGAAGTGTTATTCTTGTTATTATCATTTCAATCCAGCAGACCTCAAAGAATCAAGGTTTCATTAGTGAGTAACCCTTAGGCTGAGGCCGCACTGCCGGTGGGTAGAGGGTAGAGGGTGGAGGGTAGATGGTAATGTATTACTATGGATGGTGACCTAACGTCCAAACCAATATGTATTTGATAGAATACTTGTCACCTATCCAAGAGCGATCCATTTTGTCCGTGACCTAACTTCACCATCAAGCAACCACTCTCACTGAGTAATATAGAGGAAAACTTATCAATCATTCACATATCTGTATAACAATTCCATCAATCATGAAAAAACTGACACAAATCTAAGTGGTTTCGCTTTTTGGATTTTTTTTTGTATCATTCATATTTTGATTTTGATTCCGGATTCATTTATTTATTTATTCAGTCTATTTTAATTTGTATTTTCTATAAATGTTTTTAATTTCGAATTTCAGAGACACTGAGACGGCTGGAGCCAGTAAGAGTCCCGCATCTGATCAGAAGAAAAGTCGATCTCACGTCATTAAAATCAAGTTACCTGATCTGAATAGAGCTGAAGTGGTGAGTGATTGAGTTATTAAATACATTCTAACTTCAGGAACCAAAATTTACCAAAATAACTTTCAGATGAAATTTTTCTTTTTTTGGTACCATTCATGTTTTCAATTTGTCATAATTTATTCTTATTCATTTTTTCAGTCGAATTTTAATATTCTAATATGTTTAAACTCAATTGACCTCTCCCTAACATTTAGTGGGAAAGTTTGCTGCGATTTTCTA
This sequence comes from Sogatella furcifera, assembly GCA_017141385.1. Lineage (NCBI taxonomy): Eukaryota > Metazoa > Arthropoda > Insecta > Hemiptera > Delphacidae > Sogatella > Sogatella furcifera. The sequence continues at coordinate 3,399,875 of CM029552.1, forward strand.
CATCAATATTATAATTAGTATTTGGAAAAAGATTAAATTTGATAGAGGTGCTAGAACAAGAGTTGAAAAATAAAATTGAAGCATTGCAGGGTATTCAATCACATTTTTGAACGAAAAGATCAAAAGTCGCAAGATTGAGTGAGAAATCCATCGATAATCTTCGTTAGCTTCAAATCATTTCACAAAAGCCATTAAATCATAGAAAATATTCATTTATAAAACATGAATAGCAATGGATTATTACTTTCATTTCTATAATTTTCCGAAATTTTCAAACTAGATTGCTGGTGTCAAAAACGGAATACAATCACAAAGAAGGATACTCATTTCTTTCTCTGTGATACAATAGACTACCAGTTTCATTGAAGATTCTTCAAAATCAAACAATCTCCAGAAAATTTTTTCAAGATGTCTCTCGCACTGGCGGCTTGTGCCGTCGAAACAGGTGAAGTGGTGTACAGTAAAATATACGGGCACTTCACCTGTTTTGTGGGTACGAGCCGCCAGTGGTCTCTCGTCGTATTATCCAGTTCTTGAGATATTGTGTGTGTGTGATACTCTTGTCAAGACGTGGAAAATGGCTGCATTTGATAACAAAATGGCAGTGCCAGCCAGGATAACGTTGAAGCCCTGTGATTGGACGAGAACTCACTCCCACCTCCAACACCGGGCTGGCCAATGGGAGTCGAGCACTAGAAACAGTACTAGCTGATTTATTTACGTTTTTCACAGACAGATAGCGTTTGTGTTTGTGTAATATCAATCATTCAATCATCTTCATTCACGAAATGTACAATTATTATACAATTTCACTGTAGATTCTACAATTATCATAGACTAAGTATAATTCCCAACAACGGAACTGGAGAATGAATCAGATGATTAGACAAACTACTCTATCAATCTACTTTCAGGGAAGCATTATACGAGCAAGCAAAGAAGACATTCGGTTAAGATGGGGAGATGACTCGATGTTGGTTGAAAAGTTATAAATTTGGTCTTAAATTGTTGACTGTTTCCTACAATTTGAGATCAAATTTATAGTTATCCATATCAAATGAAATAAGACAAGATGTTGTCAAACCACTGATTTATTAAAATATCGTGATACCGGTTTCGGTTGTTACACCATTATAAACTCTGGTTAGTTTACCAGAGATTATAAGTTTACCAGAGGTTAGTTTACCTTTATCAGTGGTTTGACAACATCTTGTCTTATTTCATTTGATATGGATAACTACCACAATATCTCCTTCACAACTACTGAAAAAGTTATAATTTTTCAACCAGTATTGACCGAGCTGGAGTCATTTTTCCATCATGCCAGAATGTCTTCTTTGTTTGGACAGACTATACCTGTCAATTGAGTTAACATCATTCACCAGTAGCCAATTTCATTCTTGGGAACTCTAAAAATAAATCACTGACGGCTCGTGCCCAAGAATCAGGTGAAGTGCTGTACGGTAAAAGATACGGGCACTTCACCTGTTTCGTGGGTACGAGCCGCCAGTGTAAAATATACTCCATCGAATACAGGAGGAAGGAATAAAATGTGGAATAGAGAAAAGAATAAATTCTAAAGAAAAATTTCAATGGTCGTGATTTTGTAAATCCTACCAATCTATCAACCTACGATTTTTTGTCTCTTCGTGTTTTTTCAATATTTTAGTTTTACTGTAATCAAATAAATGAATATGTTTCAGGTGCTAGAATGGATGCGTCTAAACATTCTCCTGGTGCTAACTATAGGAGGAGTGGTACTGGGAATGCTGCTGGGCTTCATTGGACGCCTAGCTCAGCTGGAGGACGATACCATAATGCTGATATCATTCCCGGGAGAAATTCTCATGCGACTCCTCAAAATGTTCATTCTGCCGCTTATTATTTCATCACTTATCGCAGGTATGTGATGTACTCTTACATTATCATTTAGTAAATAAATTAAAAATATGTTTAATATGTAAATAAATTAATATATGTACCGGTAATCATGTAATGTGTATAAATTAAATAATGCAGATCAGTGGAGTTCAGTAAAGTTTGGGAAAGTCTGGCTCAGCCCTTAATATCTTCCTAAATTTTCTTTAACAATAATGTCCAATTATTGATGTTACAGTCCAATAGTAATATTTTAATGATTCAATCTGAGTTTTAAAGCTTTGTTTTTAAAGCTAAAGTTTTTAAATTATAAAGCTTGTTGATAACATGGAGAGAGGTAGTGTTAATACTATAGTATATTAACTACCACAATAATTTCCCAACATGGGAAATTGTGGTTATGTCGGCTGTGGAACTTCTTCGGAACTCCCCACAAAATGAGCCATACGAAGTGAAATACTATAGTATATATATTATATCTCTAATGCTAGATCATATATAGAGATACTATCGTAGAGATCACATCTTAGATTATTTGTAACTATTGCTATGAAACCAATAGCATATGAACCATCAAATAAGGTATATAGGCCTAAGTGGATGAAAAATCAAAAGTTTATATTTTCAATTAATTATTAATTGTTAGGTATTCATTAAATTTTGAAGAAAATGTATACGACCGTAAATGTATAAAACCAAAGGGTAGTTGGAGAATACTTATACCGGTATTCTTACTCACCGGTAAGATTTACTCAAACACCGCCATTTAAAATTTGAAAAATTGTAATTCTCTACAATTTCTATTACTTCTGTAATTATAAATACTGGTTTATCATTATATTATCAGTTATATCCCTTGAATTGTTGAAAATTTTGTTTTTTAGCATAGGCTATTTCCCATAGCTGTTATATTAATATTGCTGTATATTAATAGCTGTTCAGTGTTCAAGTTACAAACTTCTAAGCAAAGAAGTTAGGTACCTACCTTCTTCCTACCCTGTAGGGTGTAGGATAAACTTCAATAAAATGTTGTAATAATATTCTTCATTCTTTCTCTGCAGGCATGGCTCAGCTGGACGCGCGCTCGTCAGGGCGCATGGGCATGCGTGCGCTGGTCTACTACTTCACCACCACCATAATGGCGGCAATTGTGGGCATTATTCTGGTGCTGATCATCCATCCGGGCGACCCACATCAAGGCCCACATGGGCAGGCCGGCGGATCACACTAAAGTCTCCACCCTAGATGCCATACTCGATATCATCAGGTTAGTTGCGTGATAAATCATTTCAATTTCTAAACAAATTGAGATGAACTCTATGAATTGAAGGATTTAAGATATGAAAGCTTAATAATCAATGATCATCAATCATCATCATCAACATCCTTGGTCATATGACAAAACCACTAAAGTCCAAAACTGTAGTTTTGAGAAAATGGAGCCCAAAGTTTTCTAGTATGTTCAAACACAATTTTTAATAATATTTTTGATCCTATCGCAATGTAACTTACAAAGTAGGTTCAAAATACACTTATTCATGATTCTATCATTCCAAAGTAATGTAAAAATGTAAAATCACTGATTTAGTTATGACTTAAGTTGTTTGGACCATGTAAAAACATGACATAAGTGGAGTTAAGTCATTTTACCCGAATGAAATGAAAGACTTAAGTTATCTTACACATGCTCAAAACAATAGAAATAGTAAGTTAAGTGGTTTTTCCCAAACATAGATTCCCATAATTCATCTGCAATACCTGACTTGAGATGTTATAACAGTCTTGATAATGGAAGTAGGACTTGGGTTGTTTTACCAAAGTGTAGATCTCAAAATTCTACACCCGGATATGTAATTATCTCATTTCCTCAAAAAGTGGACTTAAGTGCTTGTGTCGAATGACCAAGAACTGATACATAATTCATCGAAAGAGTGCATTCATAGTGGGTTAAAAGATGTATATGAAGATGTCAATGTAGCCTATAAGTTGAAATTCATGAATCAGCAGTAGTAACAATTTGTAACAATTCAATGATTTGATTTTCAGAAATATGTTCCCTGATAACTTGGTTCAAGCCTGCTTCCAACAAGTGCAAACAACATACAAGATGGTAAGACATTTTTTTATCAATTTACTGATCAAATGTTTTTTTTTTTCAAACAAAATCTTTATTTCCAGTTGAATAATGAAGTTATTACTTATGCAGCATCAGTAATGCTCATTGCATATTATTCGAATTTAAGACTATCATCTCTTTACTCTAAGATCATACCAAGTATAGTCTGTCCAAGCAAAGAAGAGCCTCTGGCAAGATGAGAAAATGACTCCAGCTTGTTCAATATTGGTTCAAAAATTATCAATATTATATCAAATTGTAGGAAACAATTTGATCTACTATTATGACCACATTTATAATTCTTGAACAAATATTGACCAAGCTGGAGTCATTTTCTTATCTTACACGAGGCTCTTCTTTGCTTGGACAGACTATACCAAGTACTCATATACAGTAATACACACATACCAAATGATGGCATTCTGGATAGCCTATCCTCTTAATCTTCAAGAAATCAGAGTTTAGCTACCATCTCTCTTCAAGTGAAATAATCATGAAGAGCCTTATCACAATTATTATTCTCACTTGAAAATAAGCATCAATGTGGTATAAAATTGATAATTCAATAATAATTAAATAATTAAATTAATAATTATTGCTCGCTTGTAAGTTTAGATGATTATTCAGTCTGCTGAAGAACTGCCATAACTCTTTTATGAATTCAATTAAGTATTACATTTTTGCGGAATGAAATATTCAATTTTATAACAATAAGAATTTCATTTCAATTTATTATACAGCAATATTTTTGTTTTATTGTATTATTGTAATTGGATAAATAAATTACCTAATTAATTGACTCTCCTTCTTCCACAGGTCAATTCACCAACTGTTGATGATCATGGAAACAACCAAACAGTGCAATTCAAGAAAGAGCTGGTTTATAAGGATGGAACCAATGTCATGGGTAATTTTATATATTCATTTATTCATTAATTCATATATATTTTTTATGTTTATCTTCATTGAATTTCCACACAATATTATTGTACACCTCGGGTTTGCTGTATGTTTTGATTGTTAGCTTTTTTCTGATAATTTCAATCAATATTTATGGAAAATTGATAATCAGCAACTACTTCTTATGTTAGAAATATGATGATTGCAGTATGCCTACATAAATCCATACAAATAATTTCACAAACGGAAATCCATTAAATTAAACAATCCATAGATTTCAAAAATCCATACAAAAATTACCTAATAATCAGGCAATTCTCTTCACCTTCATAATACTTCTCTTCATAATCTTGAGTTTAGGAAACAATTTGGTGTTGAAGTTATGAATGTATTTTGTTATATATTGTAATTTTAATAATGTATGTTCGTTTCTTTTAAAAAGTCTGTTTGTTTGTTTCAGGTATGATTGTGTTTTGCTTGGCATTCGGCTTGTTGGCTGGTCAAATGGGCAATCGAGGCAAGTTGATGGTCGACTTTTTCGTCGTTTTGAACGATATCATCATGAAATTAGTCGGCGTGGTCATGTGGTAAGTGACATTATCTATCCAAAAAAATCTAAAATTCATTATCCATTGAAATAATAATTAAAAATAATAATGAATTGATATTAAAATGATTTCAATACTTCACATATAACTCGAAGAAATAAATGCTGGTTGAGAACTGAAGTTCATGTAAGAAATAAAAATGCTTTTTATTGTCATATAGGTCTCATGGGAAGGTTTCTCTTGCTTATTATTATCATTCCTACAAAATGGCAGCTGCTCAATGCTGCAATCAGTTGAAATGGAAATAGATCAACTTTTACAATCTGTCTCTCATCAAATCTCATCAGCGATATAGTCTGTCCAAGCAAAGAAGACCCTCTGGCTAAATGGGAGAATTACAACAGCTTGGTCAATATTTGTTCAAGAATTATAAATGTGGTCTTAAAAATAGATCAAATTGTTTCCTAAAATTTGAGATAAAATTTCTGAGCCAATATTGACCAAGCTTAAGTCATTCCCTCATCTTCCCAGAGGGTCTTCTTTGCTTGGACAGACTATATAGGCAAGCGATTTCATACCAAAATGGCTACACTCTCGATCCAATCGGCCATTTTGAAGGAAAATGCTTGACAAATACTATTTGTTCCCATCACTAAAAACACAAATGTCGAGCACAAAAGATGCAATAGAAACACGTAGTTGTATGAAGCGATACAATTTCAAAAATCAGCTGACCCCTGTGCGTGATGAAAATACGAAGTCCTATTTTTATCTCCATCCATATGATCAGATATGATCAAAGAACTATTATCGTGTAATACCGGCCTTAGTCTATCAATTCCTTGTTTCTATTGCATCACTTGCGACCGACGTTTCCCCGTGTTTTGTAGTACGATAATGGAAACCTACCTTGAGTAAATTTTCCAACTTTTAAAATTTTATTTTTTCAGCAGCTTTTTCAAAAATACAGCGTTATTAAGTCAATCGAATTTCTTCTATTGTTACCAGGTATTCACCGTTTGGCATAATGTGTCTGATAGCCGGCAAAATAATGGGAATAGCCAATCTAGCATCGACCGCCCAACAGCTGGGCATGTACATGGTCACTGTCATCCTGGGTCTGATGATTCATGCCATCTGCACTCTCCCCACCATCTACTTCCTCATTACGCGCAAGAATCCGGCACTCTTCTTCAGAGGAATGCTGCAGGCATGGGTTACTGCACTGGGCACTGCGTCCAGGTGAGCAAAATGCATTTATTTTATTAATAATTGGTATCATTTATTTTCTATTGATAAAAACTAAGTCTATTTTGAAGAGTTAATAAAAGGAAAGTCCAAAAGCAAATTATTTATCCTCAAAATAGACAGAGAGGGTTTCAGGAGAAGTAAGATGGAGATGTAGAAGGAGAAGAAGATAAAGTAGAAGAAGATTATTATACATATGTATATTATATATACATATGTATATTATATATACATATTATATATGTTTATACGCTCACGTAATGTAATAGTGGCACATCTTCAAAAAATTGAAAATTGAGATTTTTGTACCAAGAGCTTGTATTTTGATGCTCTACGGTTCTGTAATACTGGCATTTTGTTAGTGTCAATAGTTTCCGCTAGGGAGCAGATGTGCCATTCACCTAATGGTACAAATCTTCAACAGTCTGTAGTGTAATACTGGCTCTTCTTGACAACTTTCTCGAAAAGTACTTTTCAGAGATGTGCCACTATTACATTACGTGAGCGAATATATATATATTATATACATATGTATGTTTCATATTTTATTTGAAAATCTTACAGTTGATAAGACCATATGAATAAAGGTGACACTATTCATTGTTTGAATTGTACAATTTTATGAATAAAGAAATATGAAATGAAAAAGTAAAATTTTCAGGTCTGACAAGACCTATATGACATCGAAAACATCGTCACAACACCCATAAACACCAAAAACAATAATAACGCCAAAACACCAACCGCACCGACAAAACCCACTAACAACACCTACCAAGTTCACCAACAATACTCATCAAGTACACAAACAGAAACAATACCCATCAAACAACATCCCTAACAACCCATCAATCCACTAACAACACTCACTAACACCCATCAATCCACTAACAACACTCACTAACACCCATCAACAAATACAACAATACCAACATCATCAATTGGTGGTCATAGATACGACCACCCCGTCTTTCGGAGGAGACGATAAGCCGTCGGTCCCGACTACCTAAAAAGTAGTCGTCATCTATCATCCATTTCATTACCCACGCACAAGCCTATGAGCTTATGTGGGCTTCACCCTCATAAACAAACAAACAAACAATTCCAACAACACTAAAATTACTCACCATCAACACAACATCCACTAACACCCATCAACAAATTTAACAGAACCAACAATATAGGCCTATTCTCCAACTCCTTCAACAACACACATCTCATCACCCGACAACAATAACATTAGCAACACCAACTCCCAACAACATTCACCAACAACCCTACTAACATAGAAAAACACCCACTATATTCCCAAAAAATTACATTCCACTTTTAATTGGGAATCTAAATAATGATGAAGTTCAACAATTCCGTCACATGATAAAGCGGTTATAATGAACATTGCAGCGTTGAGATCAATTATTGATTGTCTTTCTATAGTCTGTCCAAGCAAAGAAGACCCTCTGGCAAAATGGGAAAATGACTCCAGCTTGGTGAATATTTGTTCAAGAATTACAAATGTGGTCTTAATAATAGATAAAATTGTTTCCTACAATTTGAGGTCAAATTGATAGTTTTTGAACCAATATTTACCGAGGTTGAGTAATTTTCCCATCTTGCCAGAGGGTCTTCTTTGGTTGGACAGACTATATCACTATCACGATCTTATAACATAGCATTTGAGGCAATATACTGTATTAAGTTATCTACAAGAATAAAGTTATTGAATCTGAATCACTATAGTTTTTAATCAAAGTTTCTATTTTTGCTCCTAGTTATTTATGCTCTATCTAATTTTAACGTCATTAAAATAAAGAAGTCATTCTATTCTATTCTATTCTATTCTATTCTATTCTATTCTATTCTATTCTATTCTATTCTATTCTATTCTATTCTATTCTATTCTATTCTATTCTATTCTATTCTATTCTATTCTATTCTATTCTATTTCTATTCTATTCTATTCTATTCTATTCTATTCTATTCTATTCTATTTCTATTCTATTCTATTCTATTCTATTCTATTCTATTCTATTCTATTCTATTCTATTTCTATTCTATTTCTATTCTATTTCTATTCTATTCTATTTCTATTCTATTCTATTCTATTCTATTTCTATTTCTATTTCTATTTCTATTTCTATTTCTATTTCTATTTCTATTTCTATTTCTATTTCTATTTCTATTTCTATTTCTATTTCTATTTCTATTTCTATTTCTATTTCTATTTCTATTTCTATTTCTATTTCTATTCTATTCTATTCTATTCTATTCTATTCTATTCTATTCTATTCTATTCTATTCTATTCTATTCTATTCTATTCTATTCTATTCTATTCTATTCTATTCTATTCTATTCTATTCTATTCTATTCTATTCTATTCTATTCTATTCTATTCTATTCTATTCTATTCTATTCTATTCTATTCTAATCGTATTTTCAGCGCGGCCACCCTGCCGGTGACGTTCCAGTGTCTGGAAGGCGAGCTGGGTCTCGACTCCAGGGTGACCCGGTTCGTGGTGTCCGTGGGCGCCACTGTCAACATGGACGGCACCGCGCTGTACGAGGCAGTAGCCGCCATTTTTATTGCGCAGATGAACGGCATCCCGCTCGGCTTGGGCGAGGTCATCACTGTCAGGTGAGCTCAAAACCTTGCTGTTATTCAGACAAGGGAAAAATAAATAGAGTGATATACATGTAAATAATGAATGGAGAGTTTGTTACATAATTACAACAAAATGAAAGATTTTAAATACTTTAGTTGGATATAACTTACAGTATAATTAAATAATACAGCAAATCACTAAAAGTCACTTGTAAATACACTATAAGTGCATTATAGTACATAAGTACAGTACGTAGTGTAATATAGTATAATGGGTCTGTCCAAGCAAAGAAGACCCTCTGGAAAGATGAGAAAATGACTCAAGCTCGGTCAATATTTGTTCAAAAATTATATCAATTAGATCTCAAATTGTAGGAAACTATTTGATCTACTATTGAGACCACATTCATAATTCTTGAATAATTATTGACCAAGCTGGAGTCATTTTACCATCTTGTCAGAATGTCTTCTTTGGTTGGACAGACTATACAGTATACAGTGTATTTAGAATAAATATCTTGAAATGTAAGTTTATGAGTGTTATTCCTCTATCTAAAATGTAATGTCTATATTATTCATCTGTGCAGCAAATATTCTTATAATCCGATAATATTATAATTTTTCATATAATAATTTATGCATAATATTTTTCCAATTTATTTATAATTCAACCACAGAGGATAATGGGAATATCGGCTACTGCAAGGTAAATAGAACACAGTTTTTATTTTATTTTAAATAATTATCAAAGTACCCTTTTTTATTTTTTTTCTAAATAGTTCAAAAAGGGTACTTTGATAATTATTTAAAATAAAAAACAATGATAAAAGTAGCCCTGACATTAAGGAAACCCTAAATAGAACACAATATATTTAACTTGGGTTACTGTACCGTTTTCTAGAAATTGTAACAGTTTGCAATTCAATTATAAGGATTACCTACTACAGTCTGCGCCATCTGCCCAAGCAGAGAAGACATTCTGACAAGATGGTAAAATGACTCCAGCTCGGTCAATATTAGTTCAAAAACTATAATTTTATCCTCAAATTGTTGGGAACATTCTAATCTACAATTTGAGACCAATTTGACTATTTGAAATCTATAATGTTTGAACCTATATTGACCGAGCTGGAGTCATTTTCCCGTCTTGCCAGATTGTCGTTTTTGCTTGGACAGACTATATCAATTTTTTACAACTATAATGTCTGAATAATAATTATTCTAAATATTTTCTCCAACAGTTTAACAGCAACCCTGGCTAGTATAGGGGCTGCATCGATTCCCAGCGCAGCGCTCATTACAATGCTGCTGGTGCTAACAGCTCTGGGTCTCCCTACATCTGATGTTTCGCTACTTTTCGCTGTCGATTGGTTGCTGTAAGTACAAAATTTGAAAAAAAATGAAATAGCCTACTGAGAAAATTTGACTCCAAGTTAGCATATAATCACACTGGTTTGTTATGAAACTGGAACTAAAATTTTTCAAATTTGTGCAATATTTTTCTAATTTTCAATATTGTTTTCTCTGGTGCGTAATTTATCCAATTCCGGCCATCAACATTCCAAATTCAAAATTTCAAATTTTGAATTGAAAATTGTGTGTTTATCAGTGCTATTATATAACTTATTCATAACCTCATTTTGGAGAATATTGACTTCATGATTAAAATTTTTGGGAGAGGAATAGCACAGCCTATTTTTACCTCCCAATTCAAGAAGTTGTATCGATGTATGAATAAAGAATGGCTACAGTATAGTATCTGGGGTAACTTTTATCGACTTTGAAAATCGATTAATTGAACTCAGCAAGCATTCGATATATCGAATGTTGCCATTCATTATCGATATCGATAATCACTAACGATATCGATTTCCTTCACTGAAAGAAAACATCTGTTAACGGTTATTTTTTATTGAACTCAACAAAACCAAAAAAAAACAACTCAACTAACCAAAGATAAATAACTAACCTGGTAAATAAATAACCAGAATCTAACAAAATTTACACTATCTACACTAAAAAAAATAAATTAAACTTAGAATACTTGTCAAACCAAATATTAAATTTTCGAAAAATGTGTTTACCAGAGCATTTTTCATGAATACATAAGTATTGCCTTCATTCCTTATTTTACAAACAAATCGGATTGAATTCTCTCCTCTTATTTTGGTACTCGTCAACTGGACGCACATTTCATAATTTGGATTTTTGGAATAGTTTTTTTCCTTATAATAAAACACAATTTTGAGTAGAATTTAATTTTCAACATCTATCTCGCAACTCAAGAAGTGAAGTATAAATTAATAAAGTAATTTAAAAAAAAAAGAATTATCGATATCAATATTTAATGGCAACATTCGATACATCGAATGCTTGCTGAGTTCGATTAATCGATTTTCAAAGTCGATAAAAGTTACCCCAGATACTATACTGTAGCCTAAAGAATAAAGTCATTTCTATAGATATATTATTAAGAAACTAAATTTGACATGATTCAAATGAAAAGACAAGGAACTTTGTAGGACAGTAGTGAACCTCACTCTATAACAAAAGCAATAATTATTTTGGGCTGTTTTGTATACGTATTAGTTCAATTTCACATCTACTTAACAAACGACTTATCATTAGACATATTGATAGTCTAAAATTGAATAAAAAGTCTAATATTGGCAAACCGTGGATTTATTAAACATTGAGATATCGGTCTCGGTTGCTACACCATTATTAATTTCTGGTGAAGTCATTTTACTACAAACAGGATTTTACACTTTACTATAGATAGATAAATATATTTATTTTTTTACTTAGTAAATTATAAAAGTGTTATGGGCCAAGATGAGGCACAAGAGCCCCCTCTTCCACTTAACACACAAGGTTTACTATACCATAGCCTGTCCAAGCAAAGAAAACTTTCTGGCAAGATGGGAAAATGACTCCAGCTCGGTCAATATTGGTTCAAAAATTATCAATCTAGTCTTAAATTGTAGAAAACATTCTGATCTACAATTTGAGACCAAATGTATAATTTTTGAACCAACATTGACCGAGCTGAAGTCATTTTCCTATCTTGCCAGAATGTCTTCTTTGCTAGGACAGACTATATTAAGAGTTAAAAATATGTATTTTTTACATGGTAGTTCCTACTCATTTTCAGTCTTGTTACAGACATTCTAAATTTTATTGAAGCATGCCTGTATACAGGTATCTATCTAAACTGTTATTTCGGTTTTATTTTTTAGTGATCGCATCAGAACTTCAATCAACGTTTTGGGCGATGGTTACGGAGCAGCCATAGTGTACCATCTTTCAAAAGACGAACTGGATAAAATGGACGCTGATAGGAACACAGAAAAAGATCATGGAAATGAAGTGGTACTCAACATGGAATGCGACACCATCACATCCATTACAGCCAATCCATTGCAGAGCCAGGACCATATGGTAACCGAGCTGAAAATGTAGACCCAAAAGGATGAGATATTTTTTACTGAAAGTTCATACCTACCATTAAAAAACAATTACAAACATAATACATAGTACATATTCATACAGAAACCCATGTGAAAAAAATATTGCATAGTCAAGTTATCACTCAAAGGTACATTGTGGTAAGATATTGATATAGTTACAAAATCATATTGTATTTACAAGAAGGTACATTGTGGTAAGATATTGATATAGTTACAAAATCATATTGTAGTTTGACTTGATAAAAATGGCAAATCACTGAAGATTGAAGATTAATACGTAGGCCTAATAGTTCTGGAAATCACAATTTTTGTACCGCCTATTAAAACATTAAGTTGAATAGAATAATCTACAAAAATATATCCATGGCTACTATATTAATTGGGGATGAATATCCAAATAAGGTATGCAGTTGATGGCTTTCAATAACACTATCTACTGAGTTTTTAAAGGCCTAATTTTGAAATTATTCATTATTACATACAGCCTAAATTATTGAAATTATGGGAAATTTCTGCCTAATTCCATTTGGGACTTTACATTGCTCTTTTCCAATAATTAGTAATGCAGAGCGATAAAGTGATCAAAGCAAGGAGCATATCTCTACGAAATTATAAAATACTGTAACATCAAGGCCTATTCTTTGGAAATATTTCATCATCTCATTATTGTCATCTCTTGGGCTAATTATAAAAAAAAAATAATAGTTCTCAATATTTTATGGCATGATTTCTTTCTCTCGACAAGATGCAATCACTAAACAAAAATCGATAGATCGATTCTATAGCAAATCTTTTTTCAGTCTTTACTTAAATTTTAGAATTTTACAATTCTCAAATTAAAAATTTAAAAGAATCTAAAAAAACTAGATTAGATGTCTTGAAGTCGGATGGAAAAATATATGCTGGTATCATATCTTGTTATTCATATTTAGAGCTATAGTTTTGTGCTATGTAATTGATATTTGGATTGTATTTTAAAAGCATTTTCAGATAACTTTACCACTAAATATTATCTGTGAAGCATGCCTATATATAATAAAGCTTATACATATATTCTTCCTGATGTTATTATGCTAGTCGTTATAGAAAATGGTAGACTGTAGAATTGTGAAAGCTTTAAAATACTGTGTTCCCACTTGAAAAATATATATAGAATTAAGAGATTTATTTGATCTCACGTTATCAAAACTCTACACTTGATAATATTGATCTTATACTCGATCAAAAAACAGTATTTCTTCTATTTCTATTCTCATTATTTAAATATTTTCTCTTCACTCAGGACACTTATTTGCTTTACTTGGTAATATAACGCACAAAGTGTATTCCTTTTATAAGGCATTTAAAAAAGTTGAATATTATTTAAAAGTACCTATTTTTAACAAGGTAATTATTCAGAGTAATTATCATTTGTTAGTTCATAAACTAATCTTAGTTCTGAAATAATGTAACTGCAACAGAATGTGTTCAATTTATACAATTTTTCGAATAATTTTCTCTTGAAAACTATTCCAATACAACTGATGATAATATTATACAAACTCATAAATCAACAGACTGTAAAAATAATTTCGAGCTTAAAATTAAATGTTCAGATTACAAGGAGGGGCCATTCTCTTGGGAAAATATTTAGATAGCATCTTGAAATCGGATTGATAGAGTTCCAAAATTTATAAATTCTAGTCATTAAAAATTACAGTAGATACATTAATACCCCAGTGGAGTATTTAGAAGGGTTTGAAGAGTAGAACCAATGGGATTTTGAGAATAATGTTGTAGGAATAATATTCTGAAAGAGAGTAAAGAACGTAGTTGGATAGTATTCAAAATTTTGTACCAAAAACTTTTCTAGGTAGTCTGTCATTAGTAAAAATTCTAGATTGATATTCTCAACAGAAACCTAACTACAGTGATCAAAATCAGTGATTTGACAATAAAACTAATGCATTTACACTTTACAATAGAAAACTTATGTACCAGAAAGTTACCTGATATTTATTAAGAATGTTTAGTAGAAAAACTTTTGTTGGAATTAATGTGCCAAAATTTGAAGCATCAAATTCAATCATATTAAATTATGAGTAGAATCGAAAGACCAAAGTTATGAAGTTTTTTGTTAGAAAGCTTCATTTTATACCATACAATTTAAAAATGGATTTGAATAAAGGCTATAAATTCATCACCAAGCAGAAAAACCAACTTATTAATAGAAAGAAGTATTTATCAAAATAAATAAACTAGCCTAAATTTTACCTGACATTGAATTGAGTATTTGAATCATACAGATCTAGTTACTTCAATCAATCAAATAGTACTACTAGAAGTTCAGTTCAGGAGGAAATTAATTTTCTCTAAATATCATTACTGTATTAACAATATCACCAATCATGTGATTAACTAGTAGAACAATTTTATCATATCACAAAAATTGAAACCTAAATATATAATAATTGATCATTAAACAATAATCAATACAGTATTATTGGTCTCAAGTGTGTAACCATTAGTTTTTATGTAATCACTAATTCTAGTTCATAAATTTGTAAACGTAGTGTATTTGATTATTTTAATTTTAGCTAATATCGATATTGGTATACGTTAATACATGTGTGTTCAGTAGTTCAACTAAACTTTAGAAAATACATTCCATAGTGGAGAAAAATTCTTGAAAGAAGCTATTTTCTATTTGTAATAATTTATTATGGAACTCAATCATTTTAATTATAGTAGTTGAATCAGTCGTTGAACAATGATTATTTCAGATTTTTTTTTCTAATATTAATCGCAGCACTACTTCATAATGGTCTATTTTGTAGACCATTCAAAGAAGTTTTTTTCATATTGTAATTTTATTAAAATTTCTCATTTCATTGAAGCTATTCTTATTAGAACTCACAAAAAGAGTTCAATAAGAATAAACAGCATTCTGATGATTTTGAAACCTTAATAATGATCACAATGTCCATCAACTCTTTTTTATACTCTTTTAATTTTCCTCATTCTATCTTTATTCAGATAATAATTAATTTTTTCATTCATTTTTCATTTTTGGTTTTCATGAATTAAAACAGCAATTAATTTCTTTCCCATTTGAATTACTAATTTAAGATCTTTCAATCTGTAAGTCTTCTCTTCTTCATTATACTATCATTTTATCAAGGAACTTATATGTAACCAGTTCTATATATTGCTAGAAACAATATAATATGAATATCTAATTATATCATTACATATAAAATATATACGAGCTTAGCCTATGTAATCATAGCCTTTTAGAATAGTGTTGTAGATTGCATGACTCAAAATGAGTGAAACAATATATCCTTATAATGAAAAAATATCATAAGTTTATTCAAGTCAGTGAATTTTGTGCTCCGTATGTTGATTAATATTATAGAAGTATGTTGAATGTTTTGATGTGACATTAGTTATTAGATGTTATTAATAATAATTTATGCAATGTTGATGTTATTATGATAGTCTTATTCTAAGTAAAGTTATGTATGATTGTTATGTTTGAGTTTATGAAAGTGTTTGTTATAGTGTTTTATACATTGATTGCCTCCTACTATTTTGATCAGGAATATCTTATGTAATTATTGTATTAGGATAGTTTAACATTGCTTTCTGTAATAGTTGTTCAGGTGTTAATCAATAATTAATTTTTAGTCAGTTTATTAATTCATCCAATCTAAGGACAAAATATTTATTCAACTGGTGAGCCCGAGTCGTACTGTACTAGTGATTGGTGTAAAAAGTGTTTTTAATAATAAACTATTTTAAAATGTTGAATTTTTGTAATTTTTTTCAATTTTAACCTGGATCATAATCGAGCTCGGAACCCAATGATCTCTGTCACACCAAGCTTATTCATAACGTACCAAGTAGCAAGTATAGTCTGTTCAAGCAAAGAAGACATTCTGGCAAGATGGGAAAATGACTCCAACTCGGTCAGTATTCGTTCAAAAATTATTAATTTGGTCTCAAATTTAAGGAAACATTCTGACCTACAATTTAAGACCAAATTTATAATTTTTGAACCAATACTGACCGAGTTGGAGTTATTTCCCATTTTACCCGAATGTCTTCTTTGCTTGGTTCATAACTTACAGGTACCCTCCTCAAATCTCTTCTAAAACCTGAAAATCCTTTCCTCAATAATTATTATCAATCTCTCATCGTTGAATATTGAATAAATAATAGAAAATGTAGGTTACATTATGATAGAAAGTTTACTATCGGCAGAAAAACGATCAGATTAAAAAATTTATTCATTAATGAACAAGAATAACTTAATGAAAGGTTCAACAGGCTATCGCTCAAAACTGATAAGGAGTGATTTAATCAGAATAGAAGGTGACGACTATAGCCAATGGACGTCACGATATATCATATTATATTTTTTTCTAAAGCACTACAGCTTTATATATATTCACTGATATACACGCCAACGAAACTGACGGTTGAGGAATTACCAGCTCTGTCAGGACACCGTCTGTTCATTAGGCTCTCTCAGGGGCGAACCCAGGGGGGATTGAGGGGATATATCCCGAAATTGGGGCTCATCTTACACTAGATATAATGCAATTTGTAGGATACTAGAAATTACCAAATTTTTACCAATTATAATGCTCAAAACTTCTAAAAATATAGTTTCAGGGTACTTTTTGAAAAATTTCTCCCTCACGGGGTAAATTCCAGTAAAGAAGGAAATGATTTGAATTTGAGAACAAGCATCCCAAGCCTAAATACAGTATTATTTCATTTCTTGCTTAAATGATTTCAATAAAAATATTTTGTCTTATAAAATGTTCCATGGAATGTTGAAGATTGGTGCAACGATTCCTTTTAAAACAGCATCTTGTGAGCGCTCCTTAACACTTTACTTCGGAGAGTAAAATCTCACATGAGAAGTTCCTCAGGTCAGAATGACCAGCCCTACTTTTTATTCGGAGTGTCATTTCCGTTAACTTTTGGCATGTATTAATAAACTGTCCCAAAATAAATCTCGGCGTCAAGTAGGTTTAATTTTTATGTTATTCGATTAATTTTAATAATTTCATTTATTCAAGAAAACCTAATATACTTAAGGAATGAAAACACAGATCTATCGAATCTAAAAATCTTCTTTCCAACAGAATTATCTATCAACATTTTTGGAATTGAGGTACGAGTATAATCATCCTTTTTAGCAAATCACTTGGCAATACTCAGTATCCAGAGCACAGCTATAGGCTATTTCGATTTAGATTCAATGACAGGAGAAACTTTCAAATCAAGAAACTTTCAGCACAGCCTGCATTTGAAGAATGCTTAATTCAAAAATTGCCCAATACAATGAACAACAACTACAAAAGACCAATAGTTCTTGTTCAAATCAAATAATCTACAATAATTGATGAATGGATTTTTCATTAATACTTTACTCTATTAAAAAGAATCCATTAGAGAAGGTAGAAAATAGGATAATGTTTGTTGGGTGAAGGTGAAGACGAATTGAATACAAATATAAATACGAAATACAAGCAAAAATCATCACACCCCCCCTGGAAAAGGTTTTCCTGGGTTCGATCCTGATTCCATATCATCCCCCGAAATTAATTCCTGGGTTCGCCCCTGGCTCTCTAGAAGCTATCAGACTGTCCAGACAGAGCTGAGCATTAATATCGGACAACCGCAAATCCTCAATTTCGCTACATATCATCACAGTGCTATATTATAAGCAATGACTGTTGGTATCACTGAGTTTCATTGTTGATGCAATTAATTATCTTTTTCAAGTTTGACGCTGCTAAAATCTAAAATAATATGACCATGTACAAGTAGTTTACTTCTTATTGTCCAACAGAGAGGATTTAACAGAACCTACCAGAGCAAACCAAGCAACATCACTGGAATTTCTTACTTGATAAATTCTCTAAATCTATCATTTCATTTTTTCGTTAACTGCATCTTTTTCAATCATGGGTTTTAATTCCTTGTAGTTTCAATTTTCTATAGCTAATATCATTTAGGAGCATTCTATTATTATTATTCGATGATAATGCGAAAGATTGGAAGCGGTAAAAGATAATCTCGATTATAATGTCATTTTCGACAACAGTACAGTTTTGAAATTTAAGAATTCTGAAGTAATTAGCGGTCTACCAGCAAAACTATAAGGAATTGAAATTGAATATGCAATAAAGCCCAGGACCAGGCGAGGTCACAATTTCATATAAAACATAATTATTGCATTTTTGTATGTGTTAGAAAGACACAAAATAATAATTGCTCATTCAATATTTTTTTGTTTTTGAGTACCAATTTATTGTTGAAAAACTACTACAAACACAATTTATTGAGAATAATTTCATGATGAACCACTCCACATTTTGATCATTGCTTGGGATGCTGTCATTAACTCGAACCTTTCAAATTGGGTGGGATAGTTTATTGGCGTAAAATAAAAGACATTGTTCAAAAATGACAAATCTATTTATTAAAAACAATGAAACAAAATTACTCCACCTATCCTATTGACTAATATAGCATCAATAGTTCAAATTAAATAAATTATAATTATCATTAACTTCATAGCTGAATAATTTCCACTTATTAAATTACATCATGATTTATTTGTTACGATACGAAGACTGCGCGTATGAGTGTTCCAATATTACATACAAAAAATATGTAAAAAAGTTTGATAAGTGAATTTCGTTGAAAATACATTTATTCTGTCACAATTTGTATAATATAGAGTTAATTAGAAATTCTTTTTCAAAAAGAACCCTTATTAAAATCAATATTATAAAAATAAAAATCTTGAATGAGTTAAGTTCATAATTTATAGTTGTAATTGATGCGGTACCTGTACAACATTATCTTCGGATTTCATATTTAAAAAGAGCTTTCTATCAACTTTTGATAGAATCACTATTATCTTCAGATACAAACAATTTGTTAGGCTTCAAATTCATATACTGTAATAATTGTTTGAGTTTCAAACTCATTAAATAGGATAACACTGAAAAGTATTTGAATAAATTTGGTACCTAATAATATAGATAGATTTCCAAATCAACTTCTACTACTAAAATAAAATTTCAAGAAATATCAATTGGCCCAGAAGAAATAAAGTATGCACTGCATACATTTTGCTAATTTTGGACAAACTTTGAATTTTCAACACGGAAAACGAATTCAATTCTCAAATATATAAATTGGCCCGAGATGAACTATGCATAATTTACAATAAATTCGTATTTATATGGCAAACTATTACAATTTACTTTTTTCAACACCCAAAAATATACTGAACTTTTGTTTCTTGATTCATTATAAATAAAGTTTAATTTCAATAATTCAATGTTTGAAAATAAAAATTTACTAGGGAATCGAACATCTTCACAACAATGATAGATTCAACCATACTTTGATGGAAGGCGAAGCCCTCTGAAGGATAGCAATGTACCTTTATAAATGCGATCCTCTGTGGGTTTATCATGACTTTCAATCTCCTCAATCTTCAAGGAAGAAATATTGTCCGGCTCGTTTCTGATCGGTATCCTGAAACGGAAAACAAAGAGTATTAGCATAAACAATCACTGAGAAATAATCATTTCAAAATGCAACAAAGCATTTCAAGATGTCAATGTTTCAACAGCCCATGAAGGGCTTAGGTCTACCAGCTGGTTGACAGTTTCATATTCACTCTACTATACAGCAGGGGTGAATAATCATCATCCAGAATAGATGCACCATTTTACATTACTGTAACTTAATTAGTATTCATTTGAATTTGCAGTGTTTGTGTATGTTCACTATTTTTTTTCAAAGGACGAACGTTTGTTTATTATTGAGAATTATAATTATTATTACTATATATATTTTCAAGAACAAACGAATAGAATACGAATTCAAATTAAAACTTCCCAGTTCTACAAATGGTTCCCTAATAACACCACAATAATAAATTTCATGAGACTGGAAGTGTCATAACGCGTAAATATTGTTTTATAAGTGTGGATATCAAACCCTTTAAACTAGGTTAAGCATATTTTTTCTTACAAAAAATTAAAATTCATTTACAGGGGCAGGTACAGGTAGCTACTAGCTCAATATCACATGTAGCCTAAGAGGATTAAAAAAAGTTAGGAATAGCCAGGGCCATCTGTAAATGCTAGACTTTTCAACAGAAATTAGTGAACAAATCAGAATAGTTGATCAAACTATTATATCATGTTTATATATTATATCATGTTTTAATATTAAACTATTATATCAAACTATTATGTATGATGTGTATCATTATTTAATTCCATCAAAAGCTTCTACAATAATACATTAAGTATCCAATTATCTAGATATTTATCATGCATGATATATAATGATAATAATAATGGGCTACAATCTAAAAATTGAAAACCTGATTGACTAATTATATTTTATCGGAGTTACCTTTAAGTACTTCATGTAAATCATGAGCTATTAAAGTTCATATTTCATGAGCATGATTCATATTTTCAATGCGCCAGTGTAGTTGTGAGCTTCAGTGTAGGGCCAGTGTAGTCGGGATCTCTGATCTGAACTACGTCATTTTCTGGTTTCTCCCACCGCTTTTCAAATTCCCGAAAATCGGAACAACCTTGTCTATAATAACCTTGCATTAGGCCTACTTGTGAAGGAAGTCGTTTAAAACATTGATTGTGAAGTTTAAAAGGTGATTTGAATAGTATAAAAGTTAGTATAAAATAGTACACATTATCAAACTTCGATGTACGTCCTTTCTGGAACACTCTGTATTAAGCCTAGATGATGATAAGTGGGTTCAATACCGACCTTGACCGAGTTCTCCTTGTTAATCCTAGGCCGATAGTTGTTGGGATCGCGGCGGAAGGTGATGCCGAGCAGCTGCAGGAAACGATTCATGCCGGCCAGCAGTGACTGCGGAGAGTGCGCCGTTGTGCTGACGGACGCAATTCCCTCAAACACAATGACGCGATCGGCCAGGTAGGTGGCCATTATGAAGTCGTGCTCCACCACGAAACCGGTCTTCTTGGCGTGCAGGATGAATCTGAAATGAGGACACACGAATATTGTCTGAATTCAATACAAACATAACCTATTTTAAATATTTACATAGCTTCCTTTAATAGAGGGCCATGGCCTAAAAATTGGCAACTATGTAGAGTAGGAAATTGGGTCCATTTAAAAGCATTGTAATACGAATATTTTGTTCATGAATTATACATGATTCGCTTGCAAACTTCAATTAAAGTCTTCTTTTCCAATCATCAATGGATGCGTTTCTTGTGTGCGTTCTCACATTTGACTTGCCACAAATCATAAGCTATTTTAATAAATAACTGTGTATTCTTAATCTATCTTGCTAATCTCTATTACAAAAAACACAAAAGGAATTTTATACGAAGAGTTTCATGAACGTTTTTCATGAAAATTATGCTCAAAGAGAGAAAAACCAAGCCAACATGCATGATTTGTATCTGTACTTAATGCTTTCATGTGAAAAGTCTGTGTCTACGGTGCGACGTTGCCATATTATTAGGGCAGGGCCTTCTATTAAAGGAAGCTATGATATTTATCAAAATTAGAAGAAATAGAAGACGATTTGGACTCAATGTCTGTTTTCACACTCAAGTTCATTGTTCATCCTTGAATAGATAAATACATATATTTAAGCATCTACTCTTAATATGACTAATTTGAGAAAATAGAAAGTAATCATTCAAAGTTATGCCAAGTATCAAAATCAGATTTTGATAGATCTTGATTAAAAAAATACTCAGAGAGACTCTTTCATATAGTCTGTTCAAGCTGCGAAGACATTCTGACAAGATAAGAAAATGACTCCAGCTCTATCATTATTGGTTCAAAAATTATTAATTTAGAAAATTAATAAAACTAGAAAACATTCTGATTTACATCTGTGATCAACATTCGTGACCAACATCTGTGATCTACAACTGTGATCTACATTGATCTACCGTTTGAGACCAAATTTATGATTTTTGAACCAATATTGACCGATCTGGAGTCATTTTCCCGTCTTGCAAGAATGTCTTCTTTGCTTGGACAGACTAGCTGGTGCAAAATTTAAGGCGGTTTTGTCTGTTCCTTAACTACGATCTTTGAACTGACTGGAGTATGATTCTAGATCTATTCTCTAGAGTCAGCTGATCGGTTACACTGACTATTTTGGCAGACATCAGCTTTTAAAACGCACAAGGAACAGACATAGCCACCTTCAATCAAGTAGAATACATTTGTAACTATTCCCTAGTCAGCTGGTTCGATACAGTTACACAGAATATTTTGGCAGACAACATCAGCTTTTGGAACGCCCAAGGAACAGATGTAACCACCCTACTTTTTTTGCACATGCTATACAAAAATATTCAATTATTTCAATAGATAACCCACCTCTTGATGACCTTGGCAGCAGCCAGACGCTGTTCGGAGTCAAGGTAGGCGCTGGGTTCGTCGATGAGGTAGACGTCGGCCGGTTTGCCCAGACAGAGTGCCATGGCCACACGCTGCAACTCTCCTCCCGACAGATTCTGCACCTCCTGGTCGATTATGTCGTCCAATTTCATTGGCTTCATCACGTCTGTCACAAACTGAAACAACAAACAGAGATTTTCCAATTAAAAATCCATTAAGGTAAAAGCACCAGTAGTAGCCATGATTAAGGATTTTTAACAGTTAATGCAGAATTGTGTGCCCATTCAATCATTTATCCCATCTCAAACTCAATAAACAAATAGCCCAGATTATTCTTGATTGACTTGTTTCTTGAAATGACAAATATCTCAATTCACAAATTAATGCTTCTATAGTGGCCACATAATGTTCCATGCTCAACGACAATTCAATTTCTGATGCTGCTTGTTGCAATCATCTAAATAAGCTAAATTTACATTCCAGAACATGATTATAACTCCAGAAATAATAAAAGGTTATATTGAAATGAGTTGAATTGGTAATGAGATGTGTTTGTTTCAAAACCACTAGAAAATTGATGTTAAACGAGATAACTGATATTGTAAAGCTTTTCCTCCTATATAATCTATTTAAAACAGTATTTTACGAACATAAATTTACATTACATCAAATTCTACAACGATATCTAAAACTTCACTAACAATATCTATTGGGTGGCCACTACTTTCTTGCTCTAGCATTCGCCAGTCTGCCTTTACGCCAAAATATCAGCTGTATTAGGCTAGAAACCTTCTGAACATCATCCAGTCATCCTAAAATGATTAAAACACAGAAATAAATTTTCTATAGTGGGAACCAATATGAAAAACAAACTCCTGCATTAGTGCTCCCCTATAAGTTTAGAAAAACCGTGGTAATTTCACTTCATAGTTTACTTTTTATCCTAGTACTGACCTGCGGATGAATGTAGGCATCCTTGATCTTGTCGTGCAGCAGTGCTCGCACCTGACCGTTGTACCTTGGACTGATTTTCTGCGGCTTGTAGCTGATGTTGAGCACGGGCACGTCGGCCGAGCCGTCATCGGGCCGGTCACGACCCGCCAGCAGCCGGATGAACGTCGTTTTGCCCGTGCCGTTCTCACCCAACAGCACCAGAATTTCACTGTCAGTAAACTGGCCTTGTCGTACCTATAACAAAAAAAATTTTTAATTAAATTCACACTTTTATCAGAGATGTTGTGGAACTTATCCATAATTTATGTGAGTGAAAACAAAGGTTTTCCACTGATGATGATGCTCTGAGCATTGAAACTCAAGTATTTTGAATAAACTTTGTGGATCTGGCAACCTTTGTTTTCACTTAGTAAACACAGTTTGTTTTCACTGGTAAACTCTGTTTATCAGAGATCGATAATGGTATAACAACCGAAACCGGTATCTCGATTTTCTAATAAATCAGTGGTTTGACAACATCTTATCTTTTCATTTATTATGGATGACTACCACAATATCAATTTCACAATTACTCAAAGAGTTATTGATTAATCATCATGGTATTGGCCAAACTTGGTTTACAAGTAAAATTACTGAAGTCTGTCCAAGCAAAGAAGACCCTCTGGCAAGATGGAAAAATGACTCCAGCTTGGTCAATATTGGTTCAAAAAATATTGATTTGGTCTCAAATTGTAGATCAGAATGTTCCCTACAATTGAGACCAAAAATAATAAAAATTTTTGAACCAATATTGACTGTGCTAGAGTCATTTTATCATCTTGCCAGAGGGTCTTCTTGCTTGGACAGACTATATGAATTATCCACTTGTAAAGTTTCATCTATGGTGTGTTATTCATTTTATTGTAATTTCACAGACTATACCCTAGTGAATAGGATCCAGCTTATCATTATTAGCAACCAACTGATTGATTAGTCAAAATTTACATCAACTTTCCCTATTATCTCACAAGACTTCTACTTGCTTTCTATATGATTAGATGAATTGAACAATGATGCCCGGTTTTTCCAAGCACACTCAAATTTGAGGGACCCTCAAGTTTACATTCAACAGTTCACATTTTCTATACTTAACTTAGAAAATGTTAGCTGTTCATCAAAATTTGAGGGTCCCTCAACTTTGAGTGTACTTGGAAAAACCCGGCATGAGTGTGCTTGGAAAAACCGGGCATGACAGTTACAACTGATACATCTACTAACGTACGGTATGCTTTCTCGATGCTCAAGTGAATTGACCAGTGAGAGTTGAGTTTGAAAAATACCCAATTCGCCTACCTCGAGATGAAAGTCGCCCATAGTTTTGGTCATGGCCGGATACTCGTAGTGATTCATCCTCTTCACTTCCTCCTCGGAAGCACTTTCCGACACTTTGAACACAAGAGACTCATCGCGGAAACGCAGGTTTTCGGTTGGCACAAATCCGTCCAAGAATATGTTGATACCTGAGAAAAATAATCGGATGAATAAATGGCGAATAGTTGAAATCGCAGATAATACCATCAATAATTCATTTCATGAGTTACAAACACATTATTGGGAGAGTAAAGAGGCTCAACCCTTACAATCTATCTTCCTAAATTTTGATTGGAAGTGGAGGTCGAAATAACGTTAAATTTCCGAAAAAAATCGAACATAAATTCAACTTAATTAAACAAATCCAACTCAAACATTTAATAATGGTAACTAAATGTAATAATAATAACTCAAAAAACTCAAAACATAAATTTCTAGTTCAGATAACGTACAAAAATGTTGAATTTAAAGTAGATTAAATCTGATTGATTGACTTTGCTTATTTTGAGGTCTATTAAATGGAAGCCTAAAAGTCCAGTTGAAAACACAATAATAATTGGACCATTAGCCAAGACAAAACAATCATACAAACCTAAACAAACATACCAGATAATCTTTTTAATGGTTAATTTAATTTACAATTGAATCAAGTGTTTCGACCCAACCTCAACATAACAAACACACACACCAACAACATAACAACAAACACACATTTGAGAACTTTTATAGTTCTATTTTGATTGGTACATTAATCATTGATATATTAAATAAATAAGAATTTGAACTCACCTTCCCTGACGGAGAAAGGCATAGTGACAACGCCATAAGCACCGGGCACACCGTACAAACAGCAAATGAAATCGGATAGATAGTCTAGCACCGACAAATCGTGTTCAACTACTATTATAAACCTGTAATCAAACACAAAACACTCATTACTTAATTGACCAAAAGCTTGGAAAAGTGTATTTTGTCTAGCAATAATCGAGAAAAAAGAATGTAATTTGTATGTCCATTCAATAACAGATAAGTGAATCTCAATTACAGTGAACATAATCAAAAACTATCGGCAAAACATGGTTTTGTCGGCGAGGTGGTACACATTTTGGTCTCTATTAGCGTATGGCTTTATTTAGCGGAGAGACAAAAAGGTGTTCCCCCTCGCCATACATGTAATAATTACGTATTATACAGGGTGTTTCAAAAAGAAAAGCGGGGTTTCATTGCTTTATATTATTCATCTAGTTGCACTAACACTTATTAATTATATATCAAATGAAAGAGTAATTCAAACAGTTTTTAATTCTAGTGTTACATATGTCATACGATGCACTATTCAGTCTTTACAGTCAAATTTTTTCCAAAACGTGATGAGTTTTTCTTCAATGATCTGACAATTGGATCAATGCACGCTGACGTTTGATTCAATAGTGTAAGAAGATTATTCACTTACCATTCATTGCCATCACAGTCACATGATTCTTTTCTTTATCAAGAATTGTGTGCATGTGGCCTAAATACAAATGAAAAAGGATCAAAGAAGCTGTTCCATCAATTTCAATGAATACCAACTTCTCCAAATTCAGAAAAACTTGGATGTAGACTTAATAGTACACCGTGTGACAAATGCAGCATTTGTACTTAAATCTTATCCAGTTGCTCTTTCATTTGATGTATCAATTATACATAAAGTTTATTAAAATTATATCAAGTTAAACCTGATGAATAATATGTAGCGTGGAAACTGCGACATTCAATTTTTTTTAAGCAAAACTCCTCGGTAGTTTCTCAACCGATCAAGTTTGTTTAGTTCTCATTCAAAAGATCTCATTGAGTAGATGACATTTATTATAGGGTCTTACATTTTGTAAAAGTTATCAGGGTGTCGATTAATTCAGCTCAAAGCTCCATTTTCCTATAAGATTAGCATATGGGACATCCGTTTTTATTGGGTCAAAGGAAAATTCCGGTACACTGAGGAAAATTTCATCATTTTTTTGAAAAACGTAACTGTAGACTGAATAGTGCACCTTATGACATATGTAACACTAGAATTAAAAACTTTTTGAATTACACTTTCATTTGATATATAATTTATTAGTGTAAGTGCAACTTGATGAATAATATGAAGCAATGAAACCCCGCTATTCTTTTTGAAACACTCTGTATATAGAGTAAAAATAACGTCTTACATATAACGTAATAAGAAACATAATTATCCTGCCAATGACATAAAGAATGTGAAATTTTGACGATGAATAACAGCGCTATCTGCTCTATCGGATCTCATGAGGCATGATTCTGCTGTTCGGCAAATGGCCGACTACTACTGCCCACTCTCAAGGAAATACAACTCAATTCGACTGAATTAATTACACAATATTGAATATTTATATTTTCAATTAGTACATTTTAAGTATAGTCTGTCCAAGCAAAGAAGACCCTCTGGCAAGATAAGAAAATGACTACAGCTCGGTCAATATTGGTTCAAAAAATATTGATTTGGTCTCAATCGTAGGAAACATCCTAATATACAATTTGAGTCCAAAATAAATATTATTCGAACCAATATTGACCGAGCTGGAGTCATTTTCTCATCTTGCCAGAGGGTCGTCTTCTTTGCTTGGACAGACTACACTTTCGATTAGTATTTTCAATTAGTGAAAATAATACTTTAATAAACTTACTTATCAGGTCGTATAAGCGATCTAATTGTGACGGCGGCTTTAAGCCGTTGCTTGACGTCCAGATAACTTGAGGGCTCGTCAAACATGAAAATGTCGCCATCTTGTATGCACACCATTGCACAGGCGAATCGTTGCAGCTCACCTCCAGACAAGTCTTCTATCGATCGGTTCCTAATCTTTTGTAAATCTGTCAATCACAACAAAATTAATCACTTCTCTTGAAATAAAAAATCATTAATAAGAACGTTTCTAACATTCAAACTTGTATCTTTCTCTTCATACTGTATAGATTTTCCTAAGATACAAGAGTAGGATACAAAAATTCTTTTGATATTAAATGAAAAGACAAGATGTTGTCAGACCACCAATTTATTAAAAATTTTAGATATCGGTTTATGCTCTTACACCATTATCAATATTCACTGTGGAGTAACATTACCGACAAGTGCAGTCACAATTTTTCAGAAAGAAACTGTTGAATCACTTTTCTGGAGTGGAGACCTTCCGTGTTCCATGAACACTGAGGAGCTGGTGGCCGATAATACTTGTCAAATCAAACACAGTGGCAGTTAACATTGAGGAGCTGGTGGCCGAAAGTGTGTCAGGTTAGGAGAAACTCTGTTTGATTTTAGAATATCTGGTAAACTCTTAGATATTGTATAATAGTTGATTTTTCCAAATGATTTTGATTGAATTAGCCTTTTATAATTATTGAATGCTTGAAACTGTATACATAATAAGCGAGTCCACTATAATGCAATCAAATTGATTTTGAAATTTGTTTATGTAAGAGTTGATGGAGAATGAATGTAATAATACAGTGCAAGGAATCTCAAGAGAAAAGTTGAGATGCCAATAATTTATTTTTAAGCCAAATAAAGTCTCATCATTATATTTCATTAGTGATTAAATTATCACCATAGCATCATAGTAGCCTATAGGTATTGTCTGTCCAAGCAAAGAAGACCCTCTGGCAAGATGAGAAAATGACTCCAGCTCGGTCAATATTGGTTCAATAATTATTGATTTGGTCTCAATCATAGGAAACATTCTGATTTAAAATTTGAGACGAAATCAATATTTTTTGAACCAATATTGACCAAGCTGGAGTCATTTTCTCATCTTGCCAGAGGGTCTTCTTTGCTTGGACAGACTATACAAGAGTAAGATATCAAAATAGTCTGGTTGAGCAAAGAAAACATTCTGGCAAGATGGGAAAATGCTTCCAGCTCGGTCAATATTGGCTCAAAAATTATAAATTTAGTCTCAAATTGTAGAAAACATTCTGCTCTTCAATTTGAGACCAAATATATCTGACCATCTCGACAGAATGTATTCTTTGCTTGTACAGACTTTAATATCTACTTGTATTATACCATAGAGTATAGTTGCAAATCATGCATGTTGACCTAATTTCTCTCTCTTTCAGGTCTAATTTTTATGAAATACTGTACGATCATTAACTTTTCTTATAGAATTCCTTTTCTATGATCAAGTTCTGAACTAGGCCTTTTCTGTATTAGAAGATTTCTCAAGTTCTATGATTTATAGCAAGTGAAATACGTGAGAACGCACACAAGAAACGCATTCGTTGAAACAGCTAATTTAAAAAACTATTCTAATGATTTTAAATGGACCCATTTTCCTATTCTACATAGTTGTCACTTTCAATACCACACACTTCTATGATATAGCATTTTCTCATCTTGTCAGTTTGTGTACTACAGAGTATAGTCTGTGCAAGCAAAGAAGACATTCTGGCAAGATGGGAAAATAACTAAAGCACGATCAATTTGATCTAAGATTGTAAAGCAATTATAAATGTGGTCTCAATAGAAGATCAAATTATTTCCTACAATTTGAGATCAAATTGATAATTTTTGAACTAATATTTATTGAGCCTAAGTAATTTTCTCATCTTGCCAGAGGGTCTTCTTTGCCTGTACAGACTATAGCTATGGTATTACTCACCTAATAGATCACAGATGGTATTTTGATTGTCCCTCTCATTTTTCTTGTCTAGCAGCTGCTGAACTGTGCCTTTGACTGCTTTCGGTATCTGATCAACGTACTGTGGCTTTATCAAAGCTTTCAAATCATCCTCCAGAATTTTTGTGAAATAGTTTTGCAGTTCAGAACCGCGGAAATGATTGAGAATCACCGTCCAATCGGGTGGGTTCTGTAGAAAACAAAAACTAGTTTAAAAATACGCAAAAGGTCAATTTCCATATAATTTATTCCTCCACGTGAGCTTAAATCGTATTCAAATATGAGTAGTATCAGTATGATATAGGCTAAGAATACTATAGTTGTAACAGTAATATAAATCATATAAGTTATGAGTACATTTGGTCAAAGTACATTTTTTGCATTGAATACTTTCCAAAACATTAGAAAAAATGTTCATGGTACACATTGCCGCTATCCGTAATGAAGAATAAATTTAATATAGCAGACACCAAAAATTTGGCAGTTTCGTCTGTCTCTAAATTGACACGAACTCAGGATTAAGCAGTATAACTTACTCACAAAATGTTAAAAACAATCCCACTACCGGTATAGCCTATTCCAGATAGCTGTTTCCAAATAAATTTAATAAAAAGAAATAGGTATTGATTGAAAAATGATTGTATTCAATTGATGAATATTTTGAAATAGATTGGAGCCAATGAGGTGCAAAGCAAAATGTTTCATGATTTAATTTAATAATGATCCTGTAATTCACATCACTTTTTTACATTTTTTATGTGAGTTATTTCAATATTATTTTTCCTTAAGATTGAAATTTATGCTGATTTACCTGTTGCTGACAATTTCCATGGTTTTCTGTAGATAGCTACCGTATGACAAATAGAGTTCTTCATTCTTGTATGGAGATGAAGCCTACTAAGTTTAACAGTTGATTTTTAACATCTATTGTCTCTTTGATTTCAAAAACATTATCTAGACATTGCTAAATGACAACTCTAATAGACAACATCAGTTGTTGGAGCGCACAAGGAGCAGATGAAACCGCCTAACTTCTTCTGTTCAGCTATTGAGATTTTTATTGAGAGAATATCATCATTTTCTAGTCTTCTTAAATGATAAAAAACATTAATTTATTTAATGCCTCACGAACCGGACAATCTACGTAAGCTAAATTTGCTAGGAAATCTCACTATCAACTCGAGTTTCAAATAATGAAGATGCTTGAAAGTTTGCAATTGAAAAATGTTGATAGATCCTCACCGCAAACTGTCCCAGATTCGGTTTCTGCTTGCCGGCAAGAATTTTGAGGGCGGTCGATTTGCCAATACCATTGGTACCAACAAGTCCAAGAACTTCGCCCGGCCTCGGAATCGGCAGTCGATGCAGTTTAAACGAGTTTTGCGAGTAACGATGCGTTGTGTCCTTTTCCAAATTGCTCGGCAAATTTATAATTGTGATCGCTTCGAACGGACATTTCTACGGAACATAAAATCAACAACAAACATCAATACAAGAGATAGAAATCAATTCAACAAATGTTAAATTAAGAGTGGGTGGTAGTAGACGGCAAACTGCCGATCACGGCAAAATCAAGCTCCATAAGAACAATGTAATTTTTATCAATCTCTTGGAGCAAATAGAGCCTCTATTTATGGACAGAATTTCACGTTCTTTATATCATTGGAAAGAGAAATAAATTCTCCAAGGGCGTAACTTTATATTTTTTCGATTATTAGCTTATTTCAATAATTAGAGTTCAATACTTATATAGTTGATTGTAAATAAACTAAAAATCGAAAAAGTAAAAAGTTACGCCTGGAGAATTTAATTCTCTTTCCAATGATGTAAAGAACGTGAAATTCTGTCCATAAATAGAGGCTCTATCTGCTCCAAGAGATTGATAAAAATTACATTGTTCTTATGAAGCTTGCTTATGCCGTTTGGCAGTTTGCCGTCCACTACCGCCCACCCTTAATTTGAAATAGAACATAGAATTAAGAATAGACATCAATGCAAGAAATGAGAATCAATTCCACAAGTATAAAATAAATTACGAATATAAAATTAAGAATAATGTACAGAAACGAGAGTAATAAAAATCAATTCAACAAATAGGCTATAGTTGGTGACAAAGATACTGGCGAATGAATCAGCTGACTAGACGAAGACTTCCTCGTTTCTTCCTTGAACACTAAAAGTTAGCTGACGCTAAAAATTAAGGCGGTTGGTGAATGACTTTTATAATTGCTAAACTCTGTCAGGGCAGTCTGAAGCTGTCTTCGAGATCGAATTAGTATAGCTGAGTAAGTTACTCTTGTTTTGATATATCCTTGCAGACAGTTCGACGGATGTCCTGACAGAGCTGAGAATCAATAACAGTCATTCGCCAACGGCCTAAAGTTTTTGAAGACAAAGTTAAAAATATTCTATAAAAAAGTAAGTTATACTTATAAGTCAAGTTATACAGTTTTGTATTCGAGATGACCTGTTAAAAGTGACCTAGATGACAGAGCTGGAGCGTTGACTTACACAAAATATGTAACTTATAGATTATAATAGAATGAGCATCAACGGACTTACCTTTACACAAATACCACAACCAATGCACAATTCTTCGGATATAGAAGCAAGTTTATCATTTGGGGAAACTTCTATGCACAACTTTCCCATACGCACTACGGGACATGACTTTTTGCACTCCTGACGACATCTTTTAGGTTTGCATTTGTCCGAATTTACAATGGCGATCCTAGTGAGTTTGTCAGTTTCTTCTGTTGCTTTACTGCGAGGCATTTTATTGCCGGCAGTATTCTACCTGTTGACAAACAAGAATGCCTAGTTATTTTTCAGAAGATAAAGTTAAGAAATCTTAAAGCTGATCTATGGATGAGAGACATAAAAAAAAATTATATCTCAATCAGAAAGGTATCTACCTAAACTGTCTCTTCTTCCTAGAAAACTTTCAAGCATACGCCCATCACAAAGTTTTAATTATGATTGCAAAGCCAAACAACTATTACCGCACATTGAGACTTGCAGTAGCAAGCTATCAATTTAAATTTTAGTATAATGTAACTCTTGATTAATAAACCAAACTGCTCAATAAGTTGCATCGGCTTACATAAATCATAACCTAAATTAATGACACATATTTTATCGTAGATGGGCGAATTCGCTGGAAAAATATTATTCAGTTGATAAGAAAAAAGAAAAAGGAGGAAGATAGATCTTATTAATACAAAAATATTGTGAGGTAGCAATTAGAAACTTACTCCTAACTAAAAAATTAACTGGCATCAGCCAAACCACGCGGATGATGCAGTTGATACGTCGAGATACAATTTTGTAATGGAGATTTTGGAGGTTATGTGGAGCTCCATCAAGCCAGCGCATCATTATGATTACTATTGTAATTTATTATCATTATGATATGAATATGAAAAGTTGAATAATATTTATTGTATTATATTGCATTCAATAACATAATAAAATAAGAAGATTTTTCTTCACCCTTGAATGAAGAAGATAAGGAGATCAGGGTGCCAACCAATTTTCCCAACTACATAATTGTTCACACATTCACAAGCTCCTAGAAACATCTTCTGGAACAAGAGTATCGCTCAAATGAAAGTGAAAATTATTACAACCTCCAATAATAATTATGAATAATTACAGGAGGATAATTTATTGGCTTATTATACTATTTATCATATTTTTTGGGTGAATTCATGAAATTATCAAGATTTTTTAAAGTGGAAATATAATGAAAACTTTCATCATCAGCCAAACCACGCGGAAGATGCAGTTGATACGTCGAGATATAATTTTGTAATGGAGATTCATTCACCATGTAAACATCATCAATCACTCATCATCACCTTTGCTTGAAATACTTTCTATCAAGTCGCAATTGTAACAATAAATGAATGAATAAATAGATGAATATTGATTTTGTATGCTATAAATATCATATTCATCATTTTAAATTCATTCCAAGGCCAGTGTTATCAATATATTAACAAAATTATGTTTTATTAATTTTCCAAGTCAGTATCCTCTTCTAACATTGTGTTGGAACTAGAACTATCTTAAAAATGTATTTGGCTACTTTGGATCCTGGCACTCCTCCTTCTGTACTGTAATGATTCATTTTAGATTTGGAACACCTTTGTGATGATTCAAATAAGACATATTGTGAAAAGGATATCTTCTCTACAAACTTGTCTTGGTATTTCAATTTGTTCTAGTCTTGATCATTCCTTTTTAAATGGGTAGGCTAGGCTTATGTTTTTGGTGTGATTCTATTCAAATAATCTTTTGTGTATTGATTTATTAATAATTCCAACTAAAATAACTGTACAGTAACTAAACTTTTTAAGATCAATTGCTTGCATTTCAATCACCTTTCGGCAACTTGGTTGAAGCAGACAAATGATATGTCGAGAAAAATAGCCACCTACGATTCTCAGGTTCCCTGCTAAACTAAGCTATTTGTAATGTTGGTAGTTTGTACAGTATCTACCGGCTCATTTGAATCAATTGAGCGCGCTTTTGTTACATAAATTTTAAGTTCAAATTTTTTAATAAAATTTGTTGATTGAATGTTGATGTTGTGGAATTTTTCCATAATCAAAGAACTTTGATGTGAGTGAGTATACATGAGAACTTGTTTCTGTATAATTTTCAATTGTATTAGAAATATAGTGGATTTGTGACATCAAAGTTCTTTTATTAATTTTATAATAATTCTAATCAATATTCATTGATGATTGAGATGCTTTTCCTCAATTTGAGATCCATAGCAAGAATTTATTATTCAAATAATCATAATTTTTTGTTATTTATGTTTCTTAGTTTGCTCAAATAATGTAATATTTTAATTAATATGAATTGATAAGAATTTTGAGATGCTATTTAAGATGCTGATTTTTAAGATGCTCTCATAAATCATTGAAATTCATTTTTCCATACTCAAATATACGGTTCATTTTGTACTTCAACCTGTATTTTATTGCACTTGTTGAAAAACTAAGTTACTATGTCACTAAACTTGAATTTCCATTCAACACAATAAACTCAAGTAGAACACAGTAAACCTCCTTGAATAAGACAAAACTTTATATCAATAAAGTACGTATCAATTCATAGAATAATATTCTTCTCAGAAAAAAACAATATGGAACATACATTCAGCAGTCTCCATTGTAACTATAAAAATATTCTTCATTTTTGTATAATTTTGATCGTCAATATCAAACAAATTTAAAAACCTGTGTTATATGACAAACACATTTATTGAGCTATTTGGTTGCGTTACAATGTGATTCATCATTGTAAAGTGATCACTGTTATTTTACTATATTGAATCCAAATACTGATTGGAAAATGATATTATTGAAAGTATTATTTAAAACATAAATAGAATCACTTCACTTTATTCTGCGTTTTCAACTTTATCGCCTAAAAATTTATCCAGAAGTTCCCTTCTCTTGAATCTTTTTCTTGAATACCTACAGAAAAGTTTATTGTTTCTTTCTTCATAGCTAAGGATCACTGTAGCAATATTTTTCAATTTATTATCGTTATCATGACAAATTTCATTCAAAGTTCTATAAACAACAGCTAAGGGTTTATCTTCACGTTTTGTTGCATTCGACTTTTGGACTGATTTATTATCTGGTGCATTTCCTTTGAAAAGCCAAAAAGAATCGTTGTAAGTCCAACGCTTGCTCAGAGCACTCCTGAGAAAGTTATCAGGAAAATAATGAGATTCTAGATCTGAGTAAGAAGTGCGATAACGTTGAAAATAATTTTCAAACAATGGGTACTGTATTGTTTTGGATTTGAGTTCTCCGCAAGTAGGATTATTTGTGAGTGTTACAAAAGCTGCAGTTTTAACATAAGCATTTTCATGTTTGTTCAAATTATTTTTGTTTCCTGATAACAAATTGATATCGTATTTGTGTATAAATTCGTGTCCGGAGAAATCTGGATTGACTACAAAAAATCGTTCAAATTGGTTCCTAGGTATATTTTTCTGATGATAATAACCTCTGCCCAAATGTTGAGAGTTTCTCGTAACTTTTTCCAAGCTGTCATCAGAGGTTGGAGTATGGTTCAATTCTACTTCACCATCATTGTTAATTAGAAACGTTCTTCCAAAACTATCGATAGTTTTACAAAAAATCGGAGGTTTTTGAGCTTGTTTACTCAAGCCAATCGTTTTTGAAACACAGTTTATAACTGTGATATTCTCTTTTTCAGTAGTGTCCAGAAGTCCACACGAAAAAACAATATTTTCCTTTGAGAATATCACTGTGGTGATGGTATCAACATCGATTATAAAATCGTTCAAATTTTCCAAAACATAAACGATTGTACCTCCTGGTAGAGTCATTTTTATAGCACACTTTTCAACATTAAACTCAACTCTAGCATAAAGTGGATGCTCGGCCAAAGTCTTCAAGTTTATAATAGTGAAACTTTCTTCTTTATCGGTAAAATCCTCATCCAGGATATTTTTTAACCCAAATTCGGTTGATTCCTGACAATAGACGCCGATTAACGACGAACTGCTCCAATCAAGATCGGAAGTACTATGATTTAAACTGTCCGGTATTGTGAAAATTCTCGTTCCGTCCGCGAATGTCGATAACAAGCCGCCATCGTCTGTGTATAAAGCTTTGTAGCCATCGCTCCTGTCAATGTATAGAGTTTGATAGGGTTGAAAAATAGTTCTGAGGCTGCAACTTTTTCTAGTTCGTTTTATGCCATTTTCAATAATACTCCTTTCACCGTAAGCTGTTGTGATAAATTGTTTTGAAACTGAGAAAAAGTTTTGTTTTTTACTCTCCAACATCTCTGATTCTTGAGTAGGTTTCTCATCAATCTCTTTCTCACGTTTTTGTTTTTTGTCTGAAGATTTCTTTGAACTATTTCTGGATTTTTGTTGTGTTTTTTTGTCATCCTCATTTTTTCCCCCTTTTTCATCAACAAATTCTTTCTTTTCGTGTTTTTTATTCCTTTCTTTATTTTTCTTCCCGCCTTTTTCCTCTTTTTTGCTAATATTTTCCT
The DNA here is from genome assembly GCA_017141385.1 of Sogatella furcifera. Taxonomy (NCBI): domain Eukaryota; kingdom Metazoa; phylum Arthropoda; class Insecta; order Hemiptera; family Delphacidae; genus Sogatella; species Sogatella furcifera. The sequence goes on from CM029552.1 coordinate 3,437,120, forward strand.
GGTTAGATTCTTCAGTGGAACTTTTCCCAACTTCACTTGGTTGTGGTGTACTATCAACAATCCCTTTACAATCAACGATATTACCATTACAGTCGAGTATTGTAATCTTACCATTCCTGAAGAAAATCATTACTTGGCCTGTTTTAAGATAGCATCGGTATTTTTCGTTTTTAATCGATTCAGTTAATGTACTTTGAAAAACATATTTCTGTTTAACATAATAATCACCATTGTTTTTCACAACCTCTATACTTAAACCTGAAGGGAGAACTATCGAGAAGTTGTAGAAAAGTTTCAAAAATCGTTCAGGTAGATATTTCTCTTCAATATCTACACTAACTCTGGTATTGTTAGGAAGATTTAATACAGCGTTTGAGTAGATACTGCTATTTTTTTCTTCGTTGTGTGTTTGCAGCATATCTTTATGATAGATCAATTCAGTATTTCGTTTTTCTATTGTAATTTTCATAGATTTTCTCATGTTTAGCCAGTGATCAATTTCTAGAACTACAGAGGAGCTATCGTTTGATACGAATGTGTGAGTTTTATTCTCCAACTCTGTCTCTAAACCCCATAAGTTACAAACCTTAATTTTCGAGGTCTCTCGTTTCTCAGTACCATTCAAATCAATTTGATTATCTGTCATTTCTAATCTGTCATCTGAATTACCTTGAAACTTCAAATCATTACTGGAGAATTCACCGATATTGTCAGACAAATTAGCAACATGAATGCTATCTGCTCTCATATTATTCTTGTAAAAATCACGGAATCCCAGTAAAGTATCAACTCTGAAATAATCTTTCTCACTAGTAAGACCAATATCGTTATGAAACCACACAACTATTTTGTTGGATGGTTTGAAGTGTAACTTATCACACTTGATAAAGCTTGAAGTAAGTTCTTGTATAGTCTGCAGTAAACAGAAAGGTGACAAATATTCTGTATACTTGAAATCTGAGTCAAACTTTTTTGAAGCCAATTTCTCGACAATTTTATCCTTCTTGACAAGCTCCACAATGTCAGATATTTCAATAAACTTTTTTAGTGTTTTTAAATTTGCCTTTCTCAATTCCTGAACATGCTTGACTGACATGGATGAGAATCTTCTCCACTTCTCAACTTTCAACTTGGGTTTTATCATTTCCTTCTTGATCACAATAGAATCCCTGAACAATTTACCTCGATTCAAGTAAGAATCTCCCTGTGTTTGAGTTTTTTTCGAAGTTTTAAATTTCGAGCTCTTTTTTTCAAGCTTCATACGACACAAAATATACCAATGCAAGTGCAAATCAAAAATATATTGATCAATATTACCTCCAAGCTTAAACAAACGTCTCATATGGAATTTATTTAACTCTTCCTGTTTTTTAGATATTTTGTTTCCTTTCCAAGATATGAATAAAGGGTTTGTTGAGAGATAGTTTTCAAGAATAGAGTGGATGTCGTAGCTCATCAAGTTTGTACACAGATGAAAGGTTTTGAGATCAAGCTTATCGTTATGATTTATTATTTTTTTACTATTGATCAGTTTTTTCCCAACATTTTTGGATTGTTTTTCAATTTTTTCATTATTCCATACTGATACTTGATCCACCATGTTGTATAGTACAAAGCTTACATCAGAACATTCATTAGGAAGCATACTTGAAAGATATAAATAATGTTTGGCTTCACTCAAAGGCATATACTTTGCTTCCAGATCATAAGTTTCAGTGCTATTGACGTACTGATTGTAATTATCAATTGAATTCAGTATGTGAGTTGTTAAATTTGTTAAAACTTTATTAATATTGAATTTTAATTCTTTTTTTGTGTTGGCTGGCAGATTTTTACCCCGTATTGGTGTCTCGAATACTCCCGCTATTTGATCAGGTAGTTCCAAATCAATATCAGCAATAACTTCAGATTTGACCTTAGTAAAATCATCAGCACTATGACAAGCGTGGGACCAAAATTTGAAAAAATCGAAATTGAATTTTTTACTTAAGAGTGGAAGTCCAAAGTTGTCTGCTTCTCTCTCTAGAAGTACTGGTAGCACATTTTCAGAACTAGATATTGTACGTTTCTTCAGTGCAACAACAGCTCTAACAGGTAGACCTAGTTTCACCATCTCCGCAGGTAAGAGAGACTCATAAAAACCTGTGAATATCAAACATTTTGGAAGTTGACGATTTTCTTCTACATGGTCCGAAACCATCATTTGTTTTTTCTTACTCTTTTCAGACGTTCCACCTTTCTGGCTAGCTGTGGTTTTCTTCGATTCTTTGCTGCTATCAGCAGTCTTCTTTGATTTTTTACTAGTAGCATTGACTTTTCCTCCTCCTAGAGTCTTGTTTTCAAAATAACTCACTTTCAACTTGTTTATAAATTTCTTGACAACATTAGCCAAACTGTTTGGAGGCAAGTTAAGATAGTGATCTTTATTACCCTTCAAAAGATTGAGAATAGTTTGTTCATCATGCTCTAGTTTTTCTTTTTCATCTCTCACTTCTTGTTTCTTTGGTGACTTTCCTCTGCTACTCGGAGTTGTTGAGTTTGGTGTTGTAGGTTTGCTTTTTTGCTTTAAATTATTGAGTATCTCTTGTTTTCTTATCACACGTATTCTTTTATCACTAATTTCGGTTTCGTTTAATGCTGAAATAAAATTGTTACTGACATCATCGCATTCAACCAAAAAAATGATGTAGTAGGTCCATTCAAATTCGGAAAAGCTGCTGGCTTTCACTGGCGTTCTTGACTTTTTATTTTTAGATGTCATCAAGAAGAATATGAAGTGTCTATTTAATCATCAAATTCTCCAGTTGATTATTTTAATAGTACTATAATGGATAGCTTCTTGAGAGAAAATCAGTAATATAGTGCTCTTGAACCATTATCAATGTAGAAGAGTTTCGGTTCTAGCCTATAACTGTCTCAATTTGAAAATTGGCATGAGTCGATTTTGTTTTAATCATACAGCTGATCTTCGATAACATAAATTCCATGCATTTCAGAATTTCAATCATCAATTACACAGGTGGTTTTATTGTTAAACAAAGGTTCAAAATTACTTCTCCATAATAAAATCATTACGGTACAATATTCACAAAAGTCCTTCAATTCAAATCATGCCGCGTCGGATTGCAGAGGAGTGTTGCCAACGTTCCAAAGCATAATATCAAGGGTATGAAAAGCTCAATCCAAATAGATATTTTCAGAATATTTTTGATAATTGATATCACACAAGATTTCTTGTTGATGATATTGGAAATTTTTAAAAAATTTTTCTTAATTATAATACAGTTTCAATATTTTCTGTTGTATCGTCTGCTCAGCCCACTCCCCCCACTCAATCAGTCATTTCAATGCTCAGCTGTTTTGTTTTGCTTTTGTTTATGTCTTCAAACTTCAAGTTTCCATTCTACTTTCAAGTTTTATTCTTCAACACAACACAATATTCAACTTTCACTAGCTCATTTTCTTTCTCTAGGTACTAATTATTATTTAAATATAGATTCTTACATTTTAAAATTGTATAAGAGATATCAGGATTTCAAGCCATGTCCATCTAGTTATTCTTACACTTTTTAAACATTTCGCAATACATGTCAGTGTGATAGAAAAATCCGCATTCTAATTGAGCATTCTTGTTGATGGTTTTCAAATAAACTTGCAGATTTGGTAAGTAGGCTGAAGATGATTTGATTGATAACATACCTTTATCAATTAGTTTTAATTATTATGTTGATGTAAACTTTTACTATGAGTTTTTTTTAGCTTTTCCAGCTTTTTCGGTTACACATTCAATTGTCTTGTTAAAGAGTAGATTTGGTGATGGTGAGTAACGAGGATTTGATAAAATCCCTTCATTAATTTATTTTCAATAATTATGATGATGTTAACAATGACAGTTTGTTCACCTTTATCTTGCAAAAATGTTGCTGTCTTAAATATTATGCACAGGTGAAAAAGTGCAAATCAGCCTGTTTTTTCCCATTTGGTATAGTCTATTCAAGCAAAGAAGACCCCCTGACAAGATGAGAAAATGACTCCAGCTCGCTCAATATTGGTTCACAAATATTAATTTTGTCTCAAATTGTAGATCAAAATGTTTCCTACGATTCAGAATAAATCAATAATTTTTGAACCAATATTGACCGAGCTGGAGTCATTTTCTTATGTTGCCAGAGGGATCTTCTTTGCTTGCACAGGCTATATATAATTGGTCCCGTGTCCCCGTGACCTGTATTTTTATATTATATAGCTTTTATGTTTTTATTTTTATGTTATGTTTTATGACCCGTATTTCTAGCTCTTGAATAAAATTGTGCTTTGGGAATAGTTAGTGGAAATGGAAAGCGGTTTTCCCAGTGGTAGAGAGCGTCTTATCGGTGAGATTAGATAAGATACTTGCCTCTGCCACCACTGTTGTACTGTTGACCGGTTCCTCTGAATTCAATTTATGAGCCTCAAAAATCTCTTCCCGGTGGTTCGGAACCCACCTAAAGCAGTAGGTTCATTCATCTCTCATCATCATCCTTCCCATTACCAACGCACAGGCCCAAAAGCCCATGTGGGTATCACCCTCAAAAAAATAAAAAATAAAGGGAAGAAAACTTGAAATGGGATTGACCAGATAAAAATATTATAACCTATTATAAGGGTGGTGTTATAATAGCGTGTCAATTGGGCGTGACTCGGGATTTGGTTTTAGATTTATAACCTCAGGGAGGTTTCATGGGGATCAGGAGATGGAATATTCAATTCAACCCATTTTAAATCTTGTCCGCAGAATTTACTACAGTTGTTGGAGCCAGCTGAGTGTAAATTTCAATGAGATTTACTATAGATTGAGTTGCATAGAGCAGTTTTGTTTGTATTTCTTTTCAAAGTAGAGAGATCATTCTTTTACCCTAAAAAATATAAAAATACTTGATTCAATTTAAACAATGCTATTCTTCCTAGAGGTGCAACGTTGCAGCTAATTATTATAATTATTAATATTATATATATATATATATAACTTACATAATTAGCTCAAAGCTTTGAGGATGTATACCATTGTTTGAAACTCATCGATTATGTTGGCTTACTCTAATTTAAATATACTCATATTTTGTATTCTAATATAATTTTTATTAAATATTGAAGGAATAAAATATTAATGTGAAATATTTTGTTTCCGGTGGAGGTTTGTTACGTTTGGTAGAAAACTTGAAAAATTTTTGGTTTTATATTTTCCTGGTAAAATGTTATCTAATAGCATAAACTAACTACTTTAAGTAGATTGTCTTTGCTAGTAGTGAGTCATACTCTGTAATCTAGGAAGTTCAATGACTGTATACTATTATTAGTATCCATTGCGTATGGGATAAAACCATATTTATACGGTATTGCAACATATTATTACACTTGCCCTTCAAAAGAATGAAAAATTGACTTCAAAAAAGTTTTCTGAAACAGGTTTTGACTGTATTATTACATTGGTTTTATGTGTTTATTTCTGTTGTACTGTCTGATGTATCAGTTCTTTGTGATGTACCTCTACAAAAAAATTGAATTAAATGTTATGTTTTGAGTGCATTGAAGGAACATTACATTTTGAGTCCTTTCGTTAAGTTGAATCCATATAATACAGTACTAGAAATGTTCTGATTGCGCCGAAGTAGTCTATGCAAAAAATATGAAATATCAATGGACATGTGAATAAATCTATAAAAAAGTATTATGTCGATAAAGATTAGTACCTAACCAAGAGATGCTTCAAGCTACCCTCAATGATTCTAAGCTAGTATAAATGATAAACAATTTTGGTTTGGAGTTTTTTAATTAGCCATGGAAGGAACAATCCAACAATTTTCAAACCAGTCCCATTTCTACCCTTCGTTAGTGGTAGTAGAATGATATCTTACATCCTTCTCCATTCCCTGGTATTATAAATTTGTTTTATTGCCTAGTTTTTAATTTTTTAACTTTCAAAGTTATTAATATAATTCTATATTTTTGTGTTTTCTATGGAACTCGTCTCCACACTCAGACGATTAGTCTTTGTGGGGAAACTACGTGTCTGTAACACTGGCGGCTCGTACTCACGAAACAGGTGAAGTGCCAGTATCTTTTACTATACAGCACTTCACCTGATTCGTGGGCACGAGCCGCCAGTGGTCTGTAATATTTAGTTTAATGCTTGTCTTATTGTGAAAATGATTTGAAGGAATAGAGATTATTTGAATTTAATTTTTATTCATGTTTTGGCTCCCTAGCCTACTACGCAATATTAATTTATACAATTAGTATACAATAGTAATTAATATACAATAAGTAATTTTACTCCCACCCTCCCTACTAATAATAGTGCTCCCCAATTACGTTTTATGTAAAAAAGTTTGCCAATTTGGAATAAGTTTACGAAAAATATAAAAATAACAATTTTATTATCCTTCAGTTTTATCATTTTTCAAACAATATCTCCTGTAAATTAATTGAAGAGCAAAATTGTTTGAGACTCTTTGTATAAAAAACTACTTCCATTAGCTTGGCTAGCATAAATGATTTATGGAATGACAATATCAGATTAGATGAAAACTAAAGAAGGCTTGATATGAGATCGGTAGGCGACTTGTAAAATTAAGCTGGCTGGCATCAAGGCCAAGAAATGCATGAATGCATTAGGTTGCACCAAAGAGAATTCTAGAATTAGAGCTCTATTATTATATTCTATGGTTGCACGAATGGCCTTGAATGTCAAAAACAACCGAAAAAACAAGCAAGTAGAGTCAAACAAGACTGTTCAAGCGAAGAAGACATTCTGGCAAGATGGGAAAATGACTCCAGCTCGGTCAATATTGATTGAAAAATTATAAATTGGGTCTCAAATTGTAGGAAACATTGTGATCTACAATTTGAGACCAAATATTTAATTTTGGACCAATATTGACCGAGCTGGAGTCATTTCCCATCTTGCCAGAATGTCTTCTTTGCTTGGACAGTATATACCAACCCGAGTTTGCAAGTGCTTATTAGAAGATGATGATTTCTAAGTGAGGCCCTGAACTCTGATGCCTGTCTGCAGGTATTATTAGCATCTGTTTATTGTTGAACTTTTGTGTTAATGGAATTTTGAATCAGCATGAGCTTGTATTCCAGAGAAAACTGTATGTAACTTATTTGAATTATTCATAGGCCATGAATTTCTTAGTATCTGTATCAAAGTTTGATGGTCGTTAAAAAGAAAAAAATAGTTAGAATGTATAAAAATTGCATATTATTAAAGTTTACTCATGCAAAGGTATAGTCAGTCCAAGCAAAGAAGACCCTCTGGTAAGATTGGAAAATGACTCAAGCTCGGTCAATATTGGTTGAAAAATTATCAATTTGATCTCTAATCGTAGGAAACGATTTGGTCTACTATAAAGACCACATTTATTATTTTTTAACCACTATTGACCAAGCTGGAGTCATTTTCCCATCTTGCCGGAGGGTCTTCTTTGCTTGGACAGACTATTCAATTCCCAAGCGGCAAGCTCGAGCTGTCGCGGCTTTTTAGCTGCGCTGCCTGAGCTGCCCGGCTCTAGCTGCGCTGTCTAGTCTTCAACTTACAACTCTATTCACATAATCATAAATAAATTGTAAATGCTCACTTGGTTATAAAGGCTACTAATGTATAATAAATCAAAATAGTGAAATTCAACCTTTTTTCAGTCATTTTCAAGTGAATTTCACTATTTATCGATTGTCACCCGTTGCCTGTCACACTCATTGCTATAGTCTGTCCAAGCAAAGACGAGCCTCTGGCAAGATGAGAAAATGACTCCAACTCGGTCAATATTGGTTCAAAAAATATTGATTGGGTCTCAAATTGTGGATCAGAATGTTTTCTACGATTGAGACCAAATCAATAATTTTTGAACCAATATTGACCGAGCTGGAGTCATTTTCCCATCTTTGATAGAAGGTCTTCTTTGCTTGGGCAGACTATACTCATGCACGCGTGCATACAATTTAACCATAATCTTATATTTATTACCTTTATTTGGATATTTTATATAATCCAAATCTGTTCAAGCAAAGAAGACATTCTGGCAAGATGGGAAAATTACTCCTGCTCGGTCAATATTTATTCAAATATTATGAATTTGGTCTCAAATTGTAGAAAAGACTCTGATCTACAATTTGAGACCATATTTATAAACTTTGAACCAATATTGACCGAGCTGGAGTCATTCACCCATTTTGCCAGAATGTCTTCTTTGCTTGAACAGATTATACCAATCCGAGTTTGCAAGTGCTTATTAGTAAATGATGATTTCTAATCTGGGGTGAACGCCAGTGTGTTCATTTCTTCTATTGTATTATTGTAATCAAAGAAATAAATGAATAATAATTATTAGTGGACTTTGGTAAAAAGCCAGTTGTTCTCTACGCTATGAGGAAATTGTGTAAATTGATAACGAATGTAGAAAATAAAGCCTAGTAGACTATTAATGAAAACATTTACTAAAGATAATCGAACGAATAACAGCAATAATATGTGCCTGCGGCTAGGTATAGTCTGTCCAAACAAAGAAGACCTTCTGGCAAGATGGGAGAATGACTCCAGCTCGGTGAATATTGGTTCAAATATAATGAATGTGGTCTGAAATAGTAGGAAACACTCTGATCTACAATTTGAGACCATATTTATAAATTTTGAACCAATATTGACCGAGCTGGAGTCATTCACCCATCTTGCCAGAATGTCTTCTTTGCTTGGACGGACTATAATAATTTTGTTTTTCCATTTTAGGAATTTTACGATGATCTCTATCGAAACAAATCTTATTCTGCTTTTCTCTGTTGACAAAATGAAAAGAAATATTTGTCCTTCCCAAGTTGAAAAGATTGTGCCATTTACTTGAGCAAGTTTCAAGTTCAACTGAATATTTTAACATATCTTGAATCTAGTTTCAGACGGGTTAGGAGAAACTAAATCAGTGTCAAATATTGGATTAAGGACAGTTCTAGCTATTGAAATATTCGTATTTGTTTCCTTATAAATAAATATTTTATCAATGGAAGCAACAGGCTTATAAGCCCATTTTGCCTCCTATACACAATACAATAATATTCAAATATCATAAAGTAGAGATGGAATGAAAGAAGTGAAATAAAGCATATATACAAGCGAACAATACACAATACAATAATATTCAAATATCAAAAAGTAGAGATGAAATGAAAAAAGTGAAATAAAGCATTTATACAAGCGAACTTTTGAATAATTGCTAGTGAAACAAAAACATTTTGAATAATTATAATCGTAAGAAAAACAAAATAGAATCTGATCAATAATTAAGAAATACAAAGAAATAAGATTAGATAATAAAAAATTACGATGTATTATGATAGAACAATGGAAAATCATAAATGAAAAGGAGTAAAAGACAAAAAGGAGAAGAAAGAATGAAAATTTATGTGTAATTTACTACCACTTAATCTACTGGAATGCAGGCAAAAACCCCGAAATGATAGATCGACCGCTACTCTACCAAACCATTTGCAACTCTGCTATTAATAGTTTCATCTCAAGAACCTGAAATTTTTAATCAAATAATTGCGTTCATAATAAAATAGAACAAACTAATATTGCCAATACTACCAATTATTTTTACTAAATGACCATGGTTTCGTTGCAACACAGGTATTATTTCCAAAATTTGTTCTAATTAGTAATAAAATATATATTTTACTCTCCAATTTGAAAATTGAGAAGTGGGCTGCTTGATGTTATTTTTTGTTTTCGTTCAAATAACATCAATTTGAAACAACATGGTACAGTTATCATTTTCTATCTTTTCCTTCCATGATATTTGAATATTTATCAAACATTTTTCTTCATATCATATTCAGTTCACAACTTGTCGACTTTTTTTTGCAGGTGAAAATGTTGTCAGCAATACTTTTGGGACTAATCATCGTACTTTTCTTCGTCTGGTACAACTTTTTCTCGAATGTGGCGCGCATGAAGAGACTCACTGCAAATATGCCAAAGCCGAAAGAGTATCCAATAATCGGAGCCGCGCTAGAGTTCGGTTCAACGTCCGATAGTGAGTTAATTTGTTCCATTTCATCAATCTCTTCCTATTATTAGTTTGCAGTGCATTCTTACCTTGAAAATAAGAGATTCTCATTTCAGTAGGTTGCCATGATATAACACATTCACATATTATGTACTAAAATAAATACTTTGGTTTCTGAAGTATTGATTCATTTTTATTGCTTAATTATTCATTCATTCGACCGGAATGCACTTATTGGTTAAAAACAGAGACTAATGTCCAAAACGTATTTTCCAATTTTTCTTATGATTTGATTTCTTTATTTACAGAAAAAAATTCATTTAAGCTTTCAGAAAAATTTATTTACAGAAAAAAATTTTGATTTGAAAGACCGAAATGGTTATGCACTCCGCACAACAACTTTTGGTCATGTAAAAAGGTTATTATGAAAAAATTCAATTCAAAGTAATAGGATGAGGAACCAAATAGATCAATTCACCAATTTATCTAACAATATCTTTTAATCCATTTCCAAACTTCTCACCCACTCTGTGTTTGGTAGAAAAAGGACAATCATAGCCAATAGACAAGAACTTCATTAACAATAATTATTGTTGTTAAGTTGCAAAATATTCTTGCTAAACTTGTAAATACAAATGAATAAAATGAAATTTTGTTCTTCTCCCTTTCTGCCATTACAGCGGAGGGGTCTATAAAATTGAATCCTAACTGTAAAATTATCTAGATAAAGGAAGGAAAAATTACACGAATCTAACTAGAGTAAGAAAATTGCAGAACAAGAAACCGAAAAACTATTTCGATTAACAATGGAGCTGGCTTAGAACTGTAGTTGGTAAAACAAGCAAATTCAAAATAATTCAAGTTTATTTCCACAAACAAATATCGGTACAAAACCAAAATGACTTGAAATTACACTTTGACTCTATACTAAAAACAAGATAATAAATTCTTAAAGTTCAAAAATTATACAACCAAACAAAAAATTCAATGCAAGAACAGACTTTCAAAATTTCAAATACAGCAGCAAAAAAAACATTACATACAACAATTACAAAATACATTAAGCGTAGTGGAATGCTACTGGCACAAGTAAACTTGGCCGCCAGTAGTAGTAGCAATAATTAGATATAACAAATAAAACAAAATATTTTTTTTTAACAAGAAGAACAGACATCTTTACTAGAGAATGTACAGTAGAGAAAGATTATTGTTAAGCCCGTCAAGTATCAATCGTTTAACTGGTAACCGGTTTATGGAATGTTGATGTCAAAATAAAAAGAATTGTATATGAACTAAAATTTGAGAATAACATACACATTTGAAGTGTGGAATTGTCTCAATATATCCTATATAAGTGAAAATAATTAAAATTATTGTTTATATGAAAACTTCTTGATTTTATGACGGAAATCATTTTTTCCAGCAATTTTACAAGCCTACTTCAGATTGTCAAAACTAGGCCCAGCTGTACAGGCATGGATTGGACCAGAACTGTATGTAGTGCTCACGGATATCAAAGATATTGAGGTAAAAAAAATATTGATACTATTTATTATTTCGATAGTTATCAACTTCTATCATGTATAGCTGACGGACAAAGTTATATAATATATAACTCATTGAATAAATGATGATTGATTGATTGATTGTCAGAGTTGTCATTTAGCTATACCTAGATGATGTTTTTTTAAAATCAGAAATGATTCAGATCAGCTGTTAGTAGGTTACCATACTTACAAGAGAGTCAGACGAAATGCCTAAATTTTGGGTTTAGATATGTAATTGTTTCTATAAAAGTTTTTTGTCATATACAGAACTTTGAATTATTGTAGATGTTATACAGTGATCTTTCAACATACATCAGTGTATGATAAAAATCTCGACTATTTTGTTGCCGTGATTTATTTTTCTGGTATTAGCTAATGATTGTTAAAGCTGACTAACTTATTAAAATAACTTTCCGGTACCAAAATTTTTCGATCGTTATGTCACTTATAATATCCATCACACATATTCATATGGATCGAATCTTTTGGTATAAATTGAATAACTTTTCTGTAGAATTTTATGTTACTGCTTCAAAAAAATTGTAATCATGTTGTTTCAATTAAGGATTATTCTGAATTCAAGGTAAAATCAAATAACTAAAATAAGTTCAATTAGAACAGATCTCTGTAAACTAATAATAGTGGAAATGATTTTTAGTATCATTATTCTTAACTTTCTTAAATTTATTTTTGAATAAATAATGACTTGAAAACATCGCTTTCCTGATAATTTTATCATTTTACAAGCCATACTAGTTCGAAAGGCTCATATTGTGTTTGATGATTATAATTCATTTTAGCTATTCACTGATGTTTCAATGAGATATTTTTCAAAAATAGTCCTTGTTTACAGATGATATTGCAAAGCAATACGGTACTAAGGAAAGCTCATATCTACGATCTACTACAGCCCTGGCTTGGGAATGGTGTCTTGAGTTCAGCAGGTAGGTACAAATTAGTCTAGCAAGCTAATCAACATTTGACAATGTTGAAAATCGGGGGGAAACTACTATTGACTCTTTGAAGTTTAGTGTTTTATTATTATTTTCCATTGATTAAACTTGAAAAATACCTAAACTCAGTTCAAATTTTCTCAAAATGTTTAATAATTGAGAAACAGCATCACCTTACCCTCCTTTGGGAGATTGGCTTATCGTAAGTCAGTCGTTTCCCGTCTATGGAGGAATATTAACTGTTGCATTACACTCTCACTGATTAACTGCATGTTATTCAGAGGTTTTCTGCGCCGCCACTTGGTTGTGGAGACTGGCTTATTGTTGAGAGGATCAACGTGCAGACCACACGTTACCTCTATCCTGGTTGATGATTATTCGCCTGCTGTATGGTCTGACCGGGTGGGGGGAGGCTTCGCCTCGGTCAGTGTTTGCTCGGGGACTGTGGGTTCTGTTTATGAGATTATGACTTTTGGGCCGGTATTGGCCGGGCTGGAGTCCTTTTCCCGTCTTTCCGGTGTGTCTTATTTGCTTGGACGGACTGTATAGTGGAGTGATTATGAAACTGGCAACCAGCTGTTAGGCCTAGGCCCTTCGTGAGCTGTTGAGCCATTGTCAAACAAAGCAATAATATCCTTCCAAAATTATTTTCTAAAATAATTAATCAATTTAAAATTATTATTAACTATTTCTGTTAACAGGTGATGTATGGCGAAAACAGCGGCGTATTTTAACGCCAGCTTTCCACTTCAGGCCAATTCTGGAAGAGTTCTGTGTGGTCTTTAATCACAACATTGAAACTCTCATACAGAAATTGAAGGAACAGGTTGGCGAACCTGGCTTCAATGTTTCGCCTTTTATATCGCTTTGCTCGCTGGATATTGTTGCAGGCAGGTTGAACTTTTATTTAAGTAATCTTGACATTGAATTATAATATTTTAAATTGAATTTAATATGTATTAGTAAAAGACTAAAAGAGTAAGAAATTAAGTTTTGACATTATGTATCATTATCTCTTGCATAAGCATGCTGTACACGGGGACAGTACTGTCGGCCAGTTGAATATCTGTAGCCAATCGCAGCCTTTGTCTTGTCATTGAGTCAAACAACAACAGCTGTGGTTGGATACAGATATTAAACTGGCCGACCCTACTGTCTCCGTGTACATCACTCTATAGAGAATAGGGTTTCACCTTACAAAAATTTCTAATATTTCCTCGAATTATAGTTGAAGATGAAAAACTCATGATGGAGAATAAAAATTGTGAAAATATTTCTCATTAGATTAGATGGTGGATGCTGTAGCATAATATTGTTGCTACTTTACTTTAAACAATTTCGTACTTGAAAAATAACATTCATACTTTATTCATTTATAAAAAATAAATAAATCCATAAATATTGATACTTGTAACATCAGAACTGCTTGATGGATGAACTGAAGTTTATTAGTTTGTTGACTAAAATTAACTGAAAATTAATGGTTTGTCTATTGAGACAATTTTTAATGACATTTATAAAAAAAACTTTATCCATTGAAAATCCAACGGTTCAAAAATTTTTAATTACTTATAATAGAAACTTGTGAAAAATAATAAAAGTACCTATTGAATAAGATTGAAGGAATATACCGCATGATCAAGTATAGGCTAAATGTTATCATGACAAAACTACAAAGATGTACAATTATGATCTATACAATGAGATACACTATAGATATGAATGAAATACAAAAAAAACTATAATTGAAAATGTACTCCCATAAGCTACTCTTCGAAATGAAGGCCTAAAACGTTTTAAAATAGTTCTATTACGGAATTAATTGGAATAAATTTCTTTTTTACAGAGTCGTCTATGGGAACCAAAGTCAATGCTCAAAAAGAGAGCGAAAATAAATTTGTGACTGCAATTGGACAGTAAGTATTAATATTCATTAAAATCATTATTTTCCAAATTCATTTAAATATTATTTTCTCAATCGTTCATTAACCCAACATGCAATAACGGCGATAATTGCAAAAATCTATTTCACTTCAAGAAATATACTGCGCAAAAGATATTAATTATTAATCAATTAAAGATATAATATTATTAATTTTATTTTAAAATGTGGATGAATGATAAAGTGCACAATCGTTGTATATATTATATACAAATATTATTTGTAAACCCACAAATAAGATGGATTTCTTATGACTGAGTTGTAATTTATTAGTTGTAGGTATTGTAAAATCGTACCATAATGAATAAAAAACACTGATAATGTCAATTCTACCGTTTATTTTAGTACAGGACTCTAGTTTTCTGGTCAATTTGAAAATATGACGTGTGGCCACAAAGCAATGGTACTAGAATAAATGGTAGAATTTGCATTATCAGTGTGTTTGTGTGTGTTTTTTTTGTAATCAATTCATCAATCATATAAATTTTAATTTATTTATGCATACCATTTGCATTATTTTCCTTCTTAGGCTACTAAGGACAATTCTATTAATAGGCTATTAAGGCTATTGTCCTTAAGGCTATTTCTTATTAGGCTATTTTTTTCAAATCAGAATTTTCTTTCTCAATTTCAGCCTAGCTTTCATAACATTGTACAGAGCCTTAAGACCTTGGCTGATTCCTGAATTTCTATTCAAATTATCTCCCAGTGGTCGCCTTTACTATCAACAATTGAAGGTCGTTCATGATTACGTTGGTGAGGTAATTCAACATTTTAAATCATACTTTTATACTATAGTCTGTCCAAGCAAAGAAGACCCCCTGGCAAGATGGTAAAATCACTCCAGCTCGGTCAATATTGGTTCAAAACTTGGTCTCAACCGAGCTGGATTCATTTTCCCATCTTGCCAGAATGTTCAAATTCAAATTCAAAAATCAATTTATTCCCATAAAATTGCAAATTAAATTTTATCTTACATAAAAATTTTGTATTAGAGGAATCCCCCTACAAGACTATACGTCTGTGTGTAGGGGGGAGTTCAACAGTCTTAATAATAACAATTGAAAAATAATTTTTACATAATAGACACATAAGATAATCAACCTATGAATCTTATATCTATATAGCCTATTGTGAAAATAAAAACAAGAAAAAAATAAAAATAAGAGAAAAATAATAGTGATAAAAGTTGTATGCTTCTAAAACTACATGTACTGTGGTGCTTCGGTCTCCGGAAAATCCAAGAAATGCAGGAGAGAAGAGAGAAAAAAAAAGAGAAATAATAATAGGAAAGGGTATAAAATATAATAACCAACTTGAGTAATTTTACTAAGATTCACCAGGCTGGAAGAGGACTATTAGATCATTTAGAATGAGAAAGGGTAAGTATGTGTTATAAACTACTATTTCATTAAAGGATGGTTCCAATCAGTAATACAATCTTGATATGTCTTCTTTACTTGGACAAACTATACCATTATTAATGTATTTCCCCTATTTATGTACTCTTTTGTTTTACAAAGCAATGAAAAAATAGTTTTAGAAGAGGAATTTGTGTCCGTACTAACTATATTTATAAATTAAAAATACCTCAAGTAGAATGCATGAGAATAGTCCAGTGAGGCTAGATGCACCATTGCCAAACCAGCTGATTATGAACAAAAAAGAGCATTTACTTATATATTTTATAATAGCCTACACCTGACGAGTTGGCAACGCTGGTAGAGTGGGGGGACACCAGCTTCCATTGGACTACTTCAATACATTCCACTCTAGTGTTTGGTGCTATCATGGAAATTGTACAATACCTATAGATATAGGTCCAAACTGCTTTGTTACTGATGTAAAAATGTAAAAGATCCTAACTTTTATCAAAAATTAAAAAATGTTATAGGTACCGTATAGAAGTTTATTCCAGGAAAAAACAACAATGCAATAGATTACAAGTCAAACTAAAAATACATAATTCAAATTGTTATGTAATAGCCTACATCATTTTCATAAATTTTTATTATGAAACTATGATAAATCATATGCTAAATTAAATAATTTATAATATATGAACTTTATTGTGTCCATTTGGTTGGTTTATAGACTTCATTGTCATTTTTCAAAATTTGTTTTGGATTTCAGGTTGTCCGTAAACGTGTTGAAGAAAGAAAAGCTGGCATAAAAGTAGTCAATGATTTACCAGGAGAATCTGTCTACAGTAAGAATTCAAAATCTTAATCCAAAATATCTAACATATTAAATAGAAATGTAGACTTTAGATCTATTGTCAGTTCAACTTCTTCTAACAATTTGAGTAAAGTCAAGTAGCTAAACATCTTGAACACTTGAGTCAACTTCCTATAACAATTTGAGTAAAATCAAGTAGCTAATCATCTTGAAGACTTGAGTTCTATTGTCGTTCCTTAACAATTTGAGTAAAATCAAGTAGCTAAAGATCTTGAAGACTTGAGTAAACTCTTGAACTTGTGTTTCAAGAGTCAACTCTTGAACTTCAACAAAAAGGGAAATATTTAATTTAATTTAACCAACGTTAGATGACTTATTCCAATGATGGTTAAACTCAATTTGTAATTCTTTCAACTTTTAATTGTTCTCTTATTATTATTTATTCAATCAAATTATGACTGACATCTAAAAATTACAATAACAATGAAGCGTCATTCATCTTACATCTTTATTCAATAACAAAATTTTATATATTTGTGAAAACAATAATTTTTTTAAGTTATTTTCTGCTTATTTTTTACTTATACGTATCGATTGTAGGTAATAAACGGAAAGCTCTTTTTCTGGACACTCTTCTCAATTATAATGAGAATGGAGTGGGATTGTCAGACGAGGAGATCAAAAATGAAGTCAACACTATTATGTTTGCTGTGAGTACCTTTATGCTTATGTTATAATGTAAGTTACCTTTATGTTTGTGTGTACCTTTTAGCTGCAATTATCAAATTTGTTTCAATCATTACTCTTTTCTCTCCAATACTGTAGAGTATTTATCGGATTTATTTTTAGAGTATGATTTACTGTAATATCAAAACTCATTTCCAAGCTTTTCTCCAAAGTTATCATTCATTTCTTGTACAAAATTCTAATTAATTTATTAAATACATCAGATTAACTTTTCAAATGAATTGTCTACAACATCAATCAAGGTAGGTTTCCATACTACAAGTCGTGGGCACATGTCGGGCACAAGATGCAATAGAAACTCAGAGTTTTATGGAGCAACGCAAATGAAAAATCAGCTGACCAGTGTGAATTGCTCTATACAACTCCGTGTGTTTCTATTGCATCTTAGGAAGTATGTGCCCGTACGATTATTTCAGGAATGAATGGAAACGAGGATCTGCCGTAGCCTACTTGATTTACATGATGTGATTCACTTTTCAAATGAATGGTCTCATACATGACACATTATAGTGATTTTATCCTATTATTAGAAATGAACTGAGTTTTGAAAAATTGAAAATAATTCATTATGCTTTTTCTACTTGGTCCACGCAATATTTTTAATGCTATTCTATAACTTACATGGTAATGCCACAAAAGATCGATTAGCGGTCGCGGTGGCTAAAGGTTACAAAAGCCCAACCCATTTAAAAAAAACTTACATGGTAAGATTTTACAAAGATTTTTTCAAGTTTTATTTCATAGATCAACACATGGAAACTGTATTTACCTTTGGGATTCCACTTCAGGAACATCATTGGTTGATTCATACATTTACTTATCTATTCATACATTTCATTATTTATTCTTGCATTTCATTATTTATTCATACATTTCATTATTTATTCATACATTTCATTATCTATTCATGCATTTCATTATTTATTCATACATTTCATTATTTATTCATACATTTCATTATCTATTCATCATTATTTATTCATGCATTTCATTATTTATTCATACATTTCATTATTTATTCATACATTTCATTATTTATTCATACATTTCATTATTATCTTTTATCTATTTATTCATTATTTATTCATACATTAATTATTTATTCATACATTTCATTATTTATTCATACATTTCATTATTTATTTCTGCATTTAATTATTTATTCATATTATTATTATTATTATTATATTATTATTATTATTTATTATACATTATAATTATCTGAATGTCCCGAACATGTCTGTGTTTTATAATTTTAAAGTTTTTATTTTATTCATTTTATTTTCACATTTCATTATTTATTCATACATTTCATTAGCTATTTTATTCATTATTTTTCACATTTAATTATCTATTCATGCATTTCATTATTCATTCATACATTTGAAAGAATTTATTCAATGGATAAAACAGACTTGACAAAATTCTCATTATCAAATTTTAATAAAGTTGAAATTGTTGATTGAACGTTGATATTGTGGATTCTTGACATATTACTGACGCCACGAAGTTGAACGTTTTGGGAATAACTGTTATCAATTCTCAGCTCTGTTCATACAGTCTGAATTATTCTTTAATTCTAAACATTTCATTATTTATTCATAAATTTCATTATTAATTCATACATTTCATTATTTATTCATACATTTCATAATTTATTTTATACAATTCATTATTTAATACATTTATATTATTTATCATAAAATTAATTTATTCATAATTTAATTCATGCATTTCATTATTCATTCATACATTTGAAATTATCAATGGTTACAGACTGGAAAATTCATTAATTTTAATAAGTTGATTATTGTTGATTGAACGTTGATATTGATTAATCATTATTGAACGTTTAATAACTGTTATCAATTGTCTGTCAGACAGTCTGAATGTCTACTAATCTCTGTTGGTTGAAAATTAATACCCCCTTAAATTATGTATTAATTATTTTAAATTCAAATTGTCCTTTCTCCTTTCCCAGGGATACGATACATCATCATCTTCGGTCTCATTCGTACTTTATGCTTTGATGAAGTATCCTGATGTACAGGTAAATATTGTAATTTTTTTCTCAACTTTTTATTTGCAATTGTTCCATAATGATTTTCCTCATAATTTTATGCATAATAAACCTGAACCAAGGCTATATAATAATCGGAATTGTATTATAATTAATTTGGTATTAGAATTAAAACTCTATTGAAAGGTTCTATTTATTTTTGTATCAAACTCAATACTAATAGGTTACTTGTTATAGCTGCCGCTAAAAAGCTAGGCAGTTTCGCCTGCTCCTTGTGTGTTTGGACAGCTGATATTGTCAGTAATTATAATTGTTAAATGATGTTTTTCAAACCAAAAGAGAGAGCTTATGCTTTACATGAGCTATTAGTAGGTTACATTACGTGCAAGAGAGAGACAAATTCGCTTAACTTTTTGCCTGCAGCTATTCCATTAAGTACTCATAAGTCTCTTATAACATTAATTTCATTTACCAAACCATTTTAGCTCAACGTTTAACCTATTAATTTCTTTAACTCGATCATCTTTTAAACATTTTTTCAATTCTTACAAATCAGCATTTTACAACAAGTAAACTGGGTTGCACAGAGTTCTGTTATCTTAATCTTCAGTTATTAACACTTGGCTTCTCTGCAAATCTTTATAAGATTTTGATTACTAATTCGGACTACATTAACTTTGATGTATTAAAAATGAAATGGAATTTTTTATTGACAGAAAAAATGTAAAACAATTTCAGAATACGTAATAAACTTAATACAAATGGCATAGGAAATATTTAAACAACACAATAAAATTAAATGCCAATTAAGTATTTGTATCTTCAGGAAGATAAATGAATAGTCAGTGCCTGTTTTTTATCTCCCGAATCATTATAATTAATTTCACAATGTTTCAATGAATAAATTGAATTAAATTGAATTATTTCTTTATAAAAATTGTGTTTTTTTACAGGAGAAAGTTTATAAAGAATTGGCGGACATGTTTAAGAGTAAGGACATTGTTGCTACGTATGAGGATTACCAGAATATGAGATATCTGGAATGTGTGATAAAAGAAACCATGAGGGCCTATACAATTGTTCCATATGTGGGACGAAAGATGGAGGAGGACATACTGTTGCCATGTAAGTACGAATTGAATTGATAAATATTTTTGTTATTTTAAACTTCCTATTATGTAAATAATCTTGTAAATTAAACTATTATGGTAACCACTAACCCTAATTCAGCATTTAACCATATTAAACCTGAATAATTCATATTCACTACAAAGATTGAAGCTAAATTTGAATAAAATATTTATAATCTACATTTTTATCTGATTTTTCATGATTAAGGTTTAGTTGTAGAAAGGACTTTCTAGTCCTAACTCCGCCTAATGATTTTTTTTAAATAATATTTTTTTCAACTGTAACCAAACGGTAAACCTCAAATGATAATTAGTGAGGAAATGTTGGTTCCCACAAAAAGATTTTGGGTCAGTCACAGAATGATCAAAATTATTCTACTTTGGGGAATGGGAATGGTACCTACTTATAGATAATTTATACTTACACATAGTTTACTTACACAATTTATACTTATACTAGAATTTACACATTCACAAATGTGTAAATATTGCTACTTTTTGTTACGTTGAAGTAGGTTTTCATTACTTCAAAAGTCTCACTGGTACATGTTCCTAAGATGCAAAAAAAAAACACGGAGTTGTATAGAGCAACGCACACTGATCAGCTGATTTTCGATTTGGGCTGCTGTAACAACTACGTGTTTCCATTTCATCTTGTACCTACATGTGCCTGCGATTTGTAGTAATGTAAACCTACCATTTATCATCATAATTTACCTACCATAGTTAACAATCCAATATAATTTATGTATACGTATAGTCCAAGCAAAGAAGAGATGGAAAAATGACACCAGCTTGGTCAATATTTGTTCAAGAATTATAAATTTGGTCTTAATAGTAGATCAAATGGATAATTTTTGAACCAGTATTGACCGAGCTTGAGTCATTCTCCCATCTTACCAGAGGGTCTTCTTTGCTTGGACGGACTATTAGGCCTGGCGTATGCTGGGACGCACGTAACACATTCCACGCAAATTAGCCAATCACAGCTCTTTTCTTGTCATCAATATGAGCTGTGATTGGCTAGTTCGCGTGGGCTGCTTCAAGTGCTTCCCAGCATACGCCCTGCCTTATAGTAGCCTAAGCATTGTTATGCCACGTTTACACCGGAATGTTGATAACATTTGTCAATAATTTTTGTATAATAAGTTTTATAATATATAAATCTATATAATAATACGTTATTCACAAAAGTTATTAACATTCCGGTGTAAACGTGGCATTAGAGTGCATTCACAGTTGGTTAAAATATGAGTATGAAGTTCATTAAATCATATGACCACTACCATTTATTTCGTTGTGTTTCATTAATACAGCTGATTCATGAATATCAACTTTAATAAATCTTACTTGTCTTCTTCATCTCTTAACTCACTGTAGATGTACTCTTAACTTTTCGTCATGTAAATGGCGTTAATGGAGCACAATTTTATTACAGTTCATTCTCTAAATTCCAGCTCTTTTCAATTGAATTTTCTTTTTGTTCTCAGCTGGTTATACAGTTCCAGCGGGTGCTTCGACCAGTTTGTTTTTGTATGGTCTTCACATGAATGAGGAGCGATTTCCCAATCCGACAAGATTCGATCCGGAGCGGTTCAACGACGAACAGTCCACCGGTCGGAGTCCGTTCGCGTTCTGTCCGTTCAGTGCTGGGCCGAGGAACTGTATTGGTGAGTGTTCTGATTGTTAAGCCTCATGTAGGCGGGGTAAGTAGTGTCGGCCAGTAAAGCCGCGTATCGATGTGCCGCGCATGCCTCAGGACACATGCCTCGAGTTGAGGCATGCGTGGTTTGTAACCACGTATGCACGCTGCGAGCACGCTAACCAAACGCCAAATTACAATTTGGAGGTTAGTTTGTAGAATTGTGCCAAGACCAACTAGAATCTTTAGACCCTAACCATTGGAATCAAAGATGGCCGTGATGGTTCGAAATGGGATAGGAAATCCCTTGTAAATTGTTTCATACGGCAAATTCACATTAAGGTGTTCAAATTCGACTACTTTTTGTCGTCTGCAATTAACATGGAAATTCGTATGCTATGTACTTGGAGAGCTCTCCGCTATTTAATGCCTAGTTTATACAATGCCAATTGTCGAGGCAATTGTCATAAGACAACTGATGCCGAGCGGAAACAGCTGATATTGTCTATTAAAGTTTTCATCAAGCCATGCCTAGCTCATGATTTTAAAACCGAAAGAGACAATTGAAAGAGACATAAAATGTCATGAGATAATTGTCCCGCCAATTGGCATCGAATAAACTAGGCATTACTTCGAAGGTTAGGGCATGAATCAGGTTAGGGGAGAATGACTCAAGCTCGGTCAATATTGGTTCAAAAATGATCAATTTGATCTCAAATTTTAGGAAACAATTGGATCTACTATTAAGACTACATTGATTATTCTTGAGCAAATATTGACTAAGCTGGAGCCATTTTCCCATCTTGCCAGAAGGCCTTCTTTGCTTGGACAGATTATTATTGGTGATTGTGCAATATGCGTGGCGAGGCAAATAGCACTGGTATCCATTTAAAGCATGCCTCGGGTCGAGGCCCCTTTGAGCACGGCCCTCTTACCGACAAGCACACTGCTCGCCTCGAATTGTGCGCCGCGTGCGAACAAACCCGGTATCCACAGTCCGAGGCATGCGCCCTGAGGCATTCGCGGCACATATGCCTCGCACTGTCGATACGGGCCTCAAGATCTAGCTTCAAATCCCAGTACTGTCGTTCGAATGGTGTGCTGAGTTGAGAAGTCTCTTGAATTTCACGTCAAATAGTCGATTAAATCACACATTTTCTTAGCTAACTCCAGCTATAATTTCGATAATCAAGATCGGGAGTCTAGTTAAAGATACTGTACAGTAGTCTAGTGCTGTACAGTAAAAGATGCTGGCACTTCACCTGTTTCGTGGGTACGAGCCGCCAGTGAGTCTAGTTACATTTTCTGCCGCTGGATGGTGTTGGTGGACTAGCTGCTTCAATATTGGCTAGCATACAACTAATATCCATAAAATTTGAGTCGAAGTTATTTCAGAGAGTCATGCTTGATGTAAATTACAGCATTTCTTTTGAAAGTGAGATCTGAGGCGTGATCACCTGAACTACTTATCTTTGTTTCAAATTATGTCACATTTTACTATTTCAGTCTAAAATTTTCATTGAATTCTTATTGTTTATCATTCGCATTTCCCTTTTTCCAGGTCAAAAATTCGCCATGCTGGAAGTGAAGGCGATGATTTCAGAGATTGTTCGAAATTTCAAAATTCTTCCCGCCATCAATTGCCCCGAACCTGTGATTGGTTCTGAATTGGTACTCGTATCAAGAACTGGGATCTATCTAAGACTCGAAAATCGATGAGATGGTTTTGAAGATTATTTGAGAGATAATTGTAGCGCTGTAAGATTTTATCAGGGATAATTAAGTTACTACTGTATGTATTCTTTATTGAAATGACAAAATGAGCTATTTTTTATGAAGTGAAAAAGGAAGCAGATCTTTTAGTGGTACAGATGTTTTTAAAGAAATAATTCAAGTTGAGGAGTAAAATTGTATGAGTGGGCCTAGTAATTTACACATTTTGGCAGGATGGGAAGATAACTCCAGCTCGGTCAAAATATATTCAAAACTTATAAATTTGGTCTCAAATTGTAGAGCAGAATGTTTTCTACAATTTGAGGCCAAATTTATAATTGATGAACCAATTTTGACCGAGCTGGTGTCAGATTCCCATCTT
Organism: Sogatella furcifera; assembly: GCA_017141385.1. Classification (NCBI taxonomy): domain Eukaryota; kingdom Metazoa; phylum Arthropoda; class Insecta; order Hemiptera; family Delphacidae; genus Sogatella; species Sogatella furcifera. The sequence goes on from CM029552.1 coordinate 3,461,414, forward strand.
GCCAAATGTCTTCTTTGTTTGGCCAGACTATACGAATAAAGTGAAATGTTCTTATATTTTTCTACACCTTTCACATTTCAGAGGAATAGTGATGTCATCAAGGTTTACAGAGATACCTTCTATAATATTTTTTTAGATAAAAGTTGTTTTGAATTGATAGTCTTCCAATACTAGAGAAACTATAGGCTACTCGTATTAACAACAAAAACTAGTTACAAACAGGGGGGGAATATACTACTAATGAAAATAATTATTTTATTTGGAGAGATAGGGATAGATTATAGAGTCACAATTAAGAAAATGTGATTTTTATTTGAAATTTCATGTGAGAGCAGGTTTAAACTCAGACAATGTTTTGTTGATACAGTATTTGTATCCTAGTCCTATTATTGATAGCAATTTTTTAATATTTTTTATATCACTGAGGCCTAGTCTCGTGTTATTTTTAAAATCACAACTTGTCTAATATCTATGTTGATGAGCGTTAATGCTTCGAATGTTGCTCGTTTTTATAATTTAATGATAAAATTTGTCCATTTTTATGACAAACAATGTATGAGTTTATCCAAATTCATCATAAAAACTTTTTAAAGTTGAGAGTAAAATGAATTAAATTTTAGAAAGGTATTGAAGTAAAATGAGTACGTAGGTGATAATCAAAATTAATATAAAAAATTATAGATATTCAAGAGTTGCTTATAATAATAAAAAAATAGAGAAAAATAATTTATAATTCCTTAAGAAATGGAAAATAACAAAAAAAGATGAAAATACTAATTAGTGTAGTATTGAAGTCAACTTCTAAAAAATCAAAAAACAAATATATTGAGGAAAATTAGCAAATAAATAATCCATATTGGTGAAATTCTAAATCTTCGACAAATACTAATTTTAAAAAATGAACTAGCCTAAATATCTTGATTTAAAAAAATGGAAAGAGTTGAATCATAGAGGAATAATAATCTTATATTATACATCTATGGTTGAATACACACAGTGAAATTGAATTCCAAACTATAAAAGAAATGAAAAATGAAGTAAAACTAAAAAATATAACTAACTTCTGGTTGAACGACCTTATACGTTTCCAATTGCATGCTTTTTTAATAAAAATCGAAAAAATCAGAAAAATTAAAGAAAACATTTTGTAATTTACTAATTAATATGCACGTTAATCAATCATTCCAATAATTAAGTTTTCAAATCAACTCTGATAGAGAATTTAGTTGTTTTTATTATTATTGTATAACAAGTTTCAAATTTGTGTTATAATTCTCATGAACTCATCAAAAGTATTGTTTTACGAAAAGTATTTTTTTATATAGTAGAAAACGACATGTATTTCAAAGTTAATTTTGGTAAATCACTTACTTTTGGCATAGTGAAGTGGGATGCATTTCACTCCTGAAGAGGAGCTTTATCAGCCTGTAAACACAATATGTTTTCTTATTTATTCAACATTCAGTATTTTTTTAATGAATATCATGATGAATTTACTAATAGCAACTTTGAAAGTAGTAGTAGTAGTAGTAGTAGTATTTTGAAATTCAACCAAATAACTATTATTTATTTAGATTTGTGAATGAGAAACCTTCCATAATACAATTCCATTCATAATCTATTAAAAAATTTTTCATATGAATTCTCACACCAATATCACTAATACCAGAACAGTTAGTGGTAAGTTATTCTAATAGGTATTGATGGTAATATTAGACGTTTTTCTTCTGTTATAGCCTAATTTCAATAGTACTAATATTGTAATGACAAAATATTATTTTCTTTCTACTTGAGTTCAGAATTATCTATAATTCAAGTTTCTACACAGTACGAGTAAAGAATTTTCATTGCTTTATACTCTATATTCCAGGTCTATCATATATTAGAATCATAAGTGTCATGGCCTAATATTTTATATATTTACATATAGTCTAACTGCAAGACAACGTATAATCTTGGAACTTTTATTAATGTAAGCTGCACATTAGGATAGTTGATAAAAATACTCCTATTATAAAAACATTATACAGGGTGTTCCAGGAAAAATGTGCAATACTTCTCAGGCTGATTCCTTACACCAAATAGACAAAAAGTTCCATGGGACCAACCCCCAAAAACGCTTTGTTTGAAAAATTAATATATTTTGAAGAATCTCAATTTTCCGCCATTGTTATCTCGGTAACAAAGCGTTTTTGGGGTTGGTCCCATGGAACTTTTTGTCTACTTGGTGTAGGGAATCAGCCTGAGAAGTATTGCACATTCCTCCTGAAACACCCTGTATTTATATACATCACTGAATATCTGAAAATGTATACGCTCTCTACCTAATACGCTTTATATTCCTTATAGCTTATAGTCTTCATATATTGTTACTTTTATACTAACTTAGCTATTGATATTGCATTTTTGTAATAATTGTAGATAAAACTTAAACACAATATGTTTTTTTATTTATCCAACATTGGCCATCCCTGACCAGTTATTGATTCATCATAATCAATCAACAGTTTTAATTAATAATAATTAATTAATTTAATTAAATAATAATCAATCAACCTATTGGATAATCAGTAGATATGCTTATAGGGCTGAATTAGGCTATGCTATGAATTAATTCATCCATTATTCTATTTTTAATGTAATAATTTACCTTATGAAGTTTATTATCTTTTTGCCTGAGCCTTGATAAAATTAAATTACTGATTGTTCAATAATAATTGATCTCTCATGGTATATTATTAAGTTATTATTCATTAACAATATTATTTGGTTCAAGCTCTGGTAGAATTAAGATTAGCGTATAACATCTTGAATCGGAAGAAACTTTGAGAAGTACCTTCTTACAAAATTTAAATAAAACTAGGATCTTGAATCTGGGAAGACTTGTATAATCTTATAGAACATAAATTTTTGTTTCAATTCATTGTTACACAATCAAATTAACTGTGAAAAACACAAAAGTAATAAATAATGAAATGTTTTTATACCAGAGGTGTTTTTGATGTAGAAAAACAATTAAGTAAACTATATATTATTATTGCATGAAGAGCCAGGCTTCATATTGTTAGTCATGCACCATTCAGCATAAATTTTCTATCATTGGACATTGACCTCGAAGCTCGAAGTCCAAATAACTTTAATAATTGACAAAATACCGTATTGAAAAATGTTTCTCCAGTGAAATCCATTCTAAATTTTATGTATGACTCGAATCTTCTTGTATAATAATTATTATAATTATACAGCAGTTGGTGTACTGTAATATCTAATAATTATTACATCTATGACTGCCTTTTTTGTGAATTTATTATTAATATAGGTAAAAATTGAGTTATTTATTTATTTTCATTTGGTTTTATGATTTATATAGGATTTCATGTTGATGTGACCTCCTAGGCTTATAGATGTGAATGAAGAAGGTCATCTCCTATATCATCGAGTAGATATTTTCACTTGAAAGTTAGTTTCTAAAACCTGTTTGGCCCAAAATAATATTACAGTATTGAAATAATAATTATATTTTTTCTAATTTTATTTAACCTGCCCACACCCAACTAGAGGCGTGTGTTTAGAGCTGGACCTTGGAATAAAAAGCCACAGTATTATTGTTTAAGCTACTGCGTTGAGAGCTTTACCTGCAGTCCTACATAAATAACAGGTCTTACTGAAAAAGGGTCTGGCCGAGTCTTTACTGGTCTTAAAGGTTTGCATAGATTGAACATTGGGGTCTGTGTATATAAGTTACCAGAGGCCTACATTATTGTTTTTAAACATTTATTATAATAACGCGTGTTCAAAACACCTGGGCCTGGACAAGATAATTGATAAATATTGTATAGTAGGCTATAATAGGTGGGAGGCTCAGTAGGCCTACCGTATTCAAAACTGCCCTCTAACTACTTCATGTTGAGCCTATTTTGTGGGGAGAGGACGGCGCATTATATCGACAGAATTATCCCAAAGCCTTGTTGTAACGCCTGTCCGCCAGGGGGTTTGGCTTCACGCTTGACGCTTATCGTACTGTATGAGGTGTCTCTTCCTACGTAACTTGGCTCAGCCCCTCTCTCCCAGTTCTCACAATGACCATGAAGGTGAAACACGTAACACCGTTTGTGACTTTGCGCTTCTAAACTGTACTCAAATTTATAGTCCATTGAAATTTCGTAAAAAATGAACGGATATTTTATTAGAACTTTCAAAAATGAGGACAGTTTCAGTAACATGTGCCGCATTTGCCTTTCTTGGGACGGTGATTGTATGCCTTCAATTTTTGACTCCCTAAAAAGTGACAAGTCAGTTTCAATCATCGAAGTAATCAACAATTTGACCAAAATTAACGTAAGTAGAGCTCGTTTTTTTTATTTAGAGAATAAAAATCTATGTGATAAAGAGTATTTCTTCAACTTTTGGGTCTACTTAACCTAAAAGGAAGACAGTTGTTAGGTTATGAAACCCCAGCGTTCGATATTTATGGCTATGTCACTGTCCTAATTTTGTGATATTCTACCATCAATAGAATTAGGACGGATTTCTCAAAGAGTATGGAATAATATGTATCGGTAAGGCGTATATATAATTTAATCAAATTACTTGTTTGTTTGGTTGATATTATTGTACAATAATTCAAGTAAATTGAAAATGCTTGGAGAAGGAGGTTGGTCCCAAAAAATTCCGGAGACTGTCCAATGCCTGGGGAGCATTTTATTCATAAATTGAATACAATCAAATGAAAATACTAACCATAGAATATTATTCTTAAAAAATAATATATTTTTATATGGTAGTACCGGTATCGAAATACATGATCCTCAGATATTAGACGTGGTTCGGTACCAATATTTTTCAACTTGAGTTGCCACAATTACACCGTAATGTTGATAACATAATTGTGAATAACGTATTATTATATAGACTTAGCCTATATTTATATAACTTATTATACAAATGTTATTACCATTCCGGTGTAAACGTGGCATAAAAACCATTTACAGGAAAGGAAAATAACTCATATTTTCACAAGTAAGTTAGTAGCCTACTTTCAACAAAGTAACTTGGTGTTTTTGCCAATTATAAATTAGCTCTAATAATTATGCAATCTCTTAATTCCAGTTTGTCATCATTATAGAGTGTAACATAGGGTGCATGTAGCATGTTTAAAAAAAATATTGCAGAAGTTGGGTACAAAAAACCCAATACAGATGCAAAACTTTCTGTCCAAGCAAAGAAGCCCTCTGGCGGGATGGGAAAACGACTCAAGCTCGGTATATTATATTGGATCAAAAATTATCTATTTTTTCATACATCAAATTGTATGAAGTAATTTTATCTACTATTAAGACCACATTTATAATTCTTGAACCACTATTGACCTAGCTGGAGTATTTTCCCATCTTACCAGAGGCTCTTCTTTGCTTGGGCAGACTATATAAATCGCTCAACTTATAGCTTAATCTGAAAGGAACCTTTGATCAGAATGGCCTCTTGACTTATCCGTTTCATCTTGGCCATTAGGGAAAACTTTCTGTTGGTCATTCTTATCTTGACCAACAGAAAACCCGTATTTTTCATCTAATAGACTATGAATCAGCCATAGTTGTTGGTCTCATTGATGAATCATAGATTAGCCTACCCCATTATCAACCGTTTGATAATCTTTCTTTCGTATTCATTGAATGATTATTCCGATTGTGATTTTTGAATCAGGTGCAGTATTTAAATTTTAAACTATAAACTTATACTAAAAAATATACACCGTTTACCATTGATTACACTTCTTGGAGTTATTTATTTTATTCAAAATTGTAATTTTCAGATCAAAGAAGGCGATGGGCTGCCTGAACGGATATGCGATTCTTGTCTCATTTCCATTGAAAGAATTCTTGAATTCAAACAGCTCTGTGAACAAACCGATAGCAATTTGAGAAATTTCCTTCTAGGCTTAAATGGAAAGGTGAGTTCAGTATTAAGGTATCCACTTGAGTTGCAATAACTAATGTAGAATGCAAGAAAGTAGTCCACCAGTGAGACTCGATGCAACATTTCCAAACCAGCTGATAATTAATGAAAAATAATCTGTATTTTTTATAATACACCTGACGAATTGGCAACGTGACAAGGGACTCGGCTGTTCCCAAGCTTGGCTGTTCCAGTTTCCATTGGACTACTTCCATCTATTCTACTCTAGATATCTCTTTGTAGACCACTACTACTAAAATATAAAATGATGGTATGCGTCCCTCCACTTTTTCTCTTTGGTATTTAGCTGACTGAAGTTAAATTAGCAGATGGAGACTGTCTCTTATTAGGCTAATGATTGTTAGGACAATCTGGAAGCGGTCTTCAAGAGTGTAACAGAAAGTAAGGAGTGGTCTTATACATTATATTATTATTAAATTATAAATTATTGAACATCCACTACTCAACTGGAGTCTGCCATAGGCTGTCAGCAAATGATTGAAAAAATTAACAAATTGTAGCCTAATAATATTAATGAGATTATTACAGTTGAATCCCGGTTTAACGTAACTCAAGGGACCGAGAGAAAAATTCGTTGTATCGGGGTATTTTCAAAAACGGGGTTCGTAATATCGGGGTTGGAAGCTGTAAATATTCGTAATATAGGGGTTCTCTAATGTGTACTGTAAACCTTAGCGTACTGTAAGCGTAATCAACCAACTGACAGAGATGTGAGTGAATACAGAATGCTCTTGCTAAGGGGGAGGTATAGAAAAAATTTTAGACAGGACGTCTCCTGTTGTAAAACAAAACTTTTCATGTTCAACAGGCTCGTCCATTTGAACTTCAGTAGAGTACGGATTTATAAAATACGTAAAACCGGGGTCTGTAGCGTGAGAAATACGTTATATAGGGGCTACCGGGCTACGTATGCAAAATAGGGATTCTGGTCTTTGAATGTTCGTTGTACAGGGGCTCTAACCTTGAGTTTTGATCTTGAAAAATTCGCACTATCGGGGTTTTGAGGCCAAAAACCTACTCAACACCGGGGTTACTTTTACATTGAGTGTTATGTACGTTTCAAGGGGATTTGAAAAAAACAGGGATTTTGTAGAATCGGGGTTTGTAAAATCGAGGTTCCACTGTATATGTTCATGAATTCCAATTTCATGAAAAATATCACTTGGAAACTTGCTGTTTTTATCTTTTTCTGACCTCTGTTTGTAATTTTGCTTTATTTTTCAGAATGGCGCCAAAGCCGCTAACAGTGAGGTTGAGAGAGAAGGTTTGCTGGCGAGTAATGGCGAGAATGGCGTTTATTCGAGCATTAGCGAGCGAATTTGCGTGGAATCCGAGGTGATGATTGTCGATCCCAGCTGTTCGATCTACGACGAAAACCAGAATCAACCTGATGTCATACTCTGTGAGTCTGAACAGACCAGCAATCATCAGATTGGGCTGGAATGGAGGTATGTATAGATGACGCCGAAAGGTTAGGCGGTTGGCGAATGACTGTTGTTAGTTCTCAGCTCTGTCAGGACAGTCGGCGAGCTGTCTGCGAGAGTAGATCGAAACGAGAACGTCCACAGCTATATTAATTCGATTTTCAAGAAAGCTTCAGACTGTCCTGACAGAGCTGAGCATTAATAACAGCCATTTTTCAGCCGCCTTGTTTTTTGGTGTTAGCTCTATTAGTCCAGTAATTTTATCAAAAAAGGGCCCTTTATGGGACTTTATGGCAATTCAGGACACTTGGACATTTTCGTGTAATGTTTCTTGGTCCTTGGACAACTTAAATTCAAAAAGTTGACCTTCTAAACCTTTATTGCTTAATACAGGGTGCCCCAAAAACCACAACATTTCGGTTCCGCTCCTAGTTTTCTGCGATTTACGCGAAAATGAAGCATCGGACAGACAATTGAATCATAATTTTTAGCTTATATAATTTTCAAGAGATTCGTATCACATTCAACCTTCTATATTAAACTATGACCGGTTTTGATTTTTCAAAAAATTAGTATTTTTAAGGCTAGTATTTATATTTAGACTAGTATATAAGAGTTTTTGTAAACTCTTGTGTTGACTTATGCATTTATTTTTGTGATTCTTGTGCTCACTGTTGTTGCTCTGTATATTTTCGATTGTATGACTTGCCTATTGCTCTTTATTTGTAGCCTGATAGTTAATAAATTATTCTATTCTATTTTATTTAGTATTTTTGAAAGACATGAAAATTTGACATTTCTCTGTGTTTGATTGTTTATAACATCCGCCTGATGTTTTGGAAATGTGTACGGCATTTCAAAATCCTAACTGGTTTCATTCAATTTCTCAGCTAATTTTCAATAAGAATTGACAACTCTAGTAAGTTTACCGCTACAAAATTGTAAAATTTATAATTGAGAGAAAAATTAGAAAACAAAAATGGCGGCTATGTGAGTAATTTAGTAATTATTTAGGTATTTTTCTTACCCAGGAACAATATCATAGAATATTGATAGGGAGTTCTGAAACACCTTGTATTGACAGATGAATAGACACTGTAGAAGAAAGTTGGGATTAATATATCAACTTATAACTTGGTAAATACGTTAATAACTTTCACTTTTACAACAGTATTCGATTTTGTTGCTTGTCGAACGCGTTTCGTGGCACTGAGCCACATCTTCAGCGTAAAAGGAATAACTAGATACTATGGAATATATTATTATTTTGTGTTTTGTAGCCGCTCCGGAGACAATTCTAGTGGCGGCCACTCAGTGTTCGACTGGGAGGCCGGCGATCACACGGCGTCCGAATTTGTGTCGAGCCACTACGACGCCATCGAAACGTTCACTTACGACAAGCTGGCCGCAACCGCAGGCGACAACTACCTGCCCGTGCAGACGGTCGACAGCGGCGGCAGCGATGAAGACGAAACGCAGCTGAAAACGTTCAGGTGCCGCACCTGCCACAAGGCGTTCCACACGAAGAAGTGGTTGGAAAGGCATTCGCAGTTGCATGATGAGGTTCGTATTTATACTTTGAAATGTATTCATTCATTTATTCAAGAAATTGCAATAAAGGGTAAAACACAGACAATGAAGTCAAAAACGTATTTTTCAAAATTTTGATGAAGATATTCAAAGTAGAGGTTATGTTCACAAAATCTTCAAGCACTATCACAATTCACAAATTTTTACACTCCGAAGTTGAAAACTGTGATTTAGGATTTTGAATGTTGATCTGAAAGTCAGAATAAAACCGAAAAAATATAAATTGATTGTTGAAATGCCATTGACAACCAGGCTATATTGTTTACATAAGTTTATTGTCAAACTAACTTTTAAATGTTGAATTTGTTGTATATAGTTCTATTTACTATATGTGTCATATAAACTTTACATTTTGAATTTGTTGTAGGCTATATAGTTCTATCTACCATATGTGTCATATAAACTTCGAAATCTTGAATGTTATGTATATACTGTAGTTCTATTTACTATGTGTCATATAAACTTTGAGATGCAACATAGTGTTGAGTTGAATACCTCACACACCAACATAGACTAATTATTGAATAGTCTGTCCAAGCAGAGAAGACATTCTGGCAAGATGGGAAAATGACTCCAGCTCGGTCATTATTGGTTCAAAAATTGAAAATTTGGTCTCATTGTAGAAAACATTCTCTGATCTATAATTTCAGCCTTGAAAAATTCATATTTTTACTATTCCAAGCACTATTGTAATGTAAAATTGTGCATTCCGACTGAACAATGAGTACGGTAGTGTCCGCTGTTATTTAAGGGGGGGAATACACCCCTTATTCATTTATTTGACAAAATACATTACTCAATGGATGAAACACAGACAATAACTGTCCAAAACGTCTTATTTCCATACAGAAAATATATCCCCTCAAACTTTAATTTGTGTCCTTTTTGCAAAAATTAAACACCCGTTATTTCATTCATTCATTTATTTATTTGAGAAAATACAATGCATCATGGATAAATACAGACAGTACGTCCAAAACGTCTTATTTAAAAAATTTAATGAAATTATCATATCTTATTTAAAGTAAGTAAATTTGAAGTAAAAATTAGCCTGAGAAGTTTTGTTTCTCCTAATGTCCTTTTAAGAATATCTGCTGATTTCATTCTCAATAATCATGACTTGAGTTATCATGATTATTCATTTGTTCTATAATTTTTTCGATTTTTCAAAATTGCAGACTCAGCCATACCCGTGTGACTACTGTTTCCGCAGCTACGACGCGCTGTCCGAGCTGGTGGCGCACTGGCGTGAGCACGCGTCCGGCCGCGACTTTTGTCGTTTGTGTGGCGAGGCGTTCGACGACGCCGACCATCAGCGGCGTCACTTTAGGCAGCATGCGGGTGCGGGCGCCGCGCGCGACGAGTGCCAACAGTGCCTGCAAGGGTTCGGGAATGTGGCCGAGATGCAGCGACATATGGCTGACTGTCATCCCGGGCGGAATGTGGCAGGTAGGTGACAGATAGCAGATGGTTATTGAGCAACGATGATAGGCAATAGCTGATTATTGAAAAACAGCTGATAAAGTACTGCTGATTATTAAACAACAACTGATTCACTCTTAATTCACTGTAAACCTTCTAAATTCAAAATTCTCTATAATGTTTTTTTTTTTTGAGTAAAAATTGTGTGAAGTGGAAAGTGTATGAAAACATAACCTGAATTTGGACATTTTCATCAAAATTGGCGTAGAAAAATATTTGGGCTAACGCCTGTTTTCTCTCTCCTTTACTGTATTATTTTGGTGAAATAAATAAATGAATCCTGGTTCAAAACTAGACGTTCAAAAAATGTGTAGACTTTGCATGTACATTCTCTTTTATATTTCTTCCAAAAGGATTGTTTGAGGCATCAAATACAACTAAAGGTGGAGTTTCCGCTATGCTAAAAACTCCTGCTTTTGTTCAATTTTTACTTCATGAAGAGGGGTTCTCATTTGCATGACACGACACGACGGTCGGCCGCCGCAGTCGAACAGCTATAGCCAAATATCTCTTTGTTCAAGCTCAAGGATAAGATAAAAGCTGTGATTGGATATAGCTGTTCGACTGCAGCCGACCGTCGTATCGTGTCGTGTCATTTAAAGGAGAACCTCTCTCCTTGAAGTAGAAATTGAGCTAAAGCAGGAGTTTTTTGTGGTGTTAGTATTGGTTTGGCCGAGATTCGAAGGTAAAAGAAAAGAAAACCGAAACAGCGTGCCAAAGAGAAGAAAAGGAACCCCTAAGTTGGGGCAGTGCCACCTGACTGAACGAAGCCAGTGATCGGAGTTTTACATATGAAACGTAACAAATGTATCATGTGAAAAAAATGAGGGGCAGTATCATTCGAGTTTTGTTTTCTAAAACAGTTATTAGTAGCCGGCAGGCTCGCTCCGCTCGCCTTCACTGTCTAGCCAGGGGCTCCGCCCCCTGGACCCCCGACAGTATCAGCAGTGTCAGTGAGTCAAACAGGCTCGCATTTTCTGCCAATTTGTTCTCGAAAAATCTAAGAAAAACTCCGAAAAATAGTAAAACGCTAATATTGAGCGTAACCGATTAAATCGGACATAGTTTGAAACTTGATTCAATATCTTCCAAATTAATTTATCTATAATCTCGCTGAACCATTAAATTTACATTAAGGATTGATCGTATCAAGGTGGAAGATATGCAACCCGCAATACATCCTCAATTTTGAAAAAAATTATTCCTAGCGTAATCTTGAACGGATTTCAAAAATATCTCAACACTCCTCAACATTCCTAGAGCTTATCTGAACCTGCCCACCAAATATCAACATTTTCTACCGATTGGTTCTCGAAAAAATTAAGAAAACGTTGAAAACTATAGAAAAACTCAAATATTTGGCGTATCCTTATGAAGTTTTGAGAACCCTTCCTTAGTACGCGTCTAGAGGTCCATCTGAACATGCTTGGCAAATTTGAACGCATTCGGTTCGGTAGGTTTTTAGTTCTGCTGATGAGTGAATGAGTGCCATTTCGCTTTTATAGATATAGATTGGATTGAAGGAATTATTGTTTTTTCAGCATCGGTCGAAACCAGTTCGGACCCGTCGGAGCACCGCTGCGGCGTTTGCAAGAAGACGTTCGGCCGCCGCTCGAACCTTATGAAGCACATGCTGGCGCTGCACAGCGGCTTCCGGCCGCACCGCTGCTCCACCTGCGGCAAAACGTTCGCCTCCAAATCAGACCTGGCCAGACACACCAGCACGCACACCGGCGAGCGACCGCACACTTGCAACGTTTGCCTGTACTCGTTCAGTCGACGCGACAAACTGGTCAGTCCACCCACACTCACGTTCATTGCACATCACCTTATCCGTCATGGTCTTTGTGGTACAATCTATCCAAGCAAAGAAAACATTCTGGCAAGATGAGATGGGAGAATGATTCCAGCTCGGTCAGTATTGTTACAAAAATTATTAATTTGGTCTCAAATTGTAGGAATCATTCTGATCTACAATTTTAAACTCAATTTAATATTTTTAAACCAGCATTGACCGAGCTGTAGTCATCTCCCCATCTTTTCAGAATGTCTTATTCGCTTGGACAGACTATAGTTAATAATGATAGATTATTAGTTCTATCATGGACTAGATATTACTATATCTACGGTTCTATTGATAGGATTAGTCTATATGAAACCAAATAAAGTGAGATGTTGTACAGGGTGGGGCAGAGCCGACTGACGAGTTTTGAAGGGTTATAAATAATGAACCGAACGACTTGGAAAAAAATGGTTTAGCTCATTCAATTCAGTGTAAAATATAGTTTTTATTGATAATATTTTTTTATATTATATCAGTTGAATGGCGACCATCAGCAGCGATAAACTAATGTAGCCGATTTTTCAAGTTTGCAACCCCATTTTGGCACAGTGCGATTGGTAGAGCTTGAATCTCTTCTCTAAATTCATCTCTCAGTTCTTCTGAGGTGTGTAGGCAAGATTTGAAAACTTTATGATAGTCCCATAAAAAAATCGCATACACTTCGCATAGGGTGAGCGAACCGGCTACCTCACATCCGCCCTCACTGAGAATTTCCCTGGTAACAATTCTCTCAACACAACCATTGAAATGCGCGCTGTGTGCGCTGCAGCCCCGTCCTGCTGAAACCATGTTTCCCACAAGTCTTGTTCCTCTGCAAGTTCTTCCTGGGGCGCAGAAACATTTGTAACATTGCAACAACGCTCGGAGGTGATATTGACGGTGATGACAACTTGAGGGGGGACGTCAGGTGTCCGGTACGCTTACTCGATGCGAAGTGTATGCTTTTTTCCATGGGACCACCTTGAAGATAAAGTTTACAAACCTTGCCTTCACACCTTGGAAGAATTGAAAGAGAAATCCAGACGTACCGTTCCAATCGCACTGTGCCAAAATGAGTTTGAAAACTTCAAAAATTGGCTATATAAGTGTATCGCTGTTGATGGTCGCCATTTAACTGATAAAATTCTCAAAAATATTAACAATAAAAACTTTATTTCACACTGAATTGAATGAGCCGAACCATTTTTTCCTAAGTCGTTCGGTTAATTTTTTATAACCCTTTCAAACTCGTCAGTCGGCTCTGCCCCACCCTGTATAAGAGGTCTGGAAGCAGTGCTGGAAAAACATGAGTTCTCATTTCCTCAGTTACTCATTCTAGGGGATAATTTAAATACTTGTATCGGGGAACTAAACCAGGTTTTAGAAATCAATTTATATATGTTGAATATCAGTATGTATATTGTTCTGGATGTTTTAATATTCATGTGATATTAAATGTTACTGTATATTTAGGATTGGGCTTGTCTTATATTTCCTCTTGGAGTATTCAAGACTTAATTTGAAAAAAGGTTTGTGAAGGTGATATTGTGTTAGTTATCCATATTAAATGAAAAGACAAGATTTGAACGTTTTTTGAACTCTCTCATATTGGAAAAACTTTTAAACATTCAAATTTCCGTGTATCATTTCAAGAAATACCTCAATTTCCCATCGAGGATAATTATTGAGGTTATTTTCCCGGTGGAACATCCTTTTAGGACTCCCCACCAAACATGGCATACGATAATAATAATAAAAGACAAGATGTTGTCAAACCACTGATTTATTAGAAAATCGAGACCGGTTTCGGTTGTTACTTTGCTCTGTACGTTAAGTTTTAGTTTACCAGAAATTGATAATCGTGTAACAACCGAAACCGGTATCTCGATTTTCTAATAAATCAGTGGTTTGACAACATCTTGTCTCTTCATTTATAATGAAAAAAGGTTGGCAATAGCTTCGATTATATTTTTAGCGAGAGAAGTTCAGTAGATAAAGTTTTTGCTGAGGGTGATGCCCTCATTAGCTCTTAGGCTTGTGCTTGGGAAATGAGAGAGATGATGATGATGAGAGACGACGAATACTTTTCAGGCAGACGGGAGCGAACTTTATCCAGTGAGTTGGATCCGAGGAAGGAAAGCAGTTGGAAAGTTTCATTCGTCTAGAGCCGCGTATCGACAGTGCGAGGCATGTGCCGCGAATGCCTCACGGTATAGTCTGTTGAAGCAAAAAATACCTTCTAGCAAGATGGGAAATGACTCTAGCTCGGTCAATATTTGTTAACAAGTCTAAACATTCTGTTCTACAAGTTGAGACCACATCTATATTCTTGAATAAATATTGGACGAGCTAGAGTAATTTTCACATCTTGCTAGAGGGTCTTTTTTGCTTCAACAGATTGTACCGCGAGGCATTCGCGGCACATGCCTCGCACTGTCGATACGCGGCTCTAGACGAATGAAACTTTCCAACTGCTTTCCTTCCTCGGATCCAACTAACTGGATAAAGTTCGCTCCCGTCTACCTGAAAAGTATTCGTCATCTCTCATCATCATCCCTCTCATTTCCCACGCACGGGCCTTAAAAATTCTCGAGCCGAATTGTATTACTTATTTGTCAAGTACTTGAAGATTTTCTTCATTCACTGATATTTGGAATTCAAGGTTTAGATTCGATTGGAAGTTTGTTGTTCGTTTCGTTGAAGTTTGAATATTATTGATTGCATCCATCATATTTTTTGTAATGTATGGCAAATAAATCATTAATGATTATTAATCAATTGTTTTTTCGCCTCACAGATCCGTCACATGCGCACGCACTCGAGCGAGCGTCCCTACTCGTGCGAGCTGTGCGCCACACGGTTCAAGTGGAAGGACAAGCTGTTACGGCACATGCGCAGCACGCATCCCGAACACGACTCGGTGACGGCGCTCACCGAACTACAACTGTACAAGTGCAAGCTTTGCGCGCACTCCTTCAGATCGCGCTTCGAGCTCAGCGCACACTGTCAGCAGGTGCACGAGCTGCAACAGCCTGTGAGTATCAGCAATTCCAACTAGAAAACAATACCCCAACCATAAAAAATATGGCCGGGCACATTCGAAGTGGAATTGGAAATCTCATGTAAATCGTTGCAGACGACAAATTCACGATCAGCTGTTCCAATTCCACTGATTTTTGTCGTCTGCAACTATTAATAATGGGATCTCGTATGCTGATTAGAAACGCTCTCCGCCATTTCGGGTATTATTCTAGTTGGTATTGATATCAGCCTCATATTAATGTGAACGCAACCTATATTCTAATTTGATGGCTTATAATAATATGTAAATGTACGATGTACCCAACGTGAGAAACAAAAAAAATATTGGAACAACACCCTCAAAGTTTTTGAAAATAAGAAAAATCATATAGCAATATTTGCTACTGATAATTTGTTTGCTGATTGCTGATTTTTTTTATAGTATTTTTAATTTAAATCACTAAGTATTTAGTTTCAATTCAGAACCATTCAAAACTAAAAAAATAGTTTTTTTCTATAAAAGCCGTCCGATTCCAGAGTGAATTTCAACTCTAGAATGAACATTTAAGATGTATTTTCCTTATGAAACGTTTATGTTGATCATCCTCATATTCAAAACTTCTTAGACTTCCTCCTCTTCTTCAAACTTCTAGTCTGATACCTCACAACAAACACTGAAGAAGATCCATTGGACCTGAATGGAACCAGTTAAAAGATTTTAACTTTAAACTTCTTAGGCTGATTCCTTACACCAAGTTGTGAAAACAATTATATAGTATATACCCCAGGAATGCTTTTTTTGCCGATATGAAAATGGCGGAAGATTGCAAATTTTTCAACATATCAATTTTTTAAGATTATTCATGACTCAAATTCAATATTTTAATCATATTTAAAACATTATCTCATAATGAACTTTGATTTGCAGGTAGTCTTCTTGAATCGTATTGAAGAAAGTTCGGAACAGGCAAATGATGTCGCTAACGAGAGCTGACGTTGAAGGCAATTCCAAGAACAATAAAGCACTGCAAGTTCAATTAATTACGCTATGTGTTCACTCGATGTGTTAATTGTGAGTATTATTTCTTACTTTTTAGCGTCATCTATAATTATAAAATTATTTAGGATAGAAAAATAGGATATTCATATTTTAGATTTGTATTGGAAATGTACTGGGTATTGGCCACTTATAGTGATCGTGAAGTTGGGTCACGTACACTGTGGATTACTTTTGGATGGGTGACCAAGTACACATTGACGAGGTAGAACCTGCCCGAAGGGTCTTCCCATCATTCAAAGTCATAGGAATATTTATTAATATTTTCACTAGAAATGTAGTCAATCTTGGATTAACGTTTTTTTGCAAAAATACTTTGTCCAAGAGAGAATCGAACCAGGGTTGTGCCTCCTGCACAAACTTATCTTTCAATATTTCTCTGTAGTCAAATTTTGTAGTTGAAAAATTATTTTTAGTCTTTGATGTCATTGCGATTCTCACTTCAATAAATACAAGTAGGCTACAATATTCTGGACTCTCAATCCAAATTGGGAAAGGAATTGTGAGGGCTTGAGCATGTTTTTCTCTCCTATATTACGTATGTATTCCTTCGAGTGGAAAACTTTGGGTTAAACAAAATTTTATACATAACCTGAAAATTTGTACAATTTCTTATATGACTAAATTAGGAATAGAAGAAGTTTTGGGCAATAGCCAGTTTTTTCTTTCCGCATCTTGTATAATATTTGTACATTAATGAAATAAATGAATGAATTGTAAATAGATATTTAATATTATCAAAATCATGTCGCTGTAACTTGAATGAGAGGTTGGTAGAATAATCACTTCTGCATCGAACTTCGAAAAATTGAAATTCTTATAAATTAGAGATTATTCAACAGATTTGAACATTATTTATTAATAGTTTTTGTTTCTTCTTTGATTACAGAATTTCTCCCGTTGATCACCTTTTACACCATCTAGTTGTAGGTCACCTTTACACTTCAAGATGATTGTGGCAGGTTTCAACATGAAAACGCGACTGGAGGAATTTTTCGAATTCAATTCGCCTTTACTGATCTCTGCATCATTCATCTCTAATTATCATATCCGTTCGCACTTTAATATATTAACTTTGTAATTGTGAATATGTTCACCATTTTTTCACTTGAGAAAAGAGTCTCATTTATGAGTTTTGTATTATTTTCACTAGTTTTTCTATTTATTGTAGTAGGTAACGTTGCATGTCTATTAGTTATTCCATTGTTGATATTTAATCAATAAAATCTAATTAATGATTAATAATCGTTGTTGAAATTCAAATAACCAGGGCTTGATTTGATGGGAGCGCGTGGGAGCGGCGCTTCCATACATTTTTTCCCAAGAAAATTTGTGAAACAACGATTTTTCGTTTTTGTCAGTCACTAATTCTAAAATGTTCAATAACTTTGTATCTAATAAGAATATAATATTGCTAGAAGTTTATAAAGAATTATAGGTGGACGCTCATGCATAAAGTGCCATCCGTAGGCCTCGGCTGGATTCTTATAAGCGGCGTCAGCGCGAGGTGCTACTATCTTTGCCATTCAAATGGCAAATTAGGTTAAATGGCAATGGCAATTAGGTTCAATGGCAATGTTATTCAAATTTTATTCTGAATAACATTGCATCATGTTGTTATTCTTGAACACTGTATGTTTTAAAACTTGAGGAAAATTAAGGCCTAAGTAGATTATACAGTGTTGTTGAAATGGTAAAAACCATGCCTGGTACAAAAAACTTTGTGATTTTTATTCATTTTTTAAAATTGTGTTATTAGTTTTATAAAAACAGCTACAAAACATCGCCCAAATTTTGTTAAAAACTCTCCAATAAATTCAAGTGTGATTTTTTAAAATTCCCTGGGGGAGGGCCCCCGGACTCCCCTCCCCCCTGGGGGGGGGGTATCCCATATCCCCAGACCGCCCAGTGAGCCAGTCCACCCACCGCTCCCATACCTCTTTTTTACAAATCAAGTACTGCAAATTAATATTATCATTTCTGGTTCAAAAGCTGAGTGATTAAAAAAATTTAAAAATGAAGATAAATTTGATATGTTTGTCAAGCAATGTCATCCAATAATTTATTTATTTGTTTGTTATTTTAATCCTCACTCTGAATTCATGTTAGCTATTCAGCTATTCTAGCTTCTATTAAATTAATCTTTAGAAGCCAAAATCATTTATTCATGTATCTATCATTAAGCTTTCTTTCAATCATAAATAATACTCATTTATGTGATATATCTTACCTATTTTAATATAAGACTGTGTTTCGATATTCAAATTCTTAAAAACATTCTCCAATAGTATTAAGCTTCTTTAATTGTGTTGCCTTGTCCTGTTATATTATAATAGCTTATTTAAAGTAGTATAAGAGGGCACATAAAATCTGTCCAAGCAAAGAAGACATTCTGGCAAGATGAATAAATATCTCCAGCTCGGTCAATATTGGTTCAAAAATAATGTTTTTGGTCTCAAATTATAGTAAACATTCTAATCTACAATTTGAGACTAAATTTATGATCTTTGAACCAATATTGACCGAGCAGGAGTCATTTTTTTATCTTGCCAGAATGTCTTCTTTGCTTGGACAGACTATAGCAGGCCTTGAATATCCTTCACTATAATTCCATATAGTATAAAGTTTTCCTTTAATTTTTAATATACTTTCCTTTAATTATTTTTGGACTGAAAGTTGATCAAATTAATGCTTCCTAATTCTGCCTATTTTTAATTACCATATGCACTTGAACCTTAAGACATCGCTTTAAATTAAATTTTATGAATTTTAAATTAATTAATTAAATTTTATAAAATTTGTATTAGTGTAGATTCATTCACGAACTAATGGTACTCAAGCCTTCCAACTTAATTTATTGTATGCCACTTATTTATATAATTTGTATAAAATAATACTGAGAATAACACCAATATTAGGGAACAAGAAAAATGTTATTGATATTTATTTACTTTTCTGATGTGAAGTCCCTTATGATGGTTTTAATTTTTTGTTTTGTTTGTTCTGTATAGACTTTCTATGTTTTCCAAACTTTAGAAGTAATCTGATTGAGTTATTATTTATGTAGTAAATTTGTGAACTTCCACATTGTTGCTGTTTGGAGTAAAATATATTTTCGATAAGTAAATTTGGCTGTCTTTATTTTTTAATTCTAGTTTTAGTCCTGACTCCATCAGACGTTTGCATTGGAAAAAATAATAATATGCATTTATGGCTTTTGTTGTGGGGAGCTACCCATAAGGGTAGGTTCCATTCGCCTCGGTCACAATCTGGTCACCCATCCGAAATCAGTCCATAGTGTTTGTGACTTAACATCACATTCACCTAGCAAACGTTTGCATTATACCGATGTCAGATTCGTTCATTGCATTTAGGGTAAGTTACCTACTATAAACAGACTTTATAGTACTCCAATTACATCATTTTATGGCAGTTGAATATTAAATGCCATTAATTATAGTGTTATTGGAAGTGAAATTTAAAAAAATTATCAATCGATTATAGTGTTACTGGGAGTTGGATTATTCATTTGGTCTTGGACCCAACAGGCACAAATGGGTTAGATAAAGAAGAAGAAGAAGAACTTAATGAATTGGATTAGTTTTCACAAATAATCAATGATAAAAATATTGCAATTTTTATTATAACAATACGGTACATGAAATGAATTATTGTTAAAAATGGTAATTATGAATAAAATTTTATTTTCTCTTAGATTTTACTATTATATCATTACAATTAATTAGATAAAATAGTAGGTCACTAACAATCACTTCTATAAACATGTTTCTGTTCACAAAATATCATTTTAGTACTGACTAAATACTTCTAAAGTTGAAAAATGAACAGAAGTATATTGTAATAGCCTACATACGATATAGTTTCGACCAGGTTGCAGCCATCTTCAGACTCAAAGATGGATGCCCGGTTTTTCCAAGCACACTCAAATTTGAGGAACCCTCAAGTTTACTACACTTTACTACATTTCCTATACTTATCATAGAAAATGTCAGCTGTTCATCAAAATTTGAGGGTCCCTCAACTTTGAGTGTGCTTGGAAAAACCGGGCAGGAGTCTTCTAGAATGTAAACCTATTGCTATAGTCTGTCCAAGCAAAGAAGACCCTCTGTCAAGATGGGAAAATGACTCCAGTTAGGTCAATATTGGTTCAAAAAATATTGACTTGGTCTCAAATTGTAGATCAGAATGTTTCCTACGATTGATTTAAAATTGATAATTTTTGAACCAACATTGACCGAGATAGAGTCATTTTCTCATTTTGCCAGAGGGTCTTCTTTGCTTGGACAGACTATACTTGGAAAGCTTCTTAAATCATAGTCAACTCATGAGTAGAAAAAATGAATAATGGATTCACACAACACAATTCCATTTAACATCAAATTAATTTTTCCAACTTCAAAGAATTCAGAAAGGCACCTTTTGTCTATAGTTTTTACTAGACTAGTTTCTAAGATACGATAACTAATTTCTAATAGAACGTCCTTAATTATTAGGGTGAGTCAAGTCACATGACAAAAGCTTGAAAAGTTATGGTCCATTCTTTACTTTACTTCTTCAACAAAAATCGTAGCACTTCATATCACAGTGAAATCTTTATCAATATTCCAAGTGAACTTTATGATGAATCTCACAAATTCAATAAATCCATCTCGAATTTATCAGCTACATCTTGAAAAACTAAATAATCATCTGCCGATTTAAATAGGAGATCTTGAATTTTCCAAAATTATTGTTCGATACAGAATAAATATTGTATTAAATTCTAGCCATTCGAGCATTTTAATTTGATTCATGAAAACTTAAATGTACAAACGTTTTTAAAAGTTGAATCCAACAATACACCTATAGAGCTACAGTTGACGGTTCCTGGTTCAAACTCTCAAGCAGCAAATCGTTCCCATTGGCCTAGAAAATATAATATAATAATATATTATAATAATAATATATTTATTTCGCCAAAAATTACATACAGTAGTTAATTACAAAATATGAATGATACATACAAAATGCATAATAAATTTAAATTAAAATATATCTAAATGATTTGGCACAGCCAGCAAAGAAAACTTGTGCGCTAGCTGCGAGTTCATAAAGCGAACAGCACAAAGTAAAGCAATACCCAAAAATGGAAAAAACAAGACTTAAAATAAATGAAGATAATTGCAATAATAATGCTTATTATAAATAATACAATGATAAAATTTGAATAATTTCGTGTTGAGATCAATATACCGGTGATAACCAAAAACAAATCATGTTTATTCTCCCAAATGAAAATTAATGAATAAAAATACAAAAATAATAAATTTTCAGTTATGAGCACATCCCAGTGCTTAATCAATTTTCAAAAGTAAATATAGAAGATAGAAAGACATTCAAAACTCAAATAAATCATGAACTTATTAACTTATTAACATTTAGGTATTGTAGAATATATATTTTGCCCAACCCATAAATTTATTTCCCTGATTAGTGCTTTAGTAATTTTTGAATTAATGAATTTTATCGGAATTTTGTTTGAATATATATTGCAAAGATAGGTGAACTGGTGTCGACAAACTACTAGTTTTATTAGATTGATATTGAAATTATTTAATGCTAATGATCGAGTCTGATAAGGTATATTCCTAATTTCTAGATTATTTCTATCCTTATTTAAGTGCAAAACAACCCTCGTTACATACATCTGTCTAAGTGTTGGTACATTTAATTCTTCAAAAAGTTTCTTGCTTGGGTATCGTCTTGGTTTACCCAGTGCTGCCCTTATAAGATGCTTTTGTAATCGTGTAAAAACACGATAAATTTTTACATGACTGCAAAAAATACCTTGAATTTGTAGAACAATGTGATGAAATCACTCTGGGTGTGCAATTGAGATACGTTAGTAGATATTACAGTGACTATAGAAGTCACTGTAGTAGATATAGATTCCCATCTATATTTACCTAGGCCATTTATTCACATGTAGTCTGTCCAAGCAAAGGAGACATTCCGGAAAGATGGGAAAATGACTCCAGCTCGGTCAATTTTGTTTCAAAAATTACAAATTACGTCTCAAATTAAAGATCATAATGTTTTATACAATTTGAGACCAAATGTAAAATTTTTTAACTAATATTGACCGAGCTGGAGTCATCTTCCCATCTTGCCAGAATGTCTTCTCTGCTTGGACAGACTATAGATTGCAGAACCATTACTGATAAATGATTGAAAGTAAAAAAGTTGAGGTGGGTAATTGCATTCATATTTATCATGGCATTGGAAAACTATCTTGCATTATTTAGTTTAGACTTACAGAATTATCAGAATAATCTGATGGAATCACTCTGGGTGTGCAATTGAGATATATATAGTAGATATTACAGTGAATATAATACTATAGAATTAACTACAGTAGATATACAGGGTGTTTCAGGAGGAATGTGCAATACTTCTCAGGCTGATTCCTTACACCAAGTAGACAGAAAAGTTCCATGGGACCAGCCCCCAAAAACGCTTTGTTACCGAGATAACAATGGCGGAAAATTGAGATTTTTCAAAATATATTAATTTTTCTATTTTTTAGAGGGTTTAGTGAGGTTCTAAAATAACCAATTCCTATGTAAAATTAGCTGAGGAATTCAATGGAACCAGTTCCAAGTTTGTAACTTAAACGGTTATTGAGATAATTGAGAAAATTATGCTAGAAAACGTCATTTTTCAACAATAAGAGTTATAACTGGATAAGGAATCATAAAATTGTATTTTTTATTAATGGAAGTTGAAGAGAGTCGGATTCTGAAGAAAAAGTTAAATGGCGGCGATTGTGTAAATCTTACCCAAATCTCAGAAATAGCATTCAAAAATCGCTACTAAACACAGATTCATCATTTGTGCTATGTTTTGTCAATTTTTCGATTTTCGATCGCCATTTCTGAGATTTGAGTAAGATTTACACAATCTCCGCCATCCAGCTTTTCCTTTAGAATCCGACTCTCTTCAACTCCCATTGATAAAAAATACAATTTTATGATTCCTTATCCAGTTATAACCCTTATTGTTGAAAAATGGCTTTTTCTAGCATATTTTTCTCAATTATCTCAATAACCGTTAAAGTTACAAACTTGGAACTGGTTTCATTAAATTCCCCAGCTTATTTTACACAGGAATTGATTATTTTAGCACCTCACTAAAGCCTCTAAAAAATTAGAAAAATTAATATATTTTGAAAAATCTCAATTTTCCGCCATTGTTATCTCGGTAACAGAGCGTTTTTGGGGGTTGCTCCCATGGAACTTTTTTGTCTACTTGGTGTAAGGAATCAGCCTGAGAAGTATTGCACATTCCTCCTGAAACACCCTGTATAGCTTACCATCTCACTTATTGACATACATGTAACTTACTGTAGCCTATGTTTAATTTGTAGCTTAAATTCTATGGCTCTTTAAACATCGCTTGAACAAGGTTTAATAAACATATAAAATAGTTCAAACAGGGTTTTATAGAGCCTTTATTATCAGAATTCGTTGGAACATGAGAAGGCTAAAATAATAATTGAAAAGATCTATTACAAGATTCATCTGGTACGATACCTACTGCTTAATGATTGAAAGTAGAAAAGTTACAGTGGCCCCTGGCTCGGTGGGTAGTATAAATTTAATCAATCAGCGGTAAATAGCCTATCTATCTGAATCTTTCATTTCATAGCTCATGAAGTATTGAAATATTATTACACAAATTATTCACTCTGATTACTATAAATGAATGATGATGATAATAATAAATAAATTAATTACAGAATCTATTCAGATGCACCATACTCACTTCTTCGTTATTGAGCAGACTCCTCTTTACTTTCTGGCGTGCCTTCGCAGACTGAATCCTTTGGTTCAATATCTGTAAAGGAAAAAATTACAAATCTTAGTAACTCCAATAAATTACCTGTCAAGTTTCATGTTTTGCTTTGATACAATAGATAGTAGGCTATGTGTCAAAGTGTGTTATCTGTAGTAAATTTCATATCGCAGGAGAATATTGAAATTCACTTTGTGAATTTATAGAATTAATTTTTTTCTATAATTAATCAAACCCAAGGAGGTAACCTTGAATGAATCAAACCAATTATGAAAATAAAATTTTTCTGATTTCTACTATTATTACAATATAACAATTATTATTGTACCTTTACAATCTTTTTCTTTTCTTGTTATAGATTTTATTTTTGGTAATAAATTGACATTTCATCCCATACTGTTGAATTTTTATCTCTATATAGGCTAGTATAGAAAAAACTGTAATATTTATAAGTATTCATTTTTTGAAGTTATACTAATAATATTGTTATAGTCTGTCCATGCAGAGAAGAAATTCTCTGACAAGATGGGAAATGACTCCAGCTCGGTCAATATTTGTTCAAAACTATAAATTTGGTCTCAAATTGTAGGAAACATCCTTATTCTCTACAATTTGAGATCAAATGTTTCATTGTTGAATCAATGCTGGAGCCCTTTTCCCATATTGCCAGAATTCTTCGCTTCTTTGCCTGGACAGACCGTGACAAAAAACTATTTAGTTATAAATAATATTTTTATAATTGCTACCTGTTGTCTCCTCTGTTCAGCTTCAGCGAGTTTTTCATCGAGCACCTCATGTGTTAGGTTGAGAGTGGGCTGTTGGTCTTCCAGCCTTTGCAGCCTTTTGGGAGGAAACTTCTTGATTAGACTGGGATCATCATTACCCTCATCATCGTCCAGTGGCACTTCAAATGCAAGGCCTTGAGCTGCAAATCGAATTTGATATAATAATTGAAAATTGAATTAATGTAGGACCATATGGCGTAGATTCATTATATTCAAAGGCTAATATTGTATTATTTATTTATTTGGGGAATACAATAACTTACATATAATTAAGCTCCAAACGTCTTACTTCAAAATTCTAATGAATCTAAATTATGAGGCTGATTCCTTACACCAAGTGAATAAAATAGTTCTATGCTATATACCCCTAAAAGCGTTTTGTTACCAAGATAGCAATGGCGGAAAATTGATGCAAAAGAATTCATTTTTCTATTTTTTAGAGACCTCATTCAGGTTCCTTCTTATTCTGTAACTTATAGGCTATTATCAATTCCTATGTAAAATTAGCTGAGGAATTCAATGGAACCAGTAACAAGTTTGTAAATTTGAAAATTGTTGAGAGAATGGGGAAATATGCAGAAAATAACAATTTTTTAACAATAATTATAGTTTTTTTCTTCATTATAATTTACCTGAATGTTGGACGACATATCCAGAGGAGTTTATTTATGAATTCAAAACACTTATTTTCAATATTATGTATTTACAATACAATTTTATTTAATGATTCGATATTATACAATATGAGTCCAGGCTATAAATTGAGACAAAATTTGTAATAGTAATGTGAAACTAAAAATAATGGGAAAAACATATTTCGCAGCCAGAGATTAGTGAAGAAAACTCCATAAAAAAAATAAAAAGTACCTTCTATAAAAAATAAAATATTGTTGAAAAAAGTTAAGAAATATTGTATTCTTACACGTCCTTGCTGAAATAGATATGTCGTCGTCAACTGATGCCATGGGGGAGACTTTTGTGGCTTTGGGGGGGTTGGAGGGACGCTGATCGCCCCCCATTGGGGTCACTGCGGTCGATTTTGAGGAGCCGCAGCCCATTTCAGCCAAGTTTTGGATTTTGAAATCTTCGAATCAGCTCTTTGTCACTTCATCGTCAATATTAGACCTGTAGGCTATCAGAGCATGGGGTGTCCCTTTGATAGAGTGAGGTCACTGAAACAGTCATTTAAAAAAATGATCATCATACCTAGTTGGTGCCAAAAATTAAGAATATTAATTCATATACTAATAAAGTATATACTTGAGACATAATTAAGACATTGTCAAACCACTGATTTATTAGAAAATCGAGATACCGGTTTGGGCTGTTTCACCATTATCAAATTCTGTTAAACTCGATCTACAAGTGAAAAATTGAGGCGATTGGCAAACGATTGTTATTGATTTTCAGCTCTTTTAGGATAGGTAGTCTGCGAAAGAACATTGAAATTAAAGCTACTTAGCGGTAGATATAAATACTTTTATAACTGTGTATTTAAGAAGTAGTGGGGGTCCGCATGAAAATAATAAATGGATGAGATGGTCCTTGGGAAAATTTTGTTGAGAACCCCTCTGCTGTATTCTATAATTGACAGGACCGCTAGCATTTGAAGACGTAGTACCCAATCTCGCTACTAGATGTCAGAGGCTTTGCGCTCAGAATCGCTCAGAGTTCCCAACAAAACCACTTTCAGCTGATCAGAACAAAACATTATAAATATTATAATTCTCATAAAACATTATTATTAATGTTATATTAGTGTTATTAACTAATAACATTATTATTCTCTCTACCTTCCTCTTTTTTCAACACTCTACTCTTTCAGCGAAGCCATGACTCCTTATTGAAAAAAAATCACTCGCCTGCCGACATTTTTTTGTTGAGAACTTTATAGCTGACCTGACGCCAAAAAATTAGATGGTTTCGTCTGCTCCTTGTGCGCTTCAACAGCTGATGTAAATTAGAGTTGTCATTTAGCTATGCCTCGATGATGTTTTCAAAATCTAAAGAGACAATAGCTGCTTCAGCTGTTGGTAATGTTACATCAGCTAGAAAATCGCTCAACTTTTTGGCATGGCTAAACCTTTATGCCCGGTTTTTCCAAGCACACTCAAATTTGAGGGATCCTCAATTAGTTTACTACATTTCCTATACTTATCATAGAAAATGTCAGCTGTTCATCAAAATTTGAGGGTCCCACAACTTTGAGTGTGCTTGGAAAAACCCGGCATTAGTCTGGGATCATCATTGCTTTTTTCCTTACTTTTTCCTTTTCGCTAATTTATAACCAGTTATCTATTATAAATTATTTCATAGATACTGTTTTTATAAACCATACCGTCCATACCACTTTTGATTGAGCAGAATTTTCAATTTAACAGAGTTTTTAAAGATTTTTTTAGGCCCATTCTAGACGAGCGTCGAAAACGCGGCGTTTACGTCACGTCGGGAACGCGTGCTCGACAGAAAACCATTGTGTTGAATGGGCGCGCGTTTATTTCGCTCGTGTAGACAAGCCCATTTAACACAATGGTTTCTGTCGAGCACGCGTTCCCGACGCGACGTAAACGCCGCGTTTTTGACGCTCGTCTAGAATGGGCCTTAGTTAAACAAAAATTTGGTATTTTATTCCTAAGCTCAGCTCTGTCAATGGAACGGAAGTGACCATTTGAACGTCATCTTCATCTTCATCTTCTAACCCACTATGTAATGCATGTAATGCATCCTTACATCCAATTTATAAAAAAAAATTCGCTCCGGCAGCTGGCGGTCGGAAAGAGTGCATTTCAAATGCAATTCTATGATAGCTCAAAATATATGACTTATAATGAATTATTCAGGGTATTAATTCAGAAGAGCCGTTTTCGAATAACCCATGAAAACTCCATTTTTGGCAAATTATTCGCCATTTTCTCCGCCATTTTTGATTGGATTTTTTTCGTTGATGGCTCAAATTGTAGGGCATAATAGGGGTATTATGCACACCAATTTTCAAAACGATCGAGTTATTGGTCGATTTGTAGTGATTTTTCTAAACTTTCATCCCCTAATTTCAACTCCTACCCTTCAACCAATTTGGCTGGTTAACAAACTTGACCGAGATATTAACACTAATGATTTTTGTGCAAAATTTGGTCGCTCTCCGACAAGCCCTTTGGGAGTTATCGTGTTCGCAAGAATCTGTACATATATAAATATATAAATATAAATATATAAATATAAATATATATATATATATATATATATAGCACATCACAGAGTCACTTTAAAATAATGGTAATAACATATACAGAAGACACTTGTAGGAATTGGAAAAAAACATTTAGAAAGTAGACTTAAAAATGTAAGTTAAGTCTACTTTCTAAATGTTCTTCCAATTCTACAAGTGTCTTCTATATATATATATATATATATATATATATATATATATAGATATATGAATTTGAACAGACATCAAACTCGGGTTCTAGGGGCTCGGAAACGTGTAAAAAATATATCACATCATAAATTTTCGATTGTCAGGACAAGACCAATAGTGCATTTTTTCGAATGAAATGCACTAAAATAATAGGGTACCCAAAGACTTCATGGGTTCATACCTCTAACTCTTTACTTCGTTTGTTTACAGTTCCCATTCAGCTTGTTAATAAGGTGGGAATGACACTTTCTCACTTGAATAGCATGTGTACAACAATCTTATCTGTTGAAAACTGGCAATAAAGCTGTTCAACTGACCATTTTAGAAGTGTTATAAACGATTCTGATATCGTTTTGTTCTGTCCAAACAATTTTCTATACAAGATACTAACAGTAGCAACGCTTTTTTAGTCTGTCCAAGCAAAGTAGACATTCTGGTAAGATGGGAAAATGACTCCAGCTCGGCCAATATTGGTTCAAAAATTATAAATTTAGTTTCAAATTTTAGGAAACATTCTACTCTACAATTTAAGATAGAATTTATAATTTTTGAATCAATATTGACCGAGCTGGAGTCATTTTTCCATCTTGCCGGAATGTCTTTTTTGATTGGACAGACTATACAAACAGTAGCAACCCTACTATAGTCTGTCCAAGCAAAGAAGACCCTTTGGCAAGATGAGAAAATGACTCCAGCTCGTTCAATATTGGTTCAAAAATTATTGATTTGGTCTCAAATTGTAGATCAGAATGTTTCCTACAATTGAGACCAGATCAATAATTTTTGAACCAATATTGACCGAGCTGTAGTCTTTTCCCCATCTTGCCAGAGGCTCTTCTTTGCTTGGACAGACTATAACAGCTTCTCAAACCCATCTATTTCTATTTCTCTATAGACTAATTGACTCCTTGTCTACACCTGTAGAAGATTTCAAGCGAGGCAGGAGATTTCAGTTTGTATATAGTCAGTCCAAGCAAAGAAGACCCTCAGGTGAGATAATGACTGTAGCTCGATCAGTATTGGTTCAAAAAATATTGATTTGGTCTCAAATTGAAGAGCAGAATGTTTCCCACAATATGAGATAAAATTGATAATTTTTGAACCGATATTTACCAAGTTTGAGTCATTCCACCATCTTGCTAGAGGGTCTTCTTTGCTTGGACAGACTAAAGTTAGTCGCTGCAGCTAGTTCCAAAAATTAAGGCGGTTTTTGTATGCCTGTTATTGATGCTCAACTCTGTCAGGATAGTCTGAAACTGTCTTCGGGAGCGAAAAAATATAGCTGAGATCGCTCTCTTTACGTTGTACTCTCGCAGACATCTCACCGACTTTCCTGACAGAGGTGAGAATTGAAAACAGTAATTTGCCAACCGTCTTACTTGTTGGCACCTAGTTCAATGTAAACTGTATTGTAACGGCGTGTCTTGACCACTGGCGGCTCGTATTCACGAAACAGGTGAAGTGCCGGTACCTTTTACTGTACAGCACTTCACCTGTTTCATGGGCACGAGCCGCCAGTGGTGTCTTCTCAACTTGCTTGAACTGTAGTACAGTCGGGGTGCTAGGTTCGAGACCCTAATTTAAACCCCATTTAAACAAGTGACAGCATGCATCTCTCACTGGTCTATCGAGATCTGGTATAGTGTCAATTTATTTATTTATTTATTTATTTATTTATTTATTTATTTATTTATTTATTTATTTATTTATTTATTTATTTATTTATTTATTTATTTATTTATTTATTTATTTATTTATTTATTTATTTTTATTTATTTATTTATTTAAATTAAAATTTATTTTTTAGAATTTGAATCGGCTTCTTGTTGGAAGTGTGAATGCAGTGTTTTCACCTACACCAGATCACTGCTACAATTCTGTCCAAGCTAAGGAGACATTCTGGCAACAGGGCCGTCGCGTGGTTTGTAGCGCCCCGAGGCAAGAACAGCCGCAAAAAACCATCACTATACTCCGTCCACCGAGTGTTCGGACCTAAGCTCCTCCCCCATTTTGACGTCGCAGGGGGCTGTAGCCAATGGCAAGTAAGATCATCATGCTGCAGCTGTTACTTTTTAGGTCACAGTCATGCTGTGAAAATCTTGGAAACGCAAGACTTCCACTTTTCAGTGCATCTATCAAAATTTATGTTCTTGTGTTCTTTCAGCTGATTTAAATTATTCAAACCTCTCATGGAAGATTTTTTGGCGGTTATGTTTTGTTCTTTGTTCAACAAAACAGCATAATTCTTCAAAAAATACCGGTATTGGATTCAAAGTACATACAATAATTACATTCATTTCTTACATATAATTAATTTTAAACTTCATATGGATTAGGTTATAGGCCTATACTTGAATTTGTAGTACGTTAGTGTGTAGTTGAATGAGTTTAAAATTCCCGGCTTAAAGTGAGCAGTCGAAATAATAATAACAAAAATATGATTATGAATAATCTGTTTCATCAACTATAATTCTATCAAGTGATATTGATAATAATCATTCTTATGTTAGAACGTTGTGAATTATGCCGATCAACAAATAATAACCATAAAAACATCAATATTTTAAAGGCCACTTAGTTCCAATATCGTTGAGTAATTACTACTATCCAGGCAATTGCAACCGCTTGTGAGCTGGTCGGATCATGACGTCAGAGCCTAGGAGGCGGGGCTTAGGTCCGAACACTCGGTGGACGGAGTATAGATTTAAATGTCCATCAACACGCTGTCTGCTGTTCACATACATGTTCGAATGTAAGGGTGAGACGTGAATCAGTGAATGAAATGAACTTTTTCACCAATTGCCAAACCTACTCTGATTTATAATAACATTCAATAGGATATTTCACCGCCGATGCAGTTAAGATTTTTTACAGAAGGAAACTGTTCAGATTGTCAACACTGTGTATGACAATGTGTTCAGGGCCGTTGACAGGGAGGGTAGGGGGGCTACAGCCCAGGGGCCCGCAGGAAATGGACCTAGTAAAAAGAGCAAATGTAGATAGAATAATTATTGTCAAATTTGCGTCAAGAAAATCCAGAAGAGGAGTTTTGTTGTAATCATGGTTAGATTAAAGACTTTAATTGACGAAAAGTGTTGTTTACTTTGTATATGGAAAAAATCAATTATGTATAATCATAATTTATCTATCTAATAATTATGTATATGGATTAATAAAATCAATTTCTTCAATCAAAATATGTTGTATTTTTCTTTTTTAAATACCATTGTCTATTCAATTAATTCAACATTTACATATCTGTGATGCTTCAATTTAAATTTTCTATTGTATAAATTTTTTTTGGAAAGGTTTCAATTAAAACCATTCCGTATTACTTCAATGAGTGCCTAAATTTGTGGTTTACTTAAATATGAAACAGCCTGAAAAGATAATTTATGAATGAATAAGTGAAAACAGGTCTAGATTACACCAAAATGAGTTATTTTATCTGTAATTTAACATTGTTCTCAGGGACTGGGGAGTATCCCTAGACCCCGGTACCCCACACAAACAAAACGCCTTCATGCATACCATACCTAGGGGCCCGGATTAGGTCCAGCCCTGGGGCCCGCGATCGCTCTCGCCGGCCCTGATATGTGTTCGTAGAACACGAAAGGCCTCCACTCCAGGAAGGTAATCTAAACAGTTTCCTTTTGTAAAAAATCTTGACTATATTGTCAGTGAAATATCCTAGTAAACATTAAGACAGCAGCTCGTGGAGCTCGTCATGGATCAAGAAACCACTTTCTTCTTATAGCCTGATAACAGTTTCAACAAGATCATTCCTCCTGGATTGTATAAGGAATGGTGAATTTAATTCATTACTCCATTTCAAGCTTTAGTACTCAACTTCTCTAATATGTATGATTTATTTGTCTAGTAACATGTAAACAATGGAATCTTGATAATGATTTGTACTTCTTCAATTAGAAAGCTTTCATCCGAATAAATGTGGGATCTTGCATTCTATTAACTATTAGGCCTATTAGAAATTTAGTATGTTGAGGGGGAAAATGTTATGTCAATGTCAATTCATCATCACAAGTTGTTCAAATCTAAAATTGGGGAAAAAATTTACGACGCCGAGGCGCCCCAGGTCGCGGCGCCCAAGGCGACCGCCTCGGTCGCCTCGCCCACGCGACAGCCCTGCCTGGCAAGATGGGAAAATGACTTTATCTCGTTCAATACTGGTTCAAATATTAAAAGTTGTAGGAGACACTTTGCTCTACAATTTGAGACCAAATTGATAATTTTCGAACCAATATTGACCGAGGTGTAGCCATTTTCCCATCTTGTCAGAATCTCTTCTTCGCTTGGACAGACTATAGTGTACTCGACTTCTGCTACAAGTCAACAATTTATTCTTAACCTTGCATGACACTGAAACCTTTTTTCCAACCGATGGCTTTTAATGATGTGTAGTTCCTTACGGGTAGGTACCACCTCGCCAATGTGTACTTGGACAAATATATTGGTCACCCATCCAAGAGTAGTCCACAGTGTTTGTGACTCAATTTCAAAATGAGTTTTGTCATAAGACGGTCAAATTCTACCGAACACGATCCCCCAGAACAGAAATTCAAATTCTTCCTCTCTTCTTCTTCTTCTTCTTCTTCTCTCTCTTCTTCTTCTTCTTCTTCTTCTTCTTCTTCTTCTTCTTCTTCTTCTTCTTCTTCTTCTTCTTCTTCTTCTTCTTCTTCTTCTTCTTCTTCTTCTTCTTCTTCTTCTTCTTCTCTCTTCTTCTTCTTCTTCTTCTTCTTCTTCTTCTTCTTCTTCTTCTTCTTCTTCTTCTTCTTCTTCTTCTTCTTCTTCTTCTTCTTCTCTTTCTTCTTCTTCTTCTTCTTCTTCTTCTTCTTCTTCTTCTTCTTCCTCTCTTCTTCTTCTTCTTCTCTCTCTTCTTCTTCTTCTCTCTTCTTCTTCTTCTTCTTCTTCTTCTTCTTCTTCTTCTTCTTCTTCTTCTTCTTCTTCTTCTTCTTCTTCTTCTTCTTCTTTCATCTGTTGCTTTGTCAGACACTGAGCGTCCACTGAGCAGTGAATGGTGCATCGATGTCACTGATGATGGTGTCAAGATAACATTCATTTGTGTGTTGGCGGTATCCTCTTCAACGCCTCCTCTTCTCCTTCTTATTTCCTTTTTTGTCTTCTTTTTCTCCTTCTCTTTACCCTCCTTTATTTTCCGTTATCCGTCGCATCCACAAAAAACGTTTTACCAATGAATTACTTCTCTCATTGCAGAATATTGGTGATGGAGAGTAAAGTACTACGAAAGTCAATATACTTATAGTAGTTTTAGAGACAAAAATTACTATTAAGAGTGTTTAGTTTATGGTATAGTCTGTCCAAGCAAAGAAGACCCTCTGGCAAGATGGGAGAATGACTGAAGATCGGTCAATATTGGTACAAAAAGTTTTAATTTGATCTCAAATTGTAGGAAACAATATGTTCTACTATTAAGACCACATTTATAATCCTTGAACAAATATTGACAACGCTGTAGTCATTTCCACATCTTGCCAGAGGGTCTTCTTTGCTTGGACAGACTATACCACGAGTCTACTACCTTCCTTCAATGACGAACATGGTCATTTATTTATTTATTTATTATTTTTATCTTTTATTTTTTGAGGATTAACTTTTATTCTTCCTTTATTCTTGCTCACCTTTTCTTCTCCTCAACCTTCCCCCTATTTAGGGGTTAACACCTAAAATATATAACTTTTACTCCTCAAAATCTTTTTAAAGTGATTTTAAAACTTTTAATTGTGTATTTTTACCATAAATTTTTTATATTTTAAATGAAGAATTATTCACAATAAATAGCGGGTACTTTGTTTGTTTGTTTGTTTATGAGGGTGAAGCCCACATGAGCTCATAGGCTTGTGCGTGGGTAATGGAATGGATGATAGATTATTTATTTTTATATGTAATAGTCGTATGGTGTGAAGACCTTTTCAGGTAGGTTTCACCTTACCAATGTATATGTTTACAAATACTGGACACCCATCCAAGAGCAGTCCAAAGTATTCGTGACCTAACTTTACTATAACAAAGGAGCGAGTACTTAGAAGTACTGGTGCGTACTGTCATAGATTAAGCCCTGGGCCCAACTATTTGAATCACATTTACATTATTGTAACTATCCAAGAAATGAGTTCAACTTACAATATTCAAATTTCTATAATATGTTCACGAGATAATTGTTCCCAGGCTGATGCCTATCGTAATTGGATAGATAAATAATAGGATAAGATGATTGAATGACACCTTTCACCAGTTTTTTATAGTTATAGAACATAATTTTTATTTCATTGACGACCCACTGACCCGATTGCTCTCAGACTGATGCAAGCGTAAGCCTTGTATAGTCTGTCTAAGCAAAGAAGACATTCTGGCAAGATGGAAAAATGGCTCCAGCTAAGTGAGTATTGGTTCAAAAATCATGGATTTGGTTTCAAATTGTAGATAGGAATGTTTCCTACAATTTGAGACCAAATTTATAATTTCTGAACCAATATTAACCAAGCTGAAGTCATTTTCCCATCTTGCCAGAATATCTTCTTTGCTTGGACAGACTATACAAACCACAAACCCTTCTCCACTTATTTTACCTGCTCCAAAATGCATTCACCCCAGGTGATCTATGAGCTTGTGATCATCATTAATAATGCAAATCACTGGTGACCGCACAAAAAACGTAGACCAGTGGTATTGTGAAATCGATAGGAAGCCTCCCAATAGGCTAATGAGAGTCAATAACCCCTCCTCCCTCCTCTAAGCAACCCCCTGTCTTTTAAATTGCTTTTACGTTACTCTAGTACCGAAAAATTGTTGTTTTAATAAAAGATGGTTTCAATATTCAGGTCAATAAGTAAGTCTAGTAATAAGACTGACCCAGAGCTTCAAATAGTTATCCCTTGACATCAAAGTCCAGTTATAGTTTGGTCGAGCAAAGAAGACATTCTGCCAAGATGGGAAAATGACACCAGCTCGGCCAATAATGATTCAAATATTATAAATTTAGCCTAAAATTGTAGAAAACTGTCTGCTCTACTGTTTGAGATCAAATAATTAATTTTTGAAATAATATTGACCGAGCTGGAGTCATTTTCCCATCTTGCCAGAAAGTCTTCTTTGCTCGATCAGACTATACAAAGGAAGTGTATCCTCATGTATGAAAACTGAACTTTAGAACTTAGGGCTATTTAAAATAGTTTAAAAATAAATGAAAATAGTAATTTAATAAAAATAAAAATAATTTTAAAGTTTTTTAAAAGGGTGTTTGATTTTCATTTATTTTTCAATTTGAAAAAAAATTCAAAAAGAATAATTTATTGTTTGATAATGAATTGTAAATAGGTGAATGGTTTATTGGTGAATGAAGGGAACTTATTTTGTTGTAGTGACATTAGATCTGGGAATGTAGGAGTCTGGTTTAAAAGACACAAATTTTTGAATTTCTCCTATTGGATATGAGTAGCGTACATTATAATAACAGAGTAAGATCGCAGAAAAATAAACTCGGTGAACCTTCTCCAAAGTTATTACAAGATTACTTTTTGTAAGCTAATATCAATTATATATTACAGACCACGAAGTTTAGTTTTGTTCTATACTATTTAATTCTATACATAATTTATCAATTCTACACTCTCAGGCGCTTTCTCTCTTCCAAAGACGTACAAGATTTGCTCCACTGATTATTAGCAAAAATATTGATTTCATTAAATAGCGAATTTATTTCTTTAAATAGGTAATCTTTTTCATTTCTACACTCTCAGGCGCTTTCTCTCTTCCAAAGACGTACAAGATTTGCTCCACTGATTATTAGCAAAAATATTGATTTCATTTAATAGCAAATTTATTTATTCAAATAGGTAATTTTTTTCATCAAATAGCTAACTTATTCCATCAAATAGCTTGTTCATTTTATCAAATAACTGATTTATTTCATCAAATAACTTATTTCTCTTTTTAAATAGCTGATTTCTTCTATCAATTAGCTCATTTTTCCATCAAATAGCTAATTTCCCTCATCAAGTAGTGTTAATTTTGTTCAGCAAATAGCTAATGTCTTTCATCTAATACCTAATGTCTTTCATCTAATATCTAATTTCTTTCATAAAATAGCAAATTTCTTTCATAAAATAGCTAATTTCTTTCATAAAATAGCTAATTTCCTTCATCAAATAGTGTTGATTTCGTTCAGAAAAAGCTAATGTCTTTTATTTAATAGCTAATTTCTTTCATAAAATAGCTAATTTCCTTCATCAAATAGTGTTAATTTCGTTCAGAAAATAGCTAATGTCTTTCATCTAATAGCTAATGTCTTTCATCTTATAGCTAATTTCTTTCATAAAATAGATAATTTCTTTCATAAAATAGCTAACTTTGGTTTCATACTCTTAACTTCAATACTCTTCCTTGAGAATGAAGTCAATGAAATACTTTGACCCTCAGTCACATCTTCAGAGCTCAAATGCCGACTTATAGACTATCCTATAGTTTTACTACTCTGCTAGATTTTATTGTTCAACTTCGACAACATGTTTAGTTCGCTGAAAGGCGCTCATGTTGTGACATGTGAATAACAGCTCACTTAACTCGCACAAGTAATCCTCCGGAACAAATCCCTGCAACATGTGCATTGGATTAGACGTAATACTGAGTAATAGTTCTTACTGGGCACATTTTAAGACTCCTGGGAAAAATGCCATAAACCCTTCGTTAGTTTGATCCTCACACCTGAAGAGCTATCCCTCATCCTTCTTCTAGAACTTTAGAATCTCTCATTTCTTCTTTTATTTATTTATTTCTTCTTCGTTCATTTTGCCTTATTTTTCTTGTTATACATTTTTTTCTTTTTCCAACTTCTTCTTCATAGCTTTTTCTATTTTGTAATTTTTTTCAAATTCGACAGAAGTTTATCAACTCAATTATCTTACCAAATTCCAATATTATCAATCTAAGAAGGAATCGTATGTTATTTTAGGTAGACTAACCCAATGCTTTTATTATCGCAAATGTCGAATTAGCTTAAATATTACGATTGATAATGTATTCAAAATCGTAAAATCCAACTGTGCTGTAATAGGATGGGTGGAGCGAGCTGGGTAAGGGGCGTGTCTAGTAACAGCCGACAGCCAATCGCAGCTCAGTACTGTCAGCCTATCAGAGGCTTCGGTTCTGTTGACAGTTGGTTTCATCAAAATGGAAGAATCTACAATGTAATGGCGGCAACAAGAAACTTTGCCACTGAATAATGATGTTTTCCAATAGCCTAAACAGCTGATTCGTTTTCAATAAACGCATCAAAATATAAATTCAATAATATTTTAGTAAATGCTACACTAAAATAGTGGATTGATAGCCTAGTGTCCAAACAAGAGATTAAATTTTCGTTTAGTCAGCTGATTTTTTAGTTGTTGTGTACTATAGCTTATCTGTTGAAAATGATCGACGTAGCTTGTATACTCGTAGAGACTGTATATTATACAATAATCATGTATATTTATTACATTGTATAACGTACAGTGTATTATACAGTCTCTATAGCTGTCGGCTCATAGATAGTCCAGATTTAGCATATACAGAGTGTTTCAGGAGGAATGTAATATTTTTAGGCTGATTCCTTACACCAAGTAGACGAAAAAGTTCCATGGGACCAACCCCCGGAAACGCATTGTTTCTGAGTTAACATGGAACTGGGTCCCATGGAACTTTTTTGTCTCCTTGATGTAAGGAATCAGCCTGAAAAGTATTGCACATTCTTCCTGAAACACCCTGTATAGCATAGACTAGATATAGCATAATTATTTATAATAGCACAGATATAATATGAACTAATGTTTTTCTAAATTCAAAAGAAATTTTGAATGATTTAAATGTATCAACTTATGATGCAAACAATTAAATAAATTTTATTTGAAAATTGAATTGAAGCTTCAAGTAATCGAGTAAGCGAAGTTTGGACAGTAATGTCCACTCTACCACTTATAACAAAAATATGCAATAAAAATCAAAAGTAGAAAAACAAGTAGAAATTACAAGTGGAAATCAAATAAGTTTCATATTAAACAAATAAAAGAATAAACCAAATAATAGAATAATTAAGATTTTAGTAATAAGCAATAAGAAAAAAAACTGCTAGAATAACAAGTTGCGATGTGCAGAAACATGATATTATCAATATTGACGAATATCCTATTATATTAAGTGAGTATTTTTTGTATGTATGTACACGGATCTAGAAAACGGCTACTAAAGATTTCCTCAGAAATTTGAAATTTCCTCAGTAATATAACCGTGAGGGAAAAATATAATTGCACCAGGTCTTATCTCCAGGATAACTCTCTGGCAGGATTAAAAAAAGAATTAAATATTTCTTCAGGAAAACTACAACGTGGTAATATATTACTACGTAGATATTACGTATATGAGACATAATTTGAATGAAATCAATACATTGCATGGAGGTTGAAAAGTTGAAACGTATTAAACAAGTCCAATTTGGAGCTAGGTGTGTACAAGCGGAGAAGACTAAATTAAGTAAAGAGAGGATTGAAAGTCATTCAAATTATTACCGGGCATCACTAGCAACTACCAACGCCTTCTGGATATCTTGGTTTCCTTTCCTGGACACACCGATGGATAGATAATACAACAATAATTGCCTCAAATTGGAACCGGTTGAAAATTAAGGAGAATAACAAGAGGTGAGAGAAAGAATGATGATGATGATGAGGAGGAGGAGGAGGAGGAGGAGGAGGAGGAGGAGGAGGAGGAGGAGGAGGAGGAGGAGGAGGGGAGGAGGAGGAGGAGGAGGAGGAGGGAGGAGGAAGAGGAGGAGGAGTAGAAGGGAAGGAGGAGGAGGAGGGGGAGGAGGAGGAGGAGGAGGAGGAGGAGGAGGAGGAGGAGGATGAGGTTGAGGAGGAGGTAGGGGTGAAGGAGTAGGGAAGGATAGTGTGAAGAAGATCAAAAAGAAAAGAAAAAATGGGAACATGAAGTAGAAAAACAGGTGAAAGAAGAAAGAGGGAAAAGGAAGAGAAAAATGAAAAGGATAAGAAGGAGAAGGGGAAGGAGAAGATGATCAACAAGAAAAGAGAATCAAGGAAGAGTGGAAGTGAAACAAGAGTGAAAGGGAAAGGTGAAGGAGAAATTCAAGAAAAAAGAGGAAAAGGAGAAGAGAAAAAAGGAAAGATGAATGAGAAAGAGAATCTGAAGAAGAAGAAAGAGGTGAAAATGTTGATGATGATGATGATGATGGAGAAGAAGAAGAAGAAGAAGAAGAAGAAGAAGAAGGAGAAGAAAGAGGAAATGGATAATTAAGAGATGAAGAAGATAAAACAGAAAACGAAGAAGACGAAGAGAAGGTGAAGGTGGAAGAAAAGGCGGTAGCAGTTAAAAGGAGAAAGGAGAGGAAGAAAGTGAGAGAGAAAGAGAATGATAAGAAGGGCGTGAAAGAGAATACGGAAAAAAAGCAGAAGAACAATAAAAAGGATAATTATAAGAAGAAGAGAGAAGAAGAAGAGAAGAAGAAGGAGAAGAAGAAGAAGAAGAAGAAGAAGAAGAAGAAGAAGAAGAAGAAGAAGAAGAAGAAGAAGAAGAAGAAGAAGAAGAAGAAGAAGAAGAAGAAGAAGAAGAAGAAGAAGAAGAAGAAGAAGAAGAAGAAGAAGAAGAAGAAGAAGAAGAAGAAGGAGAAGAAGAAGAAGAAGAAGAAGAAGAGAAGAAGAGAAGAAGAAGAGGAAGAAGAAGAGGAGGAGGAGGAGAAGAAGAAGAAGAAGAAGGAGGAGGAGGAGTAGGAGGAGGAGGAGGAGGAGGAGGAAGAAGAAGTTGGTAAAAGTTAAAGGAGACGAATGAGCATGCCTAATTATCGCACTAATTCAAAGCTTTTTGGCGCTAAGCGTGGGACAAATCTATCTCTCCAAAATATACATCACTCCACATCTACAGATATAACATCCTACAAACCAACTCTGACCATTGAGCGGATATTGGTCCAACTGTCCTGCTTCTTTCCACCAATCAAAATGCTAGAAACTCTAATCTGTCGGGTTTCCCACGCAAATCAACTAATTCAATCAGCTAACAATATAATTGGATCACATCACACGTAAATCTAACCAAGTGTAACGGACCTGGTCGACAATAAAATACTGCCAAGATAAGGATGCAATAAGATCAGAGAAAATATTAGTTTGCTGGTTCCCATTCCCAGGCGGGGTAACTGTGTTTCCAGCTTCTGAGTAAAATGAATGAATTGGATTGACAAAAAATCAAGTTTAGTTTCTTTAACTTGAAATATAGGGTAATGTAAACAGAGCGCCAGTTTTAAAATTAAATGTATAGTTATAGTAGTAATTAAAAAGAGCGCCGGTTTTAAAATTAAATTAAGTTTGAATTAATAAAATCAAATTATGAGTGTTATTTAAACGAAAAATTGAACGTAATAGTACATTACGCCACAAGCCTGGGAAGGAAAAGTTTACGGTATGAGGATAGTATCCCGGGCAAGGCTTGCCGAGCCTGGGAATAATTCCGAATACCGTAAAAAACTTCCTGGGCGAGTTGTGTATAATTTTTTTCGCTACACTTCAAATAAATATTATCAATCTAATTTCATGAATGAACAAA
The DNA here is from genome assembly GCA_017141385.1 of Sogatella furcifera. Classification (NCBI taxonomy): domain Eukaryota; kingdom Metazoa; phylum Arthropoda; class Insecta; order Hemiptera; family Delphacidae; genus Sogatella; species Sogatella furcifera. Next base: position 3,502,473 of record CM029552.1, read on the forward strand.
ACAAATGGGATTAATGAAATCTAAGACCAGATAACTTACTATACTAGCTTCGGCTGAGCTGAATCTAAAGTAAGCTGAACTGCTAAGTATTGAAAGTTTGCGTCACAATTTTTTTATTTAATCAAATGGATATTACTTAATAACTTTCAGAATACTCGATTTTCTTAGTCCAGAAATGTTTAAGCTCATGATAGTTTTTGTACGATCATCCTAAATTGTACAATAGCAATACAAAGTTTCTTGTTTTTGACAAATTTCTGGCAGTTTCAAAGAAAGTGATGGTCCATTGTAGTTGCATTTTCTCTCGCTAGATGGCGTCAGCTGTCCACGCTTGGAAAGAGATGGTCCTTGTATGGAAAGGACTTCTTTCCGCTCGAGGACAACAGCTGATTGATTATGTATGTAAATGACGACTTCCTAGTCTACATAGGGACTGGTAAGCAGCTTATTTCCGTGAAGTGTAGCGAAAATACATAAAAATGATCATCTGACTTGACGATTAAATTTCTTGCAAAATGATGTCATCGAAAATGATGTCTTGCATGTTTGACCAGTGACCATTATACATACCCAATACCCATATCAACTAGTCAGAATCAAGGAAAATGGTTGGTAACGATTGCTCAGATTCATGGAAAATGGTTGGGAATGATTGCTCTCCTGTAAGATTGAAAATACCTATTGGATGGTTTTCTTGCTGTTCTAAGCATTTGACACTACCTTCTTCAACAAAAATCTCCGGGGGGAAAACCCCGATCCCTTTTTGCCATAGCGTAAGAAGTAAAAATATCAAGTAGCCTACTAGATAAGAATACATGTTACAGTGAGAAACGAAAGTAATGTACCGGTACCAAAAATACATGAGTTAGGTAAGCCGATTAATTTCAGCATTTTTTCATATTTAATCAGCCTATTAATGAATAATTCTTGTTTCTGATCTTTTGTGAAAATTGAATTGAAGGGTTAAAAACTGTTCACATAATTTACGGGAAAATTTAATCTGCTTGATGAATCATGTAATATTACGCATTTTACAAATCAGATAGAGTGAATTTTGTGTACTTTTCATCATGGTTTTTGTAATTAATAAAATACTTTTTTTCAAATTCCTAGATTAAAAAACCCCTCCTATTATTATTAGTGATACTTCTTGATATTATTTTATTATAGGGGGGGGGGGTGATTAGGTATGTAAGAGGGGCTTGTGAAAAATTGGGGGAGGGGGGTGCAGACTTGTGATAATTTACTAGCCTTTGATAATTTCATAACCTGGGTTGAGCCCCCCCCCCCAGAAGTAAATCCTGGATCCGCCCCTGAAACATCCTGTATATTGTACGTATTCAGAATTGACATATATCTGCTTAAAAAATTTCAAGTTCAGAAAATAGCATTAATTAAAATTCAAGAGAGATGTATTCAAGGTACATAGGCCTATTGTTGCTTGAAGTCGAACCTGGAGAACTAAGTTTAGAATAAGAACAGAACAATACTGTAGTCTCTGGTCGTAGAAAGAAGTCATTCTGGCAAGATGAGAAACTGACTCCAATTTGGTCAATATTGGTTCAAATATCATAAACTTGGTCTCAAATTGTATAGAACATTCTGCTCTACAGTTTAAGATAAATTTTTGAATCAATTTAGACCGAGCTAGAGTCAGTTTACCCACTTGCCAAAAAATCTTCTTTGCTCGACCAGAGTATATAAGTTTTGTTGAAGTAAACACTTTATAATAATATACTAATAGGCCTAAGTATAGTCTGTCCAAGCAAAGAAGACATTCTGGAAAGAAGGGAAAATGACTCCAGCTCGGTCAATATTGGTTCGAAAATTGAAAACTTATAGTTTCAAATTATAGATCGGAATGTTTCCTAGTTTCCTAATAGCTCGGTCAATATTGGTTCGAAAATTGAAAACTTAGTTTCAAATTATAGATCGGAATGAGATCCTAATTTGAGATCAAAAGTATTATTTATGAACCAGTAATGATTGAGCTGGAGCTATTTTCCATCTTGCCAGAATGTCTTCTTTGCTTAGACAGACTATGAGTTGGAGTATAAATGAATGAGGAGTACAAATTGCTCGAATTCATACTGTAGGTAAATTTTCCTAATTCAGCGAAAAACTCCCAACTGGTTGAAAATAATAACAATGGATTGGAAAGTTTTGAGACTGAAATCCAAGACTTATCCCTATCAGGTACACTATTGTAGTCCAAAACTAGTTATCTCGTAGATCAATTTTCAAGTAGTTTACAAATAATAGAGCGTCAGAGTAGATTTAACAAGTTTTTCGTATTTTTCAAAATATTTAATAGAAATTGCCAATTTTACAATATGCATGACGATGAAAATATCACATTGTAATTTCTGATGGCAGGTTGGCAGAAGTATTTTTGATAAATTAATCCACAATGAGAAGAATTTATCATCCATGATTGAGCTAGAGATTTTAAATACTAGAGAATTTCTAACTTCGAGAACATTGTCTTTCTCCACATAATTTTCAAAGCACAGGGACGATTTTGAAAAATATTATTTTGGTCCACTGGCGGCTTGTGCCCACGAAACAGGTGAAGTGCTATACAGTAAAAGATACGGGCACTTCACCTGTTTCGTGGGTACGAGCCGCCAGTGTTTTGGTCTTCATCCAACTTGAACTTTCAATGATAATTACAATAAATTACGTCAATACTGTATAACAAAAGTACTCACAATTTCGTGCTTTTCGGGTTTTCGCGTTTCGGGGCACTGAGCCTCATCTTCAGCGAACAAGGAGTATCTAGATACTCTTTTGAATATTATTCCAAATTTTTTATTCAATCTTTTTTCAATATTATTTAATTGTTTTTGTGTATATTTTGACAAGCGTTAATGAAATAATGGAACAATAAAGAGAATTTGGCAAGCTGCTGTTTCTCAATCTAGTAACACTATTATGAAACTATATAATAGAAACAGTTTAATGAAACTTATTATTGGGTTTACTCTTGAATCATAATCAGATCGAGACAAGTTTCCAAGAAAATTTTCTGTATTTTTCGAAATGTCAAGTGCTTAAATCAATGGGTCATGTACTCGTACATATTCAATTATAGTCTGTCCAAGCAAATAGGACATTCTGGCCAGATGGGAAAATGACTCTTACTTGGTCAATATTGATTAAAAATTTATAAATGTGGTCTCAAATTGTAGATTTCAACAATTCATATTGAAAAATTGAGTTTCAACAATTCAAATTCAATTCTACAATTCAAATTGTAGGAAACATTCTGCTTTACAATTTGAGACCACCGAGACATACGTGTCCATCCGAAACACGTTTTTAACCAATATTGACCGAGTAAGAGTCATTTTCCCATCTTTCCAGAATGTCCTCTCTGCTTGGACAGACTATAATTGGATTTAGAATTGTAGAAAACATTCTGCTTTAAAATTTGAGGCCTAATTTATAATTTTTGAACCAATATTGACCGAACCGGAGACATTTTCCCCTCTTGCAAGAATGCCTTCTTTGCTTGGACTTTGTTCAGACTATACAAACAAAGCAGCTTTACTATCCAATAAGCTGCAAAAACTACAAGACAATTTAAAATTAAAAAATTAAACCACCAACCAAAACAGCTTCCAATTCCAATTCAGCTTTTCTCGAAAACATACACTATTAAAAGTAAGCCTTGTCACTTGTTGAAGATAGCAATCTTTCCACGTTGAAAATCTTTCCCTCAAAGTAAGTCCCCGTTCACTTGGTCAAGTCCCACTATGCGATAAGACAGTCAGTCACCTTCTGAAGACCACGCAAAAGTGTGTCGTCGAAGGGTATTCGACTCTACGTTTGAGCCCTTCGGGGTTCAAAGGGCGCATGTCAGGTAATGTGATACCTGTGAATGAGACTGGAAGGGCCATCCCTTCGATTGAGCGAGTAGGAGGGGGGGTTGAAGAGGGGGTCATCCCTTCCAGGTGCCAGTTTCACCACAACAATTGTTGCCCCCGGCGATATCATAGATTTAATCCGACAACAATAACACACTCATCCTACACCCTTATTAAGTACTTTCCATACCTCTCATATTCACAAAAATTCTTCAGAAATTTTATGATTTGAACTGCCATATTTGCGTGAAGTAAAGCTTCTGAAAGCAAACAAGCTTTGTTTTTTTGCTGCTATTGAACTCATTATTATTATTATTAGCGTATGGCTTTATTTGGTGGGGTGACCAAAAGGTAATTCCACCTCGCCAACATAACCATGTTTCGCCAATAGGAAACATGATAAAAGTATTGATTATTTTCACTGTAATTTAGATTTCGGGAAGTCCTTCACAATTTAAAAAGTCCGAGAGCACTAAAACAGAGGTCAAAACACTAATCCAAGACTGGAAAATTTGGAATTTAAGAAAAATTTAGAGCTCAAAATTCTATTGAACTCAATTTCAATATCAATAATAGTGAAATCAAAAAATAATTACAGTATTTTATAAACTACTTTCCAAAGAACTTGAAGATTTATGACATAAATTACTCTGGAATTATCTGACCTAGTCTGGTCGATCAAAGGAGACATTCTGGCAAGATGGGAAAATGACTAAAGCTCGGTCAATATTTGTTCAAATATTGCTCCGTGAATTTGTATAAATTTGTTTGTCTCAAATTGTAGAAAACATTCTGAGCCCAAATTTATAATTTTTTAATAAGTATTGACCGAACTGAACTAATTTTCCCATCATACCAGAATATGTATTTTCTGCTCGAAAATTTCTTACTCACAACATTACAGGAAAGGATTTGAGATAGACCTCAAATTTCTTACTCACAACATTACAGGAAAGGATTTGAGATGGACCTCAAATTTCTTATTTACAATATTACAGGAAAGGATTTGAGATAGATACACATTATGTTGGAAGTAGATTACAGTAAATTCAAGATAAGATAAGATAGAAAATTCAGAGCAAAATAATGTTGTACTTGGAGAAATTATGCTCCGGAAAACTTTTATACTAGTAGCCCAGGATGTAGGGATTGTAGAGAATTAGCACAGTGTACCAATTTCCTATTAAACATATTGTAATTCTGTATTCGATATATTTTTGTCGAATTTGATAACGTTATAAAACATAAATTTGATTATACGCGTGTTTTTACAAAGCTAGACGTTCAAAAAAGCTCGATTTTGCAGTCTAATAGTTTCGAATTCCGATCACATCAACTTCACCCCAAAATTCATCCAATTATTCCTCTTATCACGATCCTAGATTCGATTATTGAAACCGAAAGTACTGACCAGTGGGTAATAATTTTGGGTAATTGCGAAAAGGGTGAAAACAATATTGTAGAACTGAAGTGAGGAAATTGAGAGTTTGGTACGGTCTGTCCAAGCAAAGAAGACATTCTGGCAAGATGGGAAAATTACTCCAGCTTGCCCAATATTGGTTTAAAAATCATAAATTCGCCTCAAATTGCAGATTAAGATGTTTCCTACAATTTGAGACCAAATTTATAATTTTTGAACCAATTTTAACCGAGCTGAAGTCATTTTTTCATCTTGCCAGAATGTCTTCTTTGCTTGGACAGACTATAGTACGGTGAATAACCCCCCAATTGCAAATAAGCACGCAATGTTTGTATGGGGACAAATTATTTTCTGTCTGGGAAACAAATATGATACCATAATACTATAATACAAAAATACAATAGTATAGATACAGTAAAGTATGATATTATAATAGACTGATTTAGGATTTAACTATAATTGTTGTTGATTTGTTGTAAATTTCAAGATTCTTTCATAATATTTTATGATTTATATTGTTTAGTGTAAACGCCAGTTTCGGTAGTACAAATAAATTTGTGGTTAGTAAAAGATATATTTATTATTATTATAGATATAGTATAAGTACAATATTATGTATAATATTATCATACTCAAAGTTAGAAAAAGATACAGCTTTTGATAATATAGTATGATTAGTGAAGTGTTTTAGTTTTTGCTCTTAATGATGTTTTGAAATAGAAAAATTTGGTTTTAAAATGACTATTTTAAAAGGACTATAACCCACATGCTTTTCCATGTTTTCATTAGTGAAAAATGGGGTTATAATATTGCGAAGTGGAACAACCCTTTGGGTCTCCCCACTAATGAAAGCATACGGTAAATAGTATAAGAATAATATCATCATAGACTGATGTAGGATGTAGTTATAATAATTATGGGTTTTGTTGTGAATTTCAAGATTTTTTCACATTTATATTGATTGCTCATAGTTTTAACTGTGAAACCCAGGATTAGAGAAAGAAAAGATTTTATGAGCATATACATCAAAATAGAATTACGAATATGAATAAATAAGTATAGTTGATGTCAAAAAGTTGGGTGGTTTCGTTTGCTTCTTGAACAGCTGTTGTTGGCGATTTGAGTTGTAGAATACGCGTAGAGAAAAGAGACCAGAAAAAGTTGATAGAGAAACTATTTTAAAGTTTAAGATAATAGAACCGAAAAAGGGGAAATAGGTAAGGAGGATCAGAAGAAGAGAAAAGGAAAGAGAAATGAGGAAAAAAGAGAGAAGAATGAGGGAAAGGAGAGAAGAATTGAGGGGAAAGGAGGGAAAGTGCTGATGGAAAATAGGCCAGCTTCGATCGATTTCAAAATTGGAACACGGAAATTTCGCCGATTTTATCAATGGTCAGAAATACTTTGATGGAAGAGATAGAAGGAGCGATGATCACAAAAAGAAGCAGAGAGAAAGAGAGATGCCGAAACAGGAGTGTGTGTGTAGGAATAGAAAGAGGAAGAAAGATTGATAGAGAGAGAGTGAGAGAGAGAGAGAGAGAGAGAGAGAGAGAGTGAGTGAGAGAGAGAGAGAGAGAGAGAGTCATTGTTAGTGAATAGTGGAGAAAGAGGTAGTGTCCATTGTTAGTGAATAGTGGTCGTACAAAGGTGTACACTTGGCACGGCGGCTACTATCTACTTGGCGGACCGTAAAGGGAGCTTCAAAAGGAAAGAGTGAGCAACCCATTGTATTGTCATCGACCTCATTGCCCTATGAATTTAAACTTGCTCGGTTATTGCAGTTGGAGAAATTATTGGAAGCTCAGTCACTCATAAGATGTCTGATAAAAAAAATAAAGAACTCAATTATTTAATAATAAATGAAAGACTGATAATTAAATAAAATAAACGATTCATCCATTAATAATGAGATAATGAGACTATTATTAATGAATAATGAAGATTATTTAATGAATCTTATAATAAAATTAATAAAAACATATTTCCAAAATATTCAACGAGTAGAACACAAGTAACAACTATAAAAATTATGAAATTCTCCTTGATAGATCAATAAGCTTTTCTAATTTCTTGTTTCTAATATAGAACAGTCTGTTGTATTTCTTGTTCTATTGGATAATAGAACAGTTATATTGTACTCGTTAAGTAATATTGTTTACCATTGTATGCAAGATCGTATCAGTTTCAAATTTTTTTAACAATGATTTTAGCCATATTTCGTCATGAAAACCGAGGTTTCTGCCTCATACAACATAACTGGCTTCATTGCATTATAATTGTTTCAATCTATCTCTATATATAAAAGCGAAATGGCGATGACTGATTCATTCATTCATTCATTCATTCATTCATCCATCACCAGAACTAAAAATCCACTGAACCGAATGCGTTCAAATTTGGCAGGTATGTTCAGTTGGACGTTTAGACGCGCGCTAAGAACGCATTTTAGGAACTTTTGAAGGATACGCCAAACATTTAAGTTTTTCTATAGTTTTTCGGCGTTTTCTCAATTATTTTCGAGAACCAATCGGTAGAAAATGTTGATATTTGGTAGGTAGGTTCAGATAAAGTCTAGAAATGTTGTGTTAAGATATTTTTGAATTCCGTTCAAGATTACGCCGCTTATCAGTATTTTTTAAATTGTAGATGTATTGCGGGTTGCATATCTTTCGCCTTGATACGACCAATCCTTACTGTAAATTCAATGGTTCAGTGAGATTATAGATAAACTAATTTGGAAGATATTGAATCAAGTTTCAAACTATGTCCGATATAGTTCCCAAGGTTACGCTCAATATTAGCGTTTTACTATTTTTCGGATTTCAGAATTTTCTTGGATTTTTCGAGAATAAATTGGTAGAAAATGTCGAAATTTGGTGAACAGGTCCAGATTAGGTCAAGAAATGCTGTGTTCAATGAATTTTGAATCCCTTCTGAACGGAATTTGCAGGCGAGCGAAGCGAGCCTGTTTTTCTCAGCTTACACTGACAGAGGTTATGCAGGCGAGCGAAGCGAGCCTGTTTGACTAACTGAACTGCTGATACTGACGGGGGTCCAGGCGGAGAAGGCGAGCGAAGCGAGCCTGCCGGCTAGTATATGAATGATAAATTGAAAGTAACACAACATCCACAAGAAGAGCATTCAGAATATTCAAAAGAGAATTATAAATAATAGTTTTCGAATACTATCTGAATAGATTTGAATCAACAAAGATTTCATTTGGATGAAAATTTTCATTCAATTATACTCGTTTCATTGACAGAGTTTAAGAATTTTAGATTAATCCAAATAAATTTCACTTAATAGAACAGAATAGAGTGACTTCTCTATCTTAATGACGTGGCGAAGTTTGGTCAGTAATGTCCATTTAACCACTCAACTACAAATTACCCTCGGATGCTATAAAGCATTCAGATTTGCTGTGAAATTAAATCACGAAATTATACTTTCCAGATTTATTGCAGAGAATGTCTCAGATGTATTATCAAGAAATTCTTGAAAATGCATTCTCATAAGAAAATAACTCAGATGTGTTATCAATAAATTCTTGAAAATAGATTCTTATAAAGATCTCTATTCTTAATAATATTTATATCATCTTTTAATACTTCTTGGAGTTCAATCATGAATCTCCGTATAATAATAACAATGTGCTTCTTCCTTTCAACCTCTGGCGACTGAAATATTCATCTTGAATTATGTTTGCTTTTACGTTGCATGTTGTTGTGAAACATGTTATTGGATGCATTCTTTATCAATTATGCATTTAGTTGATGAGTTGGCACCTTACCCCACTTTTGATACAGTACGTGACTCATAGGTTGAGCAAACATTTGGAGTACCTTATGGCATATGGGTCATTTCATACAGGGGTGGGGTGGAACCCCTTTCAGACGTACATACAGACATATTGCAGTATTCTTGGCAAAATTCGTTCCATATAGGTTGTTCCAAGCTTCAATAAATAACCAAATAAACAGAAATTCAAGCTGAAGTTGGAATCATGTTTCAGATTATATTCGTATTTATCCGATTTTATTAGTTGTTTTGACATGTAAGATACTGAATTATTATTATAATAATTAATAAGATATTGAATTATCAATTACTGGGTTGTAGGTCTTTACAGTCTCATTAGAAAAAACTTCAATCTTGCTGAACAACTATGATTTTGAGATATTTTTGGAGTAATATGCAAGGAAAATATTTACTATATAAAAAATAAATAAGCAGGAACAGCAGAAGATATTATGCGTCTTATCAAACTATATTATGAATATTATTTATTAATTCTTACTTTTTTCCCCATTGGGGGAAGAAAATTAATGTAAAAAATAATTATAATTCAAGCCTAAACCTGTAAATCTTTGAAGTTCTCAAAGTGAATACTACAAAAATAACAGCACATGGTATTTGAAAGAAATATTGTAATAGAACTCACATTACAAAGAACAGCATTATTCCTGGCTTCGAACTCTAGATACAGTCTGTCCAAGTAAAGAAAACATTCTGGAAAGATGGGAAAATGACTCCTGCTCGGTCAAAAATGGTTCAGAAATTATAAATTTCGTCTCAAATTATAGGAAACATTGTGATCTACAATTTTGGATCAATGTAATCTTTCAATTTGGAAATTGAATGATTTGAAGTCATTTTCTCATCTTGCCAGAATGTCTTCTTTGCTTGGACATACTATACATTCAACGCATGGAATCCAACAGCGATCGAAGAAAAACCAAGCAGAGTACGTTAATAGAATAGCATATTGATGCTTGTGGGAAGATATGATGTTGTTTAAAACTCTATAAAATCGTGAAAAAACGGTTGAAGAACTGAAAGAGCGCAGCTTGCCGAGCAGTTATCTCGACTGCACCAACACACATGTGTCAAAACTTAGTAGGTGTGAGCTTGTATTAGTGCACTGGTACTATATGCCTGCAGAATTCTAAATTCAATGTGGACAAACCTGTCATTACCTTTTCTAGGTACAATGTGCTTCTATACAACCCCTCTCCTCCCTCTAGTACAAACATCCCAGACAGCGTGGAGCTTCTGATCAAACTTGAAATTATCTCACCAGTTTGACCCGCAGATCGATGGCAAAAGCCTTGCAGTTACTGGAAATAGCCCTGTTTTGCCCTAAAAGGGCACACGGCTCGAGGAATCCCTGGCAAAAAATCTGGATTGTTTCGATAGTCTGTCCAAGCAAAGAAGAAATTCTGGCAAGACGGGGAAATTACTACAGCTCGATCAATATTGGATCAAAAATAATATATTTTGTCTCAAATTTAAAAACCATTCTCATCTACAATTTGAGACAAAATTCATAATATTTGAACCAATATTGACGAAGCTGGAGTCATTTTCCCATCTTGCCAGAATGTCTTCTTTGCTGGGACAGTCTATAAATGACAATGCTTGCCCGCTGTATCCTACTGCTTCTTGAAATCATTTCTATATGGTTCAATTTTGAGCTGAAAATATCTTATCTTGTCTACCGAATTGAGGCTAATTTTTTAGCCATTTGAGGACATATTTAGAATACTTTTAATTGTAGAAAACTAATTTTCTCCTTACGGAGTTTGCGAATATACCGTATTTATTTTAATGAATTTGCATTGTCAGTTTTCATATTATGCACATTTTCAATTCAATGAACACTATTCATGCAATCTTCTCAATGAAAATGTGGGAGTAAAGCTTTTAGTGAAAGGTGGTTCATTGAATAAAATCTAAACGTTTATTGATTTATTTTTCAATTGAATATTGACTATTTTTAAATAAAATTGGTCAAATTCCAAACATAAAAATAAAATGATTGAATGGTCATGTAGAGATTCACAAAATTTTACAAAAATGTAATATTATCAATTTTTCAGAGTTTTTTAATTATAAAAAGTCTCCATTCCATTTTCCTTTGATTTTTGGTAGCCTATTTACCCAAATCTAATCAATGAAGATGGGGTGAAATCAATTCTCTCAAATAATTCTCTACCAATTCGACTGAATCCTTCACATACGGATTTGTTCCGTAAAACACACGTTTTGTTAAAAGATCAAATTGCAGTTGAACGTCGATAATCCGGATCAATTGGGACCGGACCCCATCCGGATTATCGAAATTACCTTACAAATAGGGCCAGCAGGCTCTATTTGTGAAAAAATTATGTTTTAAAATAACATATTATTTTTTATTAGGAAATAATAGAAAATTATTTCCTTCGCTTCGCTAAACACTACAGTACATTATTTATTTTCTCATCGCCCAATCTCTAGTAAAGAACTTAGTGCAAGGGCAGACGATACAAATATTTTTATTTCTTGCTGGAGACGAATCCGGATTATCGACGGTCCGATAATCCGGATTATCGACAGTCCGGATTTCCGGATTCTCAACGTTCTACTGTAGGCTATTTATGATTATCAACCGGTTTCACTAAAAAGTATTTCATGCTCTTGTGTTTGGAATAAATCCTCATGGATAATGATGAATTATTATTACTTTATTATTATCATATTGAGTGTACAAATGAATATAAATAAAATAGTGAGTATATATCATGTCGGTATTATTCCTATTATCACATGAAAAGAGATGAGAATATGAAAATTCCCATCTCTTTCCATATGATTTCATACAATAATATAAATATTACCGTGTAATATCGGCTTAGGATCTGAGAGTATCCTACTGATCTTGATAGATGAATTCTATCAATTCTAGAATTCAATAGAACTCTACGAATTCTATCTCGCACTAGATAAATCTATGACTATGTATCAATATTAACAAAATATGAAAGTATTCTTACTATAATACTACGCTAAAATCCAGAAGAATAATCGTTGTGCTTTCTTTGTTCTCGAATTTATTCATGGAAAGCATTACACTGTGTTCGAAAATCAAAACTATATAATACATTGTTTCTTTGTTTCTCATTTATTTATCACCGGCAACTTTTTCCGTTTGTTTCGACTGAACAATTCTCTTATAAATCGATGACTATGTCTTAATATTAACAAAATATGAGAGGGCTATAACTATATCTACAGGTTTGGCTCGTGAAATAATGTTGCTATATTCATCCAGATATTATTGGTCGATCGCCGTAATAAACAACCTGTGTACTTTTGAGAGTTTGCGAAAAACTAACACAACAATATTCCAGTTATCTCCCGATGATATCTCGTCGGGTACGGTCCTAACATTTTTCAAGACTCATAATTTCCATGAACCTGCTTCGAAAATTCGATCCGGCGTTGAGAAAGTTACATGTTTTTGCCAAAATATTAACTTGTTATTCAACCGAATGTACCTACTCTTTAAACAACAAGGATTTCCATCACACTAATGTTTTGGTTTGATTAACCACACGTTACCTCTATCCTGGTTGAGGATTATTCACTTCTGCTGTATAGTGGATTGAAACTGGCAACCAGATGGGAGTCCTAAGCCCTTCTTGGGATGTTGAGACATAATCAGGGCCCTCACGTGGTTTTTGGCGCCCTGTGTGAGATTTTGGCAGGTGAACCCCCCCCCCTCATTACCATACGAATGTAAACCAACATATTATAATATATTCAAAGCCATATTATAATGTATAAATAGTATAGTATATTAAATAATTCAAGCTGCCTTGAATGTTCACATTTTTCTCATAAGCAATCCCAATGTTGTAAATGATGTGGCAAAAAGGATAATAGGGACTTGCTTATTATATCCCAACTATATTGTATCCCAACGTATTGTTTCATATTTTTATGTATTGGATATGCGTGATAAGCAAAAGCCTACATGAATTAATACAAAATAACTAAAAGCTATCTATACTGAGCAAAACTGTCACATTGTACCGAACTTTATCATTAAAATAATGACATTTTAATTATTGATTAATTTATTTTATTAGTTTGCTTGAAAGCATATTATAAGGAAGGGAATAATAAAATTTTCACAGAAAAATATTGGGAATCATCATGAATATTTCATTTCACTGGGAATAAAGATGTTTTAACAAAATATCGGAGGCTCAATAACAAGCAAATTGAAGATTTCAGCCATTTTCACTGGTCTACCCAACTTTCTTGGATAACATTCGAAATAGTTACTAATTCAGCCAGCAGATGGCAGTAGCAATAGGGTGACTCGCTTTGACTTCCATTGGACACGCCTTCAAGCTTCGTCTACGATCAAAATGGCCGAAAACATTGGGTAGAAAAGTTTTCAAATTTAACCAGTAGATGGAAGCAGTTGACGGGTTATGTTTCAGATTTGACTTGGACACGCCTTCATGACCCGCCTGCTCTTTTCTTATTGGTTGATGGTTGCTAGCAAGAAAATGATGGATGGTGTCATACACAAAACATTACACTGATTTACTATTGATCATCTTGTGCTAATATACATTCTTCTTCTTAGATAACATTCGAAATAGTTACTAATTCAGCCAAGATGGCAGTAGCAATAAGGTGACTTGCTTGGACTTCCATTGGACACGCCTCCAAGCTCCGCCTACAATCAAAATGGCCGAAAACATCGATTATAAAGTTTCCAAATTCAACCAGTAGATGGCAGCAGTTGATGGGTGATGTTTCAGATTTGACTTGGACACACCTTCATGCCCCGCCTGCTCTTTTCTTATTGGTTGACAGTGTTTCGTGAGTTCTGTCTTGGAAAATGGCTGCTAGCAAGAAAATGATGGATGGTGTATCATAAACAAAAAAATACGCTGATTTACTATTGACGATTTTGTACTAATTTAATATTTATTTATGTATACAGGCTAGTAAGATTTCATCAAGTTAGTATTTGAAGAATTTATTTATAGAATTTAGATTCAGTTTTACTTTTATTGTGTAACTTAGACCAGTACTAGACTTCAATAGTTTTATGCTCTATGAAATGAGATGAAAATATGATTTTGCACTTTCATCTTATACTCATTAATTCTATTTTTCATACAAAGATTATAATGAAATAGAACTCAAACTATTTAAGATCTAATACTCATTCATTTATTCAATCAATCAAAGAAATACAAAGGTTATTACAAAAACTGTTCCTAAACCAATTTATAATAAAAGTCCAAATTAAGATTATGTCTTGTAGTGAATCTTCAAACTTTTACCACCGAAATAGAATACCTACCTCTTGCCAGAAAAAACTTTGAAAACTAAAATTCGGTAAAAATATCAGTATTACAGGATTATTATATGGAGGAGTTTTTATCGGAAACTGGCTTGTGATTGGTCGACAGAATGTAAGGTGGTTATCAGCCAACCATAGAATCAAATTTAAGAGGGCGTTTCTTGGCTTGTTTCATACATTGATCGTGGTTTTTCAATTGATCAATTCATTATGATGAATGAATTTATGCAGAGGAAATCATTTCTTGTGGATTCAAGTTGTTGGTAAAATACGTTTTTTATCAAGTAGTGGTATTCTAATAGCACAATTAAAATTTTTTAAATTACTGGTTTACATCATCCGTCGCGGCGCCCTCTTGGCCGTAGCGCCCTGTGCGGTCGCACACTCCGCACACCCTACGCGAGGGCCCTGGAGCCATTGACAAACAAACAAATGTTTCGGTTTGCGATTTCTAGCTGAGACCTGGGCCAAAAACTTAGGCGGTTTCGTCTGTCTCTGTTCGTGTCGTGATGTAACTTTTTAACAGTGAAGCTACTTCTAATGTAAAGCATTTTATAATCTTTACAACATAATCTCATTTACATTACATTTATAATTTAAAAAACATCCTCTAGGCCAGTGGTCACCAAATGGCGGACCACGGTCCGGATCCGGACCGCCAGCTAGTTTTGTGCGGATTGAATCAAAATGGCGGACCGCGGTCCGGATCCGGACCGCCAGCTAGTTTTGTGCGGACCGCGATGTCATACCGATCTCAACGAAAAAGAACTTAAAATTACTCCTAAAACAAAAATTCATAAGAAACCCTCTAAAGTCTAAATGGAATTGAATTATTAAGAAACAACCATAACAATATATAAAGTATTGCAGTATTGGAGGACATCAAAGAATTTCTTCTAAGTGGTAATCAAGAAGTAGTAGCAAAGGAGCATTAAGGGTTCCTAAACAGTATAGCCACGTTGGCTTCCATAGCTTTTTTAAGAGACGTATTTCAGTATATGAATTTCTCAAATCTCAAGCTGAAAGGAAAAGGGAAAATTTCGTGCGAACTTTCTCTGAAATCCAAGGTTTATTTGAAAAGATCGATCTCTTCACAGAAGATATCCAGTGGAGCACGGCTTCACTTTTCACTCCTTCAATCTGTTTGTGAGAGCATTGAGGACATTGACATCACCGAGTTCAAGGATTCCATGAATAAACTTAAATTAGAATTTGAACTTTTCAATCATTTTATTTGTAAAAATTTCAACAACTAACTTACTTATACACAGATATAGTCAAGGACTAAATTCGAGAATAGTTTTGACAATATTAAATAAGTAAACATTCATTATAATTATCAAAGAATAAACAATGAAGTAATTGAAAAATAAATGAAAATCAGACACCCTTTTAAAAAACTTTAAAATTATTAAAACACAGACATGTTTCGGCACATTAGGCCAAAAATTTTTTTATCCACATTGATAATGGCCTAATGTGCCGAAACATGTCTGTGTTTTAATAATTTCAAAGTTTTTTAAAAGTGTTTGATTTTCATTTATTTTTCAATTATTTTGAATATAGCCCTAAGTTTTAAAGTTCTGTTTTCAAACAATGAAGTAATTTTTATTGCCAAATCCGATTGAAATAATGGCCTTCATGCTATATCTTAATTTTAGTAGATCAATGCATTATTTCAAACTTCATTATATTTGAAGAACATTAATATCAAAATACACACAGAGTAATAACTATCCAAAATATTTGAATAATGATTAAAATAAATGTAGTTGAACCATTAATTTTTCAAAAAATTTCCGGGGAGTAAAACAAACAATCACCCCCCCAAAACAATGGTTTCCCCTGATTGGACCGCGGAAGCTCGCCAAGACTTTCGGACCTTCATAAAACTTAATAATTATAAATGACCACTGTTCTACGCATAGGTGAACTAGTCAATGTTTTCTTCACTTGGTAACGGAAAGGGGGTGTATACTTATTTAAATTATTTAGTAAAAGTGTATGAACGTATTGAAACATGTGAGATTATGGCAATTTAAACTGTCATTAATATTTTTATTAGGGCTCTTTATAGAGCCCTAATCTTCATCTCCTTTAAATTTTTCAAACGTAGTACAGTTTGTGCAAGCTGAGAAGACACGCCGTTTCAATACACTTTACTCTGTAACTACGTGTCTTCTCAGCTAGCTCGAACTGTGACCCTCTTACTTGTGGGACGACTTTGATCAATGTCAATTTGTCCACTTCAAAATCGAACCGGCTGGCTTCCTGATAGCCCAAATATTCCTCGCCTGTCTGCTTCCTGCCATACACTACAGTCCGTCTAAGCAAAGGAGACATTCAGGCAAGATGGGAAAATGACTAAAGCTCGGTCAATATTTGTTCAAAAATCATGGATTTGGTTTCAAATTGTAGATAGGAATGTTTCCTACAATTTGAGACCAAATTCAAAATTTTTGAACCAATATCGACCGAGCTGGAGTAGTTTCCCCATCTTGCCAGAATGTCTTCTTCGCTTGGACAGACTATATGCATGCATGTGACCTGGTTCAATTTCGTCCAACTTCCATTCTTCCCCTAATGTGTGTGTGCTCATAGTCAAAGTCTAGGCTCTTCTATAGTCTGTCCAAGCAAAGAAGACCCTCTGGCAAGATGAGGAAATGACTCCAGCTCGGTCAATAGTGGTTAAAAAAAAATTGATTTGGTCTCAAATTGTAGATCAGAATGATCTCTACGATTGAGACCGAATCAATAATTTTTGAACCAATATTGGCCGAACTGGAGTCATTTTCTCATCTTGCCAGAGGGTCTTCTTTGCTTGGACAGACAGACTGTACAATGAATTTTCATGATTGTAATGTAATGGTCTGGCCCAATTTTTGAACTATGAATACACAAATCTTCAAACCTCAAAAGAATACTTCCAACAATTGTATAAAGTACGATACTACTGTGGTTCCATACAATATCATCTACAATTGTATCTTTGATTGCAATGAGATCTATATACATTTTCTCATTTTCTTATTCACTTACAATTCAGTAGCCTACTTCCTTATTTCAAACTATGTATCAATGATTACAATGGATTCCATATTCTTCTTACAATACTATACTTCTTCCCTACTGTACAATTTTCCTATGAATAGTGAATTTTCCTTTCATAGGAATATGAAATGAATTTCCTTCAATTCATAGAGGAAATAAATTGAAAATGAAACTCAACCTAAATTTACCAAACTTAATGGTATTTAATTGTAAAGAGATCAATTGAAGGATTTCCTGTTTGTAATAATCTATTGGTTTGTCTTTATTTGGTCTGAAGAAGCATATAAATGCATAAAATGAAAAATTATTCAAATCATCAAATGAATCCAAATAAGCTACTTCAAAACTGTAGCAAAAGACCAGGGCCCTCGCGTGATTTTTGGCGCCCTGTGCGTGATTTTGGCAGGCGCCCTTCCCCCTCATTACCAGACGAATGCAATTCAATATTATTATAATATGTTCAAAGTCAAATATGATTTAAGCTGCATGTTCACATTTCTTTCGTAAGTAATCCCAATGTTGCATGTCGTATGGCAAATAGGATTATAGGGACTTGCTTATTGTATCTCAACGTATTGTTTCGTATTTTCATGTATTGGATACGTGATGAGCAAAAGCCTACAGGAATTAATACAAAATAGCTAGAGGCTATCTAAATTGACCAAAACTGTCACATTGTACCGTACTTGATCATTGAAATATTAAAATTTTGATTATTGATAAAACTATTTGGAAGATGAGGAAGGGAATAATATTTTTCACAGAAAAATATTGGGAATCATCATGAATATTTCATTTCACTGGAAATAAAAATGTTTTAACAAAATATCGGAAACTCAATAACAAGCAAATTGAAGATTTCAGCCATTTTCACTGCTCTACCCAACTTTCTTGAATAACATTCGAAATAGTTCCTAATTCAGCCAGCAGATGGCAGTAGCAATAGGGTGACTCGCTTTGACTTCCATTGGACACGCCTCCAAGCTTCGCCTACGATCAAAATGGCCGAAAACATTGAGTAGAAAAGTTTTCAAATTTAACCAGTAGATGGAAGCAGTTGACGGGTTATTTTTCAGATTTGACTTGGACACGCCTTCATGACCCGCCTGCTCTTTTCTTATTGGTTGACAGTGTTTCGTGAGTTCTGTATTAGAAAATGGCGGCTAGCAAGAAAATGATGGATGGTGTCATACACAAAACATTACGCTGATTTACTATTGATCATCTTGTGCTAATATAATATTTATTTATGTATTCAGGCTGGTAAGATTCTATAGAGTTAGTATTTGAAGAATTTATTTATAGAATTTAGACTCAGTTTTACTTTTATCGTGTAACTTAGACCAGAACTTCAATAGTTTTATGCTGTATGAAATTATGATTTCGCACTCCCATCTTATACTCATAATTTCCTATTTCACATAAGATGACTATAATGGAATACAATACTATCCACGATCTAATTCCAACCTCTTGCCAGAAAATTTCGAAAAACTATGACAATTCGGTAATATTATACTACATAATGAGTGTGGAAAAGGCGTTTTTACATATGAATAACCTATGTTTACAAACGAGCCGTTTAGGCGAGTTTGGAAAATAGTTATGAGTATGTAAACCTTTCCACACGACTAGCTGAGGAGGATTTATTAAAACCTTAAAAAAACTGAAAACATTAACTGAAGCCAACATAACCTCAACACAAGAGCTAGCACAAAAGCACACAGAAAACTGTCATGGCGGCTTGTTCAACTCGTCAATTCATACCTCGGAATTCGGAAAAAACAGCTGGACTAGATTTTCAGTGCTGTAATCATCATCGTGATGATGATTAGTGCTGTAATAATCATCAGAATGATTATTCCCGCATTCAGAACAGCTGATCATTGATTCTCTGTAAACAGCAATTTCCCAAACGCAAATCTAGCTTGGAAAGTTGTGTATTACATATGAGTATGGCGAAAAAATATAAGTACGAGTATTATAGGGTATAGTACATAAGGATTATTCCAAAATATCAATAAATTATCATTACATTTTAATCTATTGTATATATAATTATATAGTTATCTCTGTGTTCAACTATGATAACTATACCAAATTATTCATTGTCTGTGTTGAAACCAAATCCAAGATGGCGGATTTCGAAGGGGGCCGACGACCTACAAATAGGCCTCAGGCGTCATGCTGTCTGCTTCGGTCTCAGGTCAGCATCATCCGCCAATCACAGGACAGTATTTGTTTTTACACTGACATCCCCTATAAGGCCAGCATACAACTGGAGCAACACTGCGTATAGTCTTCCCAGGCAAAAAAGACATTCTGGCAAGATGGGAAAATAACTTCAGCTCAGTCACTATTGGTTCAAAAATTATAAATTTTGTCTCCAATTGTAGATCAGGATGTTTTCTACAATTTGAGACCAAATTTATAATATTTGAACTAATATTGATCGAGCTGCAGTCATTTTCCTATCTTATCAGAATGACTTCTTTGCTTGGACAGACTAGATGTGCCACCACAAGAAGATTACAATAAACGAGAAGAATAGCCGACTAAGAAGAAGGAGGAGAAGAAGAAATAAAAGAAGAACAAAAAAAGAGAGGAGAAGAAGAAGAAGAAGAAGAAGAAGAAGAAGAAGAAGAAGGAAGAGGAGGAGGAGGAGGAGGAGGAGGAGGAGGAGGAGGAGGAGGAGGAGGAGGAGGAGGAGGAGAGGAGGAGGAGGAGAAGGAGGAGGAAAAGAAGAAGGAGAAGAGAGGAAAGAAGAAAGAAAGAGATGAAGAAGAAAAAAAGAAAGAAGGAGAAGGAGGAGGAGGAGAAGAAGAGAAGAAGAAGAAGAAGAAGAAGAAGAAGAAGAAGAAGAAGAAGAAGAAGAAGAAGAAGAAGAAGAAGAAGAAGAAGAAAAAGAAGAAGGAGGAGGAGGAGGAGGAGGAGGAGGAAAAGGAGGAGAAGAGGAATAGACAGGAGCTGAAAGAGAAGAAAAAAGAAAGAAGAAGAAGAGAAGAAGAAGAAGAAGAAGAAGAAGAAGAAGAAGAAAATGAAGAAAAAAGAGAAGAAGAGGAATAGATTTGTGGAATTCTGGAAAATGTGTAATTAGCGTTATCCCTTATTCTGGTAGCGTACCCCATGAGTCTAGCGAACAGGGCCTTAAAAGGTAGTTGGTAGCTCTTCAAACTCAACCACTAGACTGCATGTCTCCTCTTCACTTTATTATTCTTTACTCTTCTTCTTTCTTCATTCTTCTTCTTTCTTCATTCTTCTTCTTTAGTACAATTATTACCTTCTGGACATGTTCCAACCAAGCTCTGTACAGGTGGTCCTGATCACGCTTTGGAATTCATTTTGCGATTAAAAGAATGTAATAACTAGTAGAAAGAACAATTAAACAGAAACTTTATTGTGTTTTGAAGGATTGAATTGAATAATTTAAAATTTCTTATCAATACTGAACATTCTCCGAACTTTGTATTATTGAACTTTGAACTATTGTGTATATGGAGTGTTGGGACCATTTTGGAAAAAAGATTGATCTATCTTTTCTCAGTATTTGAAATTTTCCACCTTTTAATAGAACAGTATTCAAACGTTTCTAGACAAAACAATGGAACAGCATAATAAGATGTAGCCTATTATAACTATTATTAAATTATTATCAACTTTTTTATTCAGATTGAATTTTTTGAGAACCAAGTAAGGCTTTTGGGATAGATGGGATAATTTTGTAAAAAAACGCAATTCAGTTATTCAAAGTATTTAGAAGTTCTTGAACTTGAGAAATATAATTCAAACTTGAACTAATGATTGAATTGAACAGCAATTGAATAAGTTCTTCATAGATTCGATTGAATAATTTTCAAGAGCTTGGAATAATAATAATAATAATAATAATAATAATAATAATAATAATAATAATAATAATAATAATAATAATAATAATAATAATAATAATAATAATAATAATAATAATAATAATAATAATAATTGAACTAACGTCGGGAAAACAATGGCACTCAGTTATAGCCTGTCCAAGCAGAGAAGACATTCTGGCAGAATAGGAAAACGACTCCAGCTCGGTTAATATTGTTTCTAAAATTATTCATTTGATCTGAAACTGTAGATCAGAATGTTTCCTACAATTTGAGACCAAATTTATAATTTTTTACTACGAGTTATTTTACTCGTATTATTGACCGAGCTGGAGTCTTTTTTCCATCTTGCCAGAATGTCTTCTGTGCTTGGACAGACTAGGAGAGTAATGATTTACAAAATTGTATAATATGTTTTATTTCAATAGAAGATATTCCTCTTGATTCTAGTTAACCAGTTGAAAGCTACTTGTAGACACCCACTAAGCCATAACACCATACCTAAATGCACTGGCGGCTCGTGCCCACGAAACAGGTGAAGTTCTGTACAGTTAAAGATACGGGCACTTCACCTGTTTCGTGGGTACGAGCCGCCTGTGCCTAAATGACAACACTCACATGAACTGATAAACAAGAAGTAATAAAAGCATTCATGATTGCAGTACCACCAGTATTAACCTCATCGACATTAACAGAACGCAGCCAATTAACATAAGCACGTATATCTGTTTATAATAATTGTAAACATGTATGCAGGGTTGTGTATAATTTGAGACAAGTTGGCCGATTAAGATGTAGTCGGCTCACAGATTATTGCCTTCCAAAAACGGCAAGACAACAATTTGCCTCATTTTAATGTTTTTTTACTCTCCAATGTTTGTTTTTGGATTGGTCCAGGACTAACCAGACATTACACCATAGACTGTCGAAGCAAAGAAGACATTCTGGCAAGATGGGAAAATGACTCAAGCTCGGTAAATATTTTTTCAAAAATTAAATATTTGGTCTCAAATTGTAGATCAGAATGTTTCCTACAATTTGAGACCAAATTTATTATTTTCGAACCAATATTGATTGAGATATAGTCATTTCCCCATCTTGCCAGAATGTCTTCGCTTGGACAGACGTGCATCCCGGGATGATTCACTCGGTCGAAACAATCTCAAAGTCTAATCACAACGCCTACTCTAATTCCTGCGCAACATAATAACACAGTGTACGCTTTTATCGTCTGGTCGAGCAAAGAAGACATTCTGGCAAGATGGGGAAATTACTCCAGAACGATCAATATTAATTCAATAATTATAAATTTGGTCTCAAATTGTAGGAAACATTCTGATCTACAATTTGGAACCAAATTGTTGACTTTCGTACCAATATTGACCGAACTGGAGTCATTTCCCTGTCTTGCCAGAATGTCTTCATTGCTTGGACAAACGGTGAGCTTTCAACGGTCTCACTGTACGTACAAACAAACCTATTTAAATTTTAAGAGTGGCTTTACAGTGCAATCTGAATAATAACGGGTGGTTTTCGGCGCTATTCAAATTTCATTGTTTGGTCAAATCTTGATCTCCAATTATTAACAACCTGTTGCCGGCTGGATGGTGTCTCCATTTTTGGAGTGATTTTTCTTTGAATGACGTCACGAGTGGAGACAATGTAAACGATATCAGGTGACTCCGACAATGATGAGTCAGCTTTATCAGCCTCGTGCCGTGATCGCTCTGTCTCTCTCTCTCTCTCTCTCTCACACACACACACACTCTCTCTCTCTCATTTTTCCATTGTTTTTCATGAAAAATGTGATACAGAGGTAGATCTATGGAAATTCATAAAGAATATTCGATGAAGACCTTATGCCAAAATAATTTCGTCTGTCTGTTGTACTAATAACACATTTGATGCGCATCTTCCTGACACAAACTGAACCCAAATTAAACCCAAACTCGACCTGAACTGGACCCAAATCGGACCTGAACTGAACCCAAGTTGGACTCAAATCGGCCCCAAACTGGACCCAAAGTGGACCCAAACTGAACCCAAGCTAAACCTGAGCTTAACTGAACCCAAATTGGACCCAAACTGAATGAACCTGAAGTGGACCCAGATTGAACCCAAACTGTATCTAAACCATCATCATCATCATCATCATCATCATCATCATCATCATCATCATCATCATCATCATTCATTGAACTAAAAAGCTATTTCGTTTCATTGTAATGTGATAGAGGATTTTTTCAAAATAAAAATACATTCAAAATTTGTGTAGAAAAAATTATTTTATATATTTTTTTTCAATCAAGCAACATGAAATACAATGGCACTTGTTACAATTATTATTATTCTGAAACAACAAAAAATAACAGAGGTAAACAAGTTTAATTATAATTTTCACAATTAAAATATGATATTATTATTGTCATTTTAATTATCCACAGGACATTCGTCTTTGAAAGATAAATAATTAGTTTTTGGGTAAAAACTTTCCAGAAGACTAGATTTTG
Organism: Sogatella furcifera; assembly: GCA_017141385.1. Classification (NCBI taxonomy): domain Eukaryota; kingdom Metazoa; phylum Arthropoda; class Insecta; order Hemiptera; family Delphacidae; genus Sogatella; species Sogatella furcifera. The sequence continues at coordinate 3,526,334 of CM029552.1, forward strand.
TGATAATTTTTGTCCTGCATAAAATATTCAACATAATTTGGTGAATGAACAAATTAAATAAAAGTAGCTTACTCATTAAGTTTATAACAGAAAGGAGATTTGTAATTTATTATTTTGTGTTGCATTCAAGTTGCACGGAAGACTTAATAAAGACTTATTATACGTCTAATAAATCTTAATAAGACTTATAAATCAATAGAAATTTAGCAATGATGATAAAAATTTTGAAAATTTATCTTAAGAAGAATAAATCAGAGAAAAACAAACACTAAAAATATTCTTCTTTTCATATATCACAGTGATCACTTAGCTCTAAAATAATTTATTTATTCGTATAAAATACATGATTTACATAATATTTGGTTGCTTGATCATTTCTGTATAACATTATACTGTTAAATGGTGTTGAATATTGTAAAGTTAGGATGAAAAAATGAGAATTAGAACAAAATACCACGAATGAAGTATTAATATGAATTGCCTATTTCCAATGAGAAGCATATTAGTAGATAGCAGGAGATAAGTAGACTACAATATCGTAATGCCTATAGTAGTAGGCTATGAACCAGAGACAATGTATTATTAATGTATTATACAGGGTGTTTCAGGAGGAATGTGCAATACTTCTCAGGCTGATTCCTTACACCAAGTCGACAATAAAGTTCCATGGGACCAACCCCCAAAAACGCTTTGTTACCGAGATAACAATGGCGGAAAATTAAGATTTTTCAAAATATATTAATTTTTCTAATTTCTTAGAGGCTTTAGTGAGGTTCTAAAATTGTCAATTCCTATGTAAAATTAGCTGAGGAATTCAATGAAACCAGTTCCAAGTTTGTAACTCTAACGGTTATTGAGATAATTGGAAAAATATGCTAGAAAACGTCATTTTTTAACAATGAAGGGTTATAACTGTATGAGGAATTATAAAATTGTATTTTTTATCGATGGAAGTTGAAGAGAGTCGGATTCTGAAGAAAAAGTTGAATGGCGGCGATTGTGTAAATCTTACCCAAATCTCAGTAATGGCGATCAAAAAACGCAAAATCGCTACTATACACAAATTCATCACTTGTGCTATGTTTTGTCAATTTTTCGATTTTTGATCGCATTTTCTGAGATTTGGGTACGATCTACACAATCGCCGCCATTTAACTTTTTCTTGAGAATCCGACTCTCTTCAACTTCCATTAATAAAAAATATAAATTTATGATTCCTTATTTAGTTATAACCCTTCTTGTTGAAAAATGGCGTTTTCTAGCATATTTTCCCAATTATCTCAATAACCGTTGGAGTTACAAACTTGAATCTGGTTCCATTGAACTCCTCAGCTAATTTTTCATAGGAATTGATTATTTTAGAACCTGAGTGAAGCCTCTAAAAAATTAGAAAAATTAGTATATTTCGAAAAATCTCAATTTTCCGCCATTGTTATCTCGGTAACAAAGCGTTTTTGGGGGTTGGTCCCAGGGAACTTTTTTGTCTACTTGGTGTAAGGAATCATCCTGAGAAATATTGCACATTCCTCCTGAAACACCCTGTATAATAATACATTGTCTCTGCTATGAACGTATTAGTATCATCATACATCATAGCCCCTTTATCAAAGGTGGCTATAGTATCATACATACTGTCAATAACTAAAATAGTATGTTATTCATACTATACCTAAAAAATTGCAGTAGGCTACTAAAACGGAAACCTACGATTTCGGGTAAAAATAAAAATTAAAATATATTAACAACTGAAATTATGTTAGTGTTTTTCAAGGATACACAATTTGTTTGTGATTGATTTTCATTTATTGGATTAGTAACTAATTAAGTAATGAATTACTGTAAATAATTATTATTTGAGTTCTGTCAAAAATAATATAATCTTTACAAAAGTGTCATAATAATATTCATAACTAGTACAGTAAAACACGATCCATGATGCTTTTGATTGCTATTATTGATTAGCTATTCCCTATAACCATAGACAGAATTATTGGGAACTTTTATTAAAATTGATATTATTTTAATATTAATTAAAATAATGATTATTCAAAATGAACAAAACTACACTAATCGGAAAATCATTCTTATCATAAGTTATCACAAGTTAGGTCTAATTTATTCCAAAAACAAAGTCACATAACACTGTTAATACAAACAAATTAACTTTAATTCAAATGAACAAAAAATAAAAAATTAAACAGTCGTTCAACTAAATAGTACCTACCTATTTAACAGTGAAAAGTAAACCCTCAAGTGTTGAAATCTTGAACTGAGATATTCTATTGAAGTAATGAAAATCTTCAAAATTAGCTCAAAAATAACAAAATTTCTCGAGTGAAAATACAAGGCACATAATTAGTAAATTATTCAAAACTCAAATGCATACTTTCTGCACGGATACTAGAATACTGTATTTTAGTATTCGTGCTTTTCTGTAAAACGTTTCTCTATTTTAAACTGAATAATATGAATATCATGATAACAGATAATGTTTTATTTTATGTATTCAACTAGAATCTATCCAGTTGAATGTGAATTAGAAAAATATTATTCATTCTAAATTTCATACATACCGTTAATTTCACATAATTGCAAAAACTCTATCTAAATTGGCTTAATAACAAAATATTAATTACTTAATTATCCTAGATTAATTAATCGAGTCTCAGTTCCAAATATTTACAAAGTAATATTTTTATTGATTAATTTATTTTATTTATAATATAAATAAAATAAACTGAAGTAATAAATTGGACTATGCAGTTCTTCATATCTCATGGGTTTGGGAGATCAAAATTTACTTATTTATTTAGATAAATTACTCGATAAACCTCTAAAATACTTAATAAGGATTTACAAATTTTTTCTCATGGGGTAAAGAACCAAACACTCAAGATCCAATGCTCTTGGATGCTCTTGGATGCGTTATCAGCTGAAATGAATGGAAGATGGAACCTGGGCCATGAAACATATCGATAATTGATATTACTTGATAAATTCGATACTTTATTGACATTAATCGATAAAATCAGTTTTTTATTGATATTATTGACAGAAATTAACTTCATGTTCTATTTGTTATATTGATAACAAATTGATGAAATTGATTTTAATATAAGTTTGATGTTATAAATCAAAACCACTTTTCCATATCTTATTCTGGGAAACATATTTTTCCATATTCACTTTTTCTGACCACAGAGAGTACTTTCCAGTCCTGAGCTAAGAAAAAAAACTTCCAATGGTAACTTTGATTTTATTAGGTTTCGTAATTTTAAAATTATGTAGCCTATGAGTATAGCAAAAGCAAACCATTGTGCATCATGAAAATCACAAAAATCCTCTAAAAGAATAAAATTGATCGAATCTCAAATTGAAATATTTCGAACCGGAAATACTGTGTCATCATTTCAATTGTTTTGTTTCAAAATAAATGAACAAACACCCACGTATTTTTACAATTTAATTTTTATTTCAACAGACCAACAAATAGGTAGAAAATATAACTTAGTAATCAGTTTCAAGTAATCTGAGTAATAAAAGGATGCTTATGTCACCAAATCCGATGCTTACATATTTTACGTTAAAATTTTCAAATATTTAATCATTGTTTGTTCAGAATTTTGAAATGAATGAATTCTTCCAAAATACGAAAAAGGAACTCAATTCTAGAATTGATATTGTGGTAAGATAATATGCTTGAGTTTTAGTAAAGTATAATAAGCTTGACTACAGTCTGTTCAAGCAAAGAAGAGCCTCTGGCAAGATGAAGAAATGACTCCAGCTTGGTCAATTCTTGTTCAAGAGTTATAGATGTGGTCTTATAATAGTAGATCAAATTGTTTCCTACAATTAGAGATCGAGTTGATAATTTTTGGAACAATATTGACCAAGCTTAGGTCATTCTCCCATCTTGCCAGAGGGTCTTCTTTGCTTGGACATACTATACCACAGGATAAGTCGTAATAATATAAGTCTTGATCATAATAGGTTAATTCATCCTCAGGTTAAAAAAAACCCTACAACTTAGTAAACAAAACGAATCTAAATTTGTCATAATACTACGTTACACCCAATCTGTATTCCATTCAACTGTTTTATAACAGGAGATTAAAATGAAGAACCGCATAATCTCAACAATAGAACAACGTTTTCTTAAACTCAGTTCTTACAACGTCTTTAAACGTTTTTTTAAACGCAGTTTAAAATCGTGACGAGATCGATAACGATAGGTGGGGGGTGAAGGGGTGTAAAATTTCTACAATAAAACATCTATAGTCTGTCCAAGCAAAGAAGACCCTCTGGCAAGATGGGAGAATGACTACAGCTCGGTCAATATTGGTTCAAAACTTATAAATTTTATTTCAAATTGTAAATTAGGATGTTTACTACGATTTGAGACCAAATTTATAATGTTTGAACCAATATTGACCAAACTGGAGTCATTTTTCCATCTTGCCAGAATGTCTTCTTCGCTTGGACAGATTACTGGATGAGTAATCCGAGATCGTCCGTTGCCTCCATATGAAGGCAATACTGTAACATAATATTACTTATTTCCTCTTAGGGCTACTGTATTCGTTAAAACTTCAAATAACAAATAACAATCAAAGTATCCCTTTATAAAAGATAAATACTTTTTAAAAAGGCTACTTTGCTTGTTATTTTTTTAAAGTTTTAACATAATTTACTCCAAAAATAATTACAGTATTAGTAATTATTGCTAAAATATTATAGAAAATTCTCTAATTTTGGAAAAATTTTGTAAAAAAGTGCCGTTTATAGTAGTTTTAGAGAGTAAATGATAAGATTATTAATATGATTGTGAAAAGCAGACATAGAAGAATATTAAATTTACGCAGAAGTTTCATGCCGGGTTTTTCCCAAATTGAGGGACCCTCAAATTTTGATGAACAGCTGACATTTTCTATTATAATTGTAGGAAATGTAGTAAAGTGTAGTAAACTTGAGGGTCCCTCAAATTTGAGTGTGCTTGGAAAAACCGGGCATCAGTACATCTGATATTATTAGGGATTTAAAAAATAATATTGGAAATTTTTAATTCCATGCATAGAGTAATAAATAAATAAATAAATAGATATTACACGGACAACCTCGGATCGCTTTTGAGCGGTTTACACAGTGATACGTTTTTTTGAAAAGATAATTCAAGAAATGATACACAAGATTAATAATGATACAGGAAGATCCTCTTGATTATTGATTAAATATTCAGTTTCTTCTTTTGACTTCATCCTGCTTGAACTGTTGATGATAATATTTATCAATTAAGTTTTCAATATTTTGGCTCGAACAGTGGACTCGGTTAATATGACGATATACGACGTTGATAATACGAAGATGACCTCGGATGCGGTTCGGGGACTGAGGCTTCTGCTTGAGAATTTTTGGCTTTTGAGCCGGTATTGGCCGGGTTGGAGTCGTTTCCCCGTCTTACCGAGGTGTCTTCTTTGCTTGGACGGACTGTATACTAAAGAGAGACTGTATTTTAGTATAGTGGAGTGGATATGAAACTGGCAACCAGCTGGTAGGTCTAGGCCCTTCTTGGGCTGTTGAGCCATTGACAAAAAATAATCTGGTATGTTTTCTTGAATCATATTCAAAAGTAAACAAAACACCGTGTACTACATACCACTTCATGTAGTAAACGAATAATAACCATTTCACCATAACTTGAGATAAAATAAACAAAATTTTCCCGTGTAATAAACCCCATACATGGCAGCTTCAGCAACGACAACCCATGAACAATAAAATACGTAGCATAGACACGTTAGAGCATTTCCAATGTCTATGAGTGCGTAGTCTTTCCAAGCAAATAATACCTTCTGGTAAGATGGTAAAATGACTACATCTCTGTCAATACTAGTTAGAAAATTATAAATTTGGTCTCAAATTGTAGGAAACATTCTGATCTACAATTCGAGTTCAAATTGATAATTTTTCAACCAGTATTGACCAAGCTGGAGCCATTTTCCCATCTTGCCAGGATGTCTTCTTTGCTTGCACAGACTATATGTGTCCGCAATTTCCTTGTGTTTTATATAAATTGTAATTTATTGACACTGTTCCAATGTATTTATTACATGTGATGAATAAAGACTTTTCTATTCTATTCTTTGGTTTGTTGTCGCAACAGAAGCCACCCTGGACCTGAATAGGTTTCTTTACTTTGTCTCAAGTTATCGTGAATGGGGTATAGATAAGACCTTATCAGTGCATTAGCCTAGCCGTAGCCGGATCCTCTCGGTCACTTCTTCGACTTGCTGAGATCGGCCGGGCCCACATTATTTCCAGAGGCGGCGCTAGCATTGACGGCGCCCGAGGCGCCCAGTGTAAGCGGCAGCGGAATTGTGATGAACTGCGGGGGCGGCTGCGAAGTTCCGCCGCCCCCAAACCGCGACACAGTGCTCGAGGATGAAGTTGTGGAGGCGGCACTGGACGAAGGTCCGCCCTCGGAGCTGGGGGCGGCGGCTGTTCCGAGGCTGAAGATAACGCCTCCGTTGGGGGCGGCATAGACCACGCCGCCCCCGGGCGTTTGGTACACTAGGCTGCGAGCGAAGTTGGCGGCGGCGGCGGCTGCACTCACTGTAACACAGAGAAACCAGGAAATGTTAGTTTATTATGAGGAAAATTAAGATATAGATTGTCCAAGCAAATGAGACCCTCTGGCAAGATGAGAAAATGACTCCAGCTTGGTCAATATTTGTTCAAGAATAATAGATGTGATCTTAATAGTAGATCAAATTGTCTCCTACAATTCGAGATCAAATTGATAATTTTTGAACCAAAATTGACCGAGCTTGAGTCATTTTCCCATCTTGCCAGAGGATCTTCTTTGCTTGGACAGACTATATCATGAGAATAATGGAATAATGGATAATAGAATAGAGATTTCTTAAGATTTAGATGATAAAGATAGAAATTTCCTTAAGGTTTTAGCCACATTATTGAAAAATGCAATACAATAAGAAGATTCCCAATAATACATGACAAGTAATCTACAAACAATTCAGTGAGTTTCACATGGAGAGCTCTAGAGTTCTATGGATAAAACGGAAATCGGAATAAACAGTTGTTTTGTTGGAAATGGATGTGAATTTGAATGGTATCTATTATCTCCATTGTTGAACAGCTTCGATTGGATAAATAGAGACCACCATTTCAACTCAGTACACTCCTCTTTTCAGAACGCAATCCCATTGGTCGACGTCACTTTGAGGGAGGGAACTATTTCACCCAATGGCAGACCAGTATAGCTGTCAACCTTTCAAAACATCAATAGACATGAATGTAATAAGAGTTCATAGTTTCGTGTAGATAGGATAAATGAGATGAAGTGATTTGTTTTAAATTGGCCTTGAATTCAGCAATTTGTACATTCACTGCCATCTGAATGTGAATATAAAAGTATTCAATTTAATAAGTATGAGAGTAGAAAAATATTGGAATAAACAGTAATGATACTAGTGAAGTGAGTGTGTCCTCTAATGTCATATGATTTCTCATCAATATAAATACAAATACAATAATATTTTTGTATTTTTAATTTATTATTTTGAGGGAAACCTGATTAAATTATTTGTTAAATATTTGTTGAGTTCTTCTCACAGTAAATTTAGATTCAAATTCAAATTGAATTTCAACTTCATCACTTGAATATTGTTGAGTAAGCAATATAAAACAAACTAGCGGCTAATTGAAGAATATTACAACTCTCTGATAGCCAAATAGAGAACTACTCACTTCCCTGTGCCATTAGATTTAGACACAATATCACCCATACAGTAACTTGATATAGTCCTTTATCTAGTCACTGTATCACCCAGTACCTACTGCAAACCTAGTGGCAGAAAAGAACTACAACTATCTAATGGCTGAACTATTCATTCTCCCACTTCCCCCTTCCAACCACTTGGTCAATCCACCAATCAGGAAAGAGAGGAGGAGCTTGCTTGAAGGCATGCCTTTAGACACAATATCACCCAGTACCTACTGCTACCTATCGGTAAAAAAGAGAACTATGACTAACTGATGGCTGAACTATTCACTCTCCCACTTCCCCCTTCCAATAACTCAGTTAATCCACCAATCAGGAAAGAGAGGCGGAGCTTGCTTGGAGGGTTGTCTGTATACACAATATCACCCAGTACCTGCTGCTACCTAGCGGTAGAATGGAGAACTATGACTGTCTAATGGCTGAACTACTCACTCTCCCACTTCACCCTTCCAACAACTTGGTCAATCCACCAATCAGGAAAGAGAGGCGGAGCTTGCTTGGAGGCGTGTCTGTATACACAATATCACCCAGTACCTGCTGCTAACTTGGTCAATCCACCAATCAGGAAAGAGAGGCGGAGCTTGCTTGGAGGCGTGTCTGTATACACAATATCACCCAGTACCTGCTGCTACCTTGCGGTAAAATAGAGAACTACGTCAAGAGAGAATCCAACCTATTCTCATCATATTCTATCTGTAATATTTGACTACACCTCACAATAATTATTGTAACTTTTATTTAATTCGTCATGTGTATCATTTTACTCTGAAGTAAACCGTGTCCACGGTTTAATCTAGAAGATATATTGGAAAAAAGAAATTCAATTCAAACGTCCATAAAAATTGATATTATTCTACAATAAATTACTACGATTTACTTATTACAAGCGTGTTACAACAATGAGAGGTTTACTGCTCTAATCTAAGCCAAAACAAACCTCATTGAGAAGAAATGATTACACAAAATCGGACATTAACAAACATCGTGATGGAATAAAATGAGAACCCAGTGAAAAAAATTGGTATAGCAAAGGGAAAATGTCTCAGATAAATTTGAAAATAAAACAATATAATGGAATATAATTAATTTAAAAGAAAATAAAGTGAAATAACTATAATTTGCTATAAAGAATAGGTACATTATAGATGGAACTGAACTACTTTTATCTAGGCATAGGTTTTTAGAAAGAAATTATAGGTATTTACATTCGAAATATTGGAGAAGTTTAAAAAATGATATAATATTGATAACAGTTGATATTCAATTTTTTGTTTATATTTCAATTAATTGTTGGCTTGTTGCTCATTAATTCATTCCAACTCTGAATGAGGATAAATTTTATCAACTCATAAAAAACTCATACTTTCAAAACAACAAAGTTATTTAGATTTTATAAACATTCCATTGGATAGAAAATTAATTTTCATCCAAATTTATTGTTTTCAGTTGATGAATTCCGGCCAATATTTCAACTCCACTCACGGAAAAGTATCGAAATTTCAACAGCTGCTTCATCCAGTCAGCTTTCAACCTGCTTGGAAAGTAATTAATTCGAAGCTATTTTTACTCGACAATCACCACTTAGCTGAGTTTTTCAATTGCATGTCAATGGAATAGCCAATAGTACACTTGACTGACCATCTGGACAAACTGAAGGTGTGGTTGAGTGACTGACAATCATTGCAATCCAACACAAACTTCACATCTTTCAGTCTATTCTACTCATTTTATTCTTCATTTTTCCTTCCCTTCTCCATTCTTCTTCTTCTTCTTCTTCTTCTTCTTCTTCTTTTTCTTCTTCTTCTTCTTCTTCTTCTTCTTCTTCTTCTTCTTCTTCTTCTTCTTCTTCTTCTTCTTCTTCTTCTTCTTCTTCTTCTTCTTCTTCTTCTTCTTCTTCTTCTTCTTCTTCTTCTTCTTCTTCTTCTTCTTCTTCTTCTTCTTCTTCTTCTTCTTCTTCTTCTTCTTCTTCTTCTTCTTCTTCTTCTTCTTCTCTTTTTCTTCTTCTCTTCCAGCTCCTGTCCTTAGCAATAAGTCAAACAGGGATGGCAGAGGGCTCAATCAGCTATAGTCTGTCCAACCAAAGAAGACATTCTGACAAGATGGGAAAATGACTTCAGCTCGATCAATATTGGTTCAACAATTCCAAATTTGGTCTCAAATTGTAGATCGCAATTTTTTCAACAATTTGAAACAAAATTCATAATTTTTGAACCAATATTCACCGAGCTGAAATCATTTTCCAATCTTGTCAGAATGTCTTATTTGGTTGGAGAGACTATAATAAACTAAGCCTTCAATTCTCTTACTTCCCAGACAGACATCGCTGACTGGTAGGACAAGAGGCAAAGAAGAAAATAATAAAGAAGAGATAAAAAATTCTTGCAAGTGGAAAACAACAGAGCACAATACAGTAGAGTACAATAAATAAGTTGTGAAATGTTAACGGCATATCAATTAGGCCTTCAAAGCTCGTTTCCTATAAATGGAAGAGGTCTGTCATTCTTTTGATTGCAATCGCCATTCCCTCTTCTTCTCCTCCTTATTCTTTACTCTCCTCTTCTCTTTCTCCTTCGTTATCAAATTTATCTTCTCATTTTCATCAACTATCCTCTTCTATTTTTACTTCTACATCATTTTTATTTTTTCTTCCTTCTTCTTCACTCTTATTTTCTCTTCTCCTTCTCTATCATTGTTCTACTCTTATTTTTCTTCACTTTTCTATCCTTTTTCCTTCTCTATCTTACTTACTTCTCTTTCTCCCTCTTTTATTCTTTCTTCTCTATGATTTTTCTCTTCTCCTTTTTCTTCACTCTTTCTCATCTTTCTCCTCCTCTATCATATTCCTCTCCTCTTTCTCCTTCTTCTTTCCTCTTCTCTTCTCCCTTTTCTATGATTTTTCTCTTCTCCACTCCTTCCTATTCACTAATCTCTTCTCTTTCTCCTTCCTTATCATCTATGAACTCATAATCTAAAAATTTCAACAATTTTAATGGTAATTGTGGTAGAAATACTAAATTAATAAATCTTTTCTTCGTTTCCTTCTCAATCATTTCCTGTTCTCAATTTTCTTTCTTCTCCATTATCCTAGTCTCTCCTTATGTTACATGCTTCCATTGTTGTCGATTCCTAGTTATCCCATTTACGATCTTCCCCATATTATGTTGAACCTGGGCCCTGGCTTATAAAGATTTTCAGCTTCTTTTTCTAATGAAATAGTATATTACATAATGAGTGTGGTAAAGGCGTTTTTACAAACAAATAATTATGTTCTCCAAACGAGCTGTAGGCGAGTTTGGAAAATAATTATGAGTTTGTAAACTTTCCCACACGAATTATGTACATTCGTCATATACCAGACTGAGAAGGATTTATTAAAACCTCGAACAACTGAAAGCATTAACTGAAGCCAACATAACCTCAACACAACACTAGCACAAACGCACACAGCAGTGAACAGTCATGGCGGCTCATTCGACTCGTTTATTCATATGTCGGAAGAAACAGCTGTGCTAGATTTTCAGTGCTGTAATTATCATCGTGATGATGACTAGTGCTGTAATAATCATCAAAATGATTATTCCCGCATTCAGAACAGCTGATCTTTGATTCTCCTGTAAACGGCAATTTTCCAAAAGTAAATCTAGCTTGGAAAGTTGTGTATTACATACAAGTATGGCAAAAAACAAGTGATTAGGATTGTAGATTCACCAATTAAACTCTCGATTTACAATGTTCCAAATTTTGGAAAGAATCAGCTGTTGGAAAAGATCAGCCAAAACTCACTAGAAGACCCTAACATTAGAATCCAAAATGGCCACGATGGTTCGAGTGGAATAGGAAATCCCATGTAAATTGGTGCAGACGACAAATTCACAATATCAGCTGTTCAATCTCGAACCATCGCGGCCATTTTAGATTAAAGGCTAGGCTCTTCTGACTTGGATTCTTATTACGATTTTCTTTGAAGGTTATGATATTATTTTAGCGACAAAAATGATTTCTATTCAAATCTCACTATAAAAATAATGATCGATATTTATTATTAAATATATTCATAAAAATAAATCAATTTATATATCAAAATCAATTAATTAGGAGCAAAGTTTTGGTTTTAAAGGAATAACAATGGAATATTCCAAGATTCTATTTACTTGAGGTAAATTGGTTTCATGTCATTTTTTTAACAGCTGATACTGTAGAATTTTCTTTTTATTGGAAACGTTTATGAGACAGAAACGCCCATAAAATCTACAAATTATGAGTCATGTGGATTGTAAAATGTTTATAAGCCAGGGCCCTGAATCAAGCAAGATTATGTATCATTAAAGCATCGAAATTGAGTAGGTCATTTCCTGAGCATATTATTTTATCTTTCAATCGTACCATTTTCATACCAAACTCCAACCCGTTCCTCACTTTCTTGAATTTTATCGTTTGAATTCTAGAATTGTATCAATTCATATAATTATCTCAATTCATAACTCAAATTCCGAATATATAGAGTAATAAAAACTTCGAAGCTATAAGCTACCTAATAATTTTTAGTCTAGTCCTACATGAATCAAGTTGTAGAGCACTGGCGGCTCGTGCCCACGAAACTGGTGAAGTTCCCATATCTTTTACTGTACAGCACTTCGCCTGTTACGTGGGCAGGAGCCGCCAGTGTTGTAGAGTAGAGTTGTTTAACATATCCTTCCACTTTCGTCGTCTTTTCAATTTCTATGGAAATTAGAAAACATCCCTACAATTTTATTATGGAAAATTATAAATAACAGTATTTCCTCACAACGTAATGGGAATAAATGCATGCACACGTTCAGTATTTGAAAAATAATACAAGATAGAAGAATACATAGTACAGAGAATATAGAATACATAAAATACAGAAAACATTGTACTTGAGAATACATACTACAAGAAACTCAAGATGTCTTACGAAAGTTTCAAGAGGTTTGATAGGGTAGCTCAAACACTTTTACTACTCATATACGTTGATTAAATAGATGAATATTATCAAATTGAAAAATGAAAAAGCTCAAAGAAAGGCCGGGATTCGAACCCGGCTTGCAGCGCTAGACCCAGCATAGCGTGACTTGATCAAAATGAAGAAGTTGATAAGAACAAGTAGTGATAGTAAATGTGCAATTTGCAAAACTTTTATGTTCGAACATAAAAACCTGAGTAATCGCGTTATGATTATTAATTATTATTACCACCTTCAGCGAATACATGTGTGGCCATGGCCAGTCAGCAGTGCAATGACTTTTAATGAACAATAAAGTAACTATCAACCAACCATACATATAGTCCATCCAAGCAAAGAAGACATTCTAGCAAGATGGGAAAATGACTACGGCTTGATCAATATTGGTTCAAGAATTATAAATTTGGTATCAAACTGTAGAAAACATTTTAATCTACAATTTTTAAACAAAATTTATAATTTTTGAAGCGATATTGACCGAGCTGGAGTCATTTTCTCATCTTGCCAGAATGTTTTCTTTGTTGAAGAAACTACTACAGTGGGCAGAAATCTTTTTTCTAATCTTTAGCAGTACTTAAATCTTGTTTGTGATAAGAAAACACAACTTCAAGAGGGTTCAAAGAGGTCGGAATCGTCTGCCCTTGTGGTTTAGAGGGTCTTTGACCATTTTGAAAAAAAATCGAAAATAGTTGATGGAAGGGGTGCATTACAATTGTATTTTCAACCCCCCCCCTCCCCTTATAGTTGAAGGGGGTGAAGCACAATCGAATATTGAACCCCCCCTACCCCACAGCTAGGCACAATAAAGATCATGTTTTGATGATAAATTGGTTCACCGTTCAAGTTTGAAGCATGCTTTGGGAAAGTAAATAGTATTTGAGTGTAGTTAAGTGTATTTAAGTGTAGTTGAGTGTAGTTAAGCACATCGACCCGTGCGACATTGGCCTTCAGGTTATCGGCGAAACTAATCAAATCTTATCTTCCCCCCCTCCCACCGAGAGGTACCCCTCTCTCCTTTGTCACGTGTTGAGGACTTTGCCCTCAGGGACTTTGTTTTGAAATCATAGCTTAACTTTGCAGTTTTAGAGGGTGTTATGAAGCTACTGGATAGGAAAATGATTGGCAATTTGAAACTGAATCTCCCATGAACTGATACAATAATAATAATATTTTATCCATGAGTGAATGCTTTCTTCAAGAATAGAGAATAATTCTTGAAAATTAAAATTTAATTTAGCAAATTGGATGTACAGTATCATGAATATATGATCAGAATTTTCACTTCTCAAATACATCTCAATTTTCAGATTCATTATTTGATTAAAAATTGTCGCTAAGATTGATAAATAATCAATTAGATATCCCTTAAGATATCCAACGTACACACACATTTAGAGTAAGAAAACTTAGATATTGTCATCAAAATGAAATATATTTTGTGAAATTTGACAATATCTAAGTTTTCTTAATATGGAGAGATTACACAATATCACCATCAATTCGTCCAATTTTGACATACTTAGAGTATTTTTTAATGAAATTTGAGAGATATTGCCTAGGGGTGTGATTTAGGAATTCTTAACTCTCACTAAAATAAAGTATTCTTAATATTAATTATATTAAACGTTGAAATAGAAGTAAATAAACGTTTTCACTCTCGACTGGAGTGCTTACAAATCACTCCGCCACATTACATAAATGATTCGTGCAGTTTGTATCATCTTATAATATAAAAAACATTATAAAGCATCCATACCAGACAACAAGTCTACACAATTACAGTTCATGAGCAATAAAACATGGCAATTGCTGTTTTAACCGGACCGTCTGTCTGAGCCAATCATCGTTAACAAAAACCAAACGAAATGCGCCATCTAACCGACTATTACTGCACTGAAGTGCAACTGCATTTTTCAGATGCACCACCTACAATAGAATGCCTGCAGCTAAATAATTATTATTATAGCTTGGTCATTTTATTAACGACCAGGGTTAATAAAATTGAAGTCAGTAACCAATTAGGTATAAACAATCAGACATATGCCACACAGTTTGGGACATTACAATTAATATTATAGTAGTTCTAAGTTATAAAGTCTGTCCAAGTAAAGAAGACCCTCTGGCAAGATGAGAAAATGACTGCAGCTCGGTCAATATTGGTTCAAAAAAATTTTGATTCGGTTTCAATCGTAGGAAACATTCTGATCTTAAATTTGAGACCAAAGTGATAATTTTTGAACTAATATTGACCGAGTTGGAGTCATTTTCTCATCTTGCCAGAGGGTCTTCTTTGCTTGGACAGACTATATTTATAGTCTGTTCGCATCATTGAGTGAGTATTATTATGAGGCTAGGGAGATAACAAGTTAAAACCAGCGCTACCGTATTCAATTATTGTTGAAGACTATGATGAAAGAAACACTACAATAATTCAAAACACGGTTCAATATCTTCCAAGTAGATACAAAGGTCGATTGAATTTGATACGTTGATACGTTGTCTTCAATAAGATTGATAATAATGTGTAACAAGCAATTTCAACAATCTGATCATACAAGTTTTTTTTCAATTTTCAACTTGAAATGGCAATCATTATAATAAATTATCAATTTTTATTATCAACTATTAATTTATTACAATATTGTCATGTTGACATAATCATTTTATAATGATCCAGAGATGAAAAATCAGGCTTTCTATTTCTTCCCTAACTCTGAATTAGAATTTTGACCAAAATAATAGTTTAATAGGTAATCTAATAAAATTTATAAATTAACTAAAGTATAATCAATAATTTCAAACTGTTTCCTATTTTAATTTGATTATTTTCAAGCGCAATGACCGTCAATGACTGAGACGTGTTACAGTCTGTCCAAGCTAAGAAGACATTCTGGCAAGATCGGAAAATTACTCCAGCTCGGTCAATATTGGTTCAGAAATAACCAATTTGATCTCAAATTGTAGATCAAATTGTTTTCTACAATTTGGGACCAAATTTATCATTTTTGAACCAATATTAACCGAGCTAAAGTAATTTTCCCATCTTGCCAGAATGTCTTCTTTGCTTGGACAGTCTATACCCCGGCACTGACTCCAGTTAAACGTGCAGGTCTGGCACGTGATGCGGGAAAAAGCTTCCTGTGGTACCAGAAAGGGAAGCAGGAAATCGGTGGATATCTGATTCGCATTCAGAGACTCCCGCACCGCACGTACGAGCCTTCTACTCCCGCACACACGTGCCGGGTTTACTTCCACGCACTCCTACTGCTAACTACTGTTTCCTTCCAGAAGGAAATTAAGTAGCAGTCTACAACGAAACTGGCGGTTGGGGAATGTCTGTTATGAATGCTCAGCTCTGTCAGGACATTCTGGAAACGGCCTGCGAGAGAGAATCGAGTTGAGAGCGACATCAGCTAAATCTTCTGTTCTTGTAGACTGCTCTCGAACTGTCCTGACAGAGCTGAGCACCAATAACAGTAATTTCTCAAGTGACACTTTGTTCGGCGTCTCCTGTATCAATATTCAAAACAATACGGTCACGGTCGCCACGCACTTATCATAAAGCAAAGTTGCGCTGATTGATGTCGTGAAGAGGTCTCTTGAACTAAAAATTCGCTATTGAGTATCACAGGTTGTCTGGAGATTTGTCTGCTGCGCTGTTTATGTGAGTTTTATGAACTAATCATGGACCTGCTGCCCCGTGACAGAGGTATTAAAATTGTAACAATTATAACAAAAATTCCAATTTTTATTTGTGAGTGAGTGGATTAGCAAACGAGAATATATAAGAATGGAAGAATAAAAATATTATAAAATGTTATAAAATATTATTCATGAACTAATCCTGGACCTTCATTCAATATTTACATGACAGAAGTACTTAAAATGGTAAGAATTATAACAAAAATTCCAATGTTTGTTAGTGAGTGAGTAGATTAGCAAACGTAAATATACTAGAATAGAAGAGTAAAAATCTTATAATAAGGACATTTTGGAAAACAAGTACACTTTTTGTACACCCAGCGCGCTGCCCTTGTTGCTCCAGCTGCCCAATAGATACCTAAGCTGAGAAGACTCGCTGTTATAGTCTGTCCAAGCAAAGAAGACACTCTGGCAAGATGAGAAAATGATTCTAACTCGGTCAATATTGGTTCAAAATTATTAACTTGGTCTCAATCGTAGGAAACATTCTGTTCTACAATTTGAGACCAAATCAATATTTTTTGAACCAATAATGACCGAGCTGGAGTCATTTCCCTATCTTGTCAGAGGGTCTTCTTTGCTTGGACAGACTATACAATTTACTTGAAAAATAAATAAAAATCAAACACCTTTTAGAAAACTTTATAAAATTATTGAAACACATACAATTTACTGTAATGTATTTAATTGGATAACTTGTTGGAGTGAGTGATAACGCGCCGGTCTAATAATGAAGAGGCCACGAGTTCGAGTCTTGACCTGGAAGAAACTCTTTGACCACAGCACAATCATTTAGATACGGCCACCCCGTATCGTCTTTGGAGAAGACGACACGCCAAGCCGTCGGTCCCGACTATCAAAAATGTAGTCGTCATTTTCCATAATCATCCATCACCCGCGCACAAGCTTGAAAGCTCATGATGGCTTCACTTTCAGGTAAGAAAGATTGATTGATTGATTGAATGCCTTCATCAAGGGCGAAGTTATGACTCTTTGTCCTCTCTACCACACAACCCTGAGAGAGAAAGAAGGAATAGTCTTTTATTCAAACTTTTCTTGAAAAAAATTGGAAGGTTGAAGAAGCCTGTAATATTTTCCACATGCAACCCGTGGCAAAATCCATCATAGATTTACGACTTTCGGGTGCAAACACAATCAACGCGATAGAAATGAAGTTCAAAAAAACAAAACGACCACTAATAAATCCAGACACGAACAATAATTTCATCGCGACTTTTCACCTCTTCATGCTTTTAAATTTTATCGTGCTTTGTGCTTCTGTTGAGTAGCCGCTAGCGCCTCTCATGAAACAAAACTCATCTAAAAAATCCACTCTTTACTATATAGTCTGTCCAAGCAAAGAAGACTATCTAGCAAGATGAAAAATAACTTCACCTCGGTCAATATTGGTTCAAGAATTATAAATGTGGTCTTAATAGTGGATCAAATTGCTTCCTACAATTTGAGATCAAATTGATAATTTTTGAACCAATATTGATCGAGCTCAGTTCTTTTTCCCATCTTGCCAGAGGGTCTTCTTTGCTTGGACAGACTTTATATAATTATATCCACTCTTTTACACTACCATATTTAACGCGATTCTCTGTGATATTGCTATGGTATGTCTGAATAAAGAAGGCATTCTGGCAAGATTGGAAAATCAAAACAAATCTTATTGTTCACATCATCAGTAAATATTTTATAAATATGTGTACATTATTGTGTACACCGCAATAATAATCAACTCATAAAGTCAAAAACATTCTACAAAAATTTATATCTAATTACAATATTCATACTAATGCATACAGCTCGGTCAATAGTGGTTCAAAAATTTGGTCTCAAATTGTAGATTAGAATGTTTTATAATCTGATTTATACAATTTGAGACTAAATTTTTGAACCAATATTGAACGAGCTGTAGTCATTTTCCCCATTCTGTCAGATTGTCTTCTTTGCTTGGACATACTATACCTAAGCATTTCAATGAATACGGTTCTTTTTCAGTCAATGTTCTTTGAATCTCAATGGATGTAGAACTGGTATAGATAGGCCTATGTTGAATCTATCTACATATACGTGTGTCTGATTATATGCATGAATGAACTGGCAGATAGAATGAATGAATGGATGAAGCCATGTAATGGAACAGAGCAGACAATCGGCTGAGTTTTAGAAACTAAATAGAGATATCATTTGTTTCAGTAGAGAGCTGTAAGAGAAAGTTCGGATAAGACAAACATAATGAAACTAGGATGAACTGAGTGAGGTAGTTCATGAATTGAGATGGATTCATTCGAGTGAATTCAAATGATGTGGTACTTAAATACATTACTGTTAATGTAAAGGCTACGTCACGGATGCACCGTTGAATTCGGTTACAAGATGATACAATCAAGATGCACAATATGATACACGTATCAAACAATGTAACAATCATGAAATGCTTTAATTTTAATTATGCGTCTAAAACCTTCAATTCGTTCATTTTATTTGATTCAAATATTGTCTTGAGTATAATTATGATGCAACATGCTGAACATTAGAAAACCATGCTTAAAACTTTTCAAATTTCCTAAATTTGTAGCATTTGTTAGGCGTTTGGCTAGTGACATTTATATGTTTGTTTCCGCACCTTTGGATGAACACCTGCGCAGTACCGCATTTAGCATTTCAGCGCCCCTAGGCCTACGGACCAGAAAGCGCCCCCTCCCACTACACCTGAACTCCTCCTATTCTCCTCGGACTATGACGACACCCCCAACCGCATACACATACATTATTTTTCTTATAACTGTTTTAGATTGAAGAAATATATATAGGTCAACAACTCAACATACTAATTATTTTTGTATTCTTGATATTGTACTGTCAAAAGTTATTAGGATAGTGTGTAGAATAACTTGAAAAATGTGAGTTTTCTAGTAATTTTAAATAACATTATTTCATAAAACTGTGAATGTCGGTCGCTCCATTGTTATTGTTAGATATTTAAAGTATAGTTAGTATATTTTCTTTAGAAGAAAAATAAATATTTGTTGCTAGTTGCACAATAATTTTTCGATCGTGTGCGCTCGTGTGTGCGCTTCTTAAATTTTTTCATGAGAATTTGCATCTCACATAACGTGGAAGAATATATTTTTAATTCATTTCTTTGTTCCATACCTGATGTGCGCGTATTGCTCTGGTGTGCAGGTGTGGCCACGAGTGGCGGCGATCGTGGAGGCTGTGGCTGTGTGGCTGTCGACTCGTGGTGATTGGTGGCGGTGACACTCAGTCGTGGCGAAGATGTGGCCTGTCTTAGCTGTTGCTGCAATAAACTAAGTTCCCTACCTGAAATCAACAAAAAACGCATTGAAAAATTAACGCTAGATCAGTACAGTGCAACAATTTAGATATTTAAAAAAACTTGAATTTTTTTCAAAAAACTAAAGCATGGAAACGACTCAATATTTCTTGTACAGATATAATTTATATAAAAATAATTCTATTATTTCTTGTAAAAAACAAACATTACAATTTTTAATAAAATTATACAACAATATCAATCAATCAATAGCTTCTTCATCTGAGCTATTTGACGTTCAGTGACATAAAAGATCATACTAACATTGAACGTTCTGCTTAATTTTCACATAAGATGGCTACTAGTGAGTTTGTATTAATTTGCTGAAAAAATTAAAGTGAATTCATAATATTGAAATCCCATGGTTTATCTTATTCATTTCTGGAACTTAAAAGTGGACTTTTATCGAAATTCAAAATTGTTTGTTATAAAATATTTTTGGAAGTGAGAAATTATAATATTAAGTGAAAATGGACATTGTGGATAGACATATAACCTACGTCTTAAACCTTCATCATCATCATTCATCATCACTCATTCATCCTTTACTTAAAATACTTGGAAACCAAGTCGCAATTGTGGAGAAAGAATAAAGAAAAGAAGAATAAGAAATTTGGTCCGCCATTTTGGAGCCACAATTTTCAATCCGACTCTATTTTTCAAATGGGAGTCTCTCCAAGCAAAGAAGACCCTCTGGCAAGATATGGAAGAATGACTCAAGCTCAGTCAATATTGGTTCAAAAATTATTAATTTGATCTCAAATTGTAGGACTCAATTTGAGCTAGTTTGTGTATTTCCTTGTATGTACCATATTAGAGTGGATTAAAATTTGAATAAACACTCTCAATAATTATGAAATATACAGTAGATGGATTAGAAAAAAATCAGAATGAATAAGTGGGTAAACTAGGTCTCTTATGATAAGGTTTCATCAAATTTGGAGAACAAGTTTGTAAAACATAAATAATACTACAACTTTACTCATAAATCTCTTTTCCACTTGTACTTCTCTCGAAATAATTGTATCTCTAAGTTACATTCTTCTTATAATCCTTCACCTTCCAATCAAATTTTCACATCATTCTATGATTTTTCTCATCCTTCCTCACAAACTTTTTTTTAAAAAATTATCTTTCTTCAGTTTTTTTCAATATTTATATTCCTATCCTAGCTCCTGCATCATCCTTTCCACACATACGTTTCTAAAAATGTTTCTCTTTCTCTATAAGTTCGCTTCAAATTTTCTTCTCCTCTCCTAGTTTCTGCGTCATTCTACGTCATTCTCTCCCCTCCACACATGCTTTTCTCACATTACACCTTCTCCGCATTAATAATATTTTAGAGTGGGTTTTGATTTAATGTGCTCCAGTCAACCACCGCTCTTGCCTCGAGTTCAACTACAGATAAGGATTTGCCTTAATACAGTCTATCCAAGCAACTAAGACATTCTGGCAAGATGGGAAAATGACTCCAGCTCGGTCAAAATTGATTCAAAAATTATAAATTCGGTCTCAAAGTTTAGAAAACATTCTTCTCTACAATTTGAGACCAAATTCATAATTTTTGAACCAATATTGGCCGAGCTGGAGTTATTTCCCCATCTTGCAAGGGTGTCTTCTTCGTTTGGAAAGACTATACCAGTCGAGCAATAAATTCAGAAAATTTATTGTTGTTTTGTACAGTCTCAACATGATTGGTGTTAGCATTCACTTGGGCGGTACTATGCGCTAATGCATATGTGAGAAAAATTACTCTGTAAACACACCAGTTATAAATTTAGGCCTTGCATGCTCAAATTACATACATTTCTTCATAGGAATGACACGCGAAATTGTACGTTGGACAGCTCCAAGACGAAATTCGAATACTGTTTGGTATAGTTTATCATAAGCAACAAAGATTAGTGAAAGTTCACGGAAGTTTAATTGACAAACTCCAACGTTTTCAATCAATAAAAAAATCGTAGGCCAATAATAATCAATAAATCAATCAATATACACATATATTTCTTCAACGGAATTACATGCGAAATTGTACATTGAAAACCTTCAAGACGAAATTCAAAAGTTCTGTTCAATATAGTTTATCATTAGCATTGGTGAAGAGATTGAAGAAAGCTAGTCATACGGAAGTTTTATTGACAACTTCAACGATTTCAATCAATAGAAAAATCCTAGATCAATAACAATAATTGATTGATCAATCTATCTATCATTTCAATATTATCGATGTAAGGAAAGTAGCGAAATTTTTCATTCACAAGGAGAATGACTATTGATATGAATGACTATTACATTATTTTATTTTAACACTGAAAAATATTACTTCCTTAAAGTTAAAAATCTTAAAGTTATGACTTTATGCCTACTTTTTATCGAAATCACAACATGAAGATATTCGAAGATCCCAAACTGTTTTCGGTTTTTCTTGTAATGATGTCCTAAGTTCTCGAATCCATTTTTTACTCAATTATATTGTTGACCAACAATAAGTTGGTCAGCAAGATGTTGACCATTGTTAAGCAAGATTTTGAACATTAATAATCAAGATGTTCATCATTGATAATCAAGATGTTGATCATTGATAATCAAGATGTTGTTCATTGATAATTAAAATGTTGATCATTTATTATCAAGATGTTGATCATTGATAATGAAGATGTTGATCAACATACTCAATTCTCTCCAAGACTTTATAATTCTTGTAAATTTGATTTGAATAGCTGAAGATGAATAATACATCTTCCTCCCAATTATTCAGCGAATAAAGTAAGAATTAATAATATTTTGATGATCAAGCTCTATTTTCTCTGTTGAAAATGAAATATACAGTTACGGATATACTTTTAAACTATACGCATTTCCTTCAGAATAAATTTGAGCAGGCGGAAGTTGAATTTAAGAATTAAGAAATAACAACTGTCCAGGCTCAGAGTACTTATTATCAAGCTTAGAAATTTATGAACAGAGAATTCGCTCGCTTTCCAAACTCAAATACTGTATTGTAGGCATTGTTTGAAATCAATACGATCACAGCACAATCTGAAGTTGTAGTCCGTCCAAGCAAAGAAAACATTCTGACAAGATGGGAAAATGACTCCAGCTTTGTCAATATTGGTTCAAACATTATTTATTTTGTCTCAAATTGTAGAAAACATTCAGCTCTACAACTTGAGGCTACATTAATAACTTTTGAACCAATATTGGTCGAGCTGGAATAATTTTCCCATCTTGCCAGAATGTCTTCTCTGCTGGGACAGACTATGTTCCGTTTTACCTGCAGTGTGTGAGGCGTGGTATGATGCCAAATTGTTGAGCTTTAAATTTCGAGAAGTCAGCTGATTAGATAGGAGGTTATCCTTATGGATGAGGGTTGTGGAGGGGTCATCTTGCCCCAGGCCTTAAGGAACCACCATATGGCTGTATGGCGCCAGTATCATGACTATTTGTCCTCTCTTAAACTTTCATTTTCTCCATATTCTCTCCTCTTACAATTTCTCTTTCCACTAATTCTCTCTTCAATTTTCTTTCCCTCTCCCTTCCTCACCTTTTACCATCCTCTTTGTCTCTTACCATTCTCCACTCTCTCTTTCTCTCTCCATGTCACCCTCTCTCTCTCTCTCTCTCTCTCTCTTCCTATTCTCTCCTCTCATCATTTCTGTATTCCACTTATCCATCTTCCTCGCAAATGTTTTCCTTCTTCCTCAACTTCTTGTCCTTATTCTACTCCTCTGCTCAAATCGTTCCAAATTCTATGTTAGTTTCAGAGTATGATGATTCATTCAGAGTGAGAGAGTAAAAGCGACGACTTCGTATTGTAGGAAGGAAGGTCAGAGATCAACTGCGGATTTGTATAAGTTTCACAGTAACTCAGAAATAATGTTCTGGTGGCTCATTGGAGGAAGTGATAACGCGCCGGTCTAATAACCAGGTGGACCCGGGTTCGAGACTCGACCGGGTAAAACTTCTTTGAACACAGCACAATTACATAAATACGGCCACCCCGTCTCTCGGAGAACCCGATGTGCTGTCGGTCCCGACTACCTAAAAATAAATCGTCATCTATCATCAATATCATCCATCTCATTACCCACGCACAAGCCTATGAGCACATGTGGGCTTCACCTTCAGAAAACTTAACCATAATGGGATTAAAGATGGAAGAATTATTGAGTAGATATTGCAGTACACCAACTGGAGATTCGAATTACAGTCATTATTATTGTTATAGTGCTGAATATGACATGAGGATAACCTTCAACAAAACAAAAATTATGGCTTTTCGGGGGAAATCTCCAATAAGATCGAAAATAGTTATATGCAATAAAGTCTTGGAGCAAGTATCTCATTTCCGATACTTGGGATGTGATATTACATACCAGGAGGACCAAGACCCGAATATCAAGATCAATAAATTCCAGGCCATATGTGGAACTATCAATAGAACTTAGAGGAATGAAGCCCGGCGTATGACCAAGCTCAAGTTTTACAAGGTGATGGCAGTTCCTGTTCTGTTGTACGGCTCTGAAGCCTGGATCCCAAAGAAGAGGGATATCAGTAGAATGCAAGCTGCTGAAATGCGGTTCCTGAGATCAGTGAAGGGCTGTACAAGAGAGGATAGACTGCGAAATGTTGATATTCGAGAAGAACTAAGTATATTCTCCATACAGAAAATAGACAGAAATGGAGAGATCATATTGAGAGAATGGAGAACAGGAGGATTCCCAGGACAGTCATGAATTACAAGCCAGAAGGAAAAAGAGGTATTAGCAGACCAAGAAAAAAATGGCAATAGAACTTTAAATAACAGAATATTCATTTTTCACCAATAATGAAATGTTTGAAGTCGGAACAGGTACTCTTGCCTAATCCTTGTAGGAAGACGACGACGATTATTGTTATAGAAGAATTAATTGATATTGTAGTTGAACAATTAATAAAATAATTATTAATCATTATTGATAAAATAATGAATTAAAACAATTTAATTAAATGTATATTAATAAAGTAAATAAACTTAGACAATTTACATAGAAAACTTCGTCTTCGGTAGGCTACTAAGTTATCTATATGACTAGCATTAGATTCTTTAATTAATAGCTACAAATTTATAAAGACAATAATACAGTATTTCCATGAAATTCAACTTACTTGGATTGGACAATTCAGGAGGTGGGGCAGGAGAACTAGAGCTAGATGAATCGTTTCCACTCAGCATTTCCGGATACATTTCCTCCTGAAACAAGAGAAAATCAAAACTTAGAATATAATGGACATCATTCATAGAATTCAGAAAACAATGAATTAAGTCGAAAACTTGGACCGATAAAACGCCAGAAACAGTGAATCAAATGAATTATTTATTATCTCTAAACATAAAAATAAAATGTCAGAGAAGTAAAAAGATTCGACAAACCATGCTAATGTGTAGAGTATTAATTTTACTAATACAACTAATGATGCTATTTAAATGTATTAAAGTTCTAAATATTTTTTTAAAAACTTTATTATCGAAAAATATTTAATAAATAATTAATAGAAAGGGTTGCTGTGAGATTTCTTGAGTTAGAATGTGTTGAGAGTAGACTGTGTGGTAACAATTTTTGTCTACCTAAAGACCTGTCTACACGGCGGATTTTTGATACGAATTAGTGATACAGAAGTCCAAAATTGATACGCAATCGTATAGAAAGTATCCTAATTGTTACAAATACTATTTTCAAAGTGAGGTTAGCTCATTTGACAACGCTGAAATCTGGGTAAAATAACTATTGGCTCTAGGAAATTTTTTTAAAATTATTTTTCTTATCAATTCAACTCAATGCAAATGCTCTCAAAACAATATAGAAGTAGAGAAATATGGAGAAACAATATAGAGAAATATAATGAGCTTATTTCCAAAATAATGGTGATACATGAGCAATACAATAAAATGTCTCGTATCATCGTGCTTCTTCCCCGTATCAATTACTTAATAATCCCCGTATGATACTTTGTATCACAACTATGTATAAGAAACCCCCTTGGATACTTATACATGGAACTTATACTTATACTTATACTTATACTTATACTTATACTTATACTTATACTTATACTTATACTTATACTTATACTTATACTTATACTTATACTTATACTTATACTTATACTTATACTTATACTTATACTTATACTTATACTTATACTTATACTTATACTTATACTTATACTTATACTTATACTTATACTTATACTTATACTTATACTTATACTTATACTTATACTTATACTTTTATACTTATACTTATACTTATACTTATACTTATACTTATACTTATACTTATACTTATACTTATACTTATACTTATACTTATACTTATACTTATACTTATACTTATACTTATACTTATACTTATACTTATACTTATACTTATACTTATACTTATACTTATACTTATACTTATACTTATACTTATACTTATACTTATACTTATACTTATACTTATACTTATACTTATACTTATACTTATACTTATACTTATACTTATACTTATACTTATACTTATACTTATACTTATATAATTATATATAATAATTACTTAAACTAATACTTATACGCATATACTTATACTTATACATGGAACTTGTAAAGTGAGCTTAACGTGAATACATAATGTTTTGATAGAAGAAATAAATTTATGCTTGGATATAAAATATGATCTTATGACAGACAACACATTCTAACTCATATTATTTTACCTCACTGTGATCTTCTTCTCCTTCTCCTCAAAGCTCTAAAACAAGTTAGTGATCCAATTTTTTTTCAAAGTTTGAAAAAACGAGTCGAAAGACTTGTATAAGAAAACCTGGAGTAGCTGATCTAATTGGAATACTTGGATACATTTCTAACGCGCTTCTTATAGTTCCAAAATGCTTGGCACAAGCCACTGTCATTCTAATCACATTCCTTCTCTTCTTTTATGTTTCTTTCTTTATCTACCTTTTTCTGCACATATACTTTTTTCTATTTTGTTCTCACTCCCCTCCTATTCTTTCATTATACTCTCATTTTGCATCCACTGGTTCCACAATATTATCTTTCAATTCTAGCGTATTCTACTGTTCTTAAATTTTGCTCCCTACTTTTATTTCCTTCATTTCCCTATTCCTGTTTAAATCTAATCATATTCTCCAATACTTTCCTGAAAATTTCTCACTGTTTGAGATTCAAATATTTCTAGGTAATAACCCTCCCCACCCTCATACGATTTGTCTTCTTGTTCCCTTCAAAACCGTTGAAGCTTCAACATCTTTCTCATACCATAAGTATTCATCTTCTTGTTCCCTTCGTCTTAGCTTCATCATTTCCTCAAAATTTCATCTATTATTCCTTCTTTCCCATTCTCCTATGATCTGTTCTTCCCCCTCTTTATCACCTCTTCTTTTTCTAAAATCCACTCTCTCCAATCGTTTACATAAATTTCGCAATCTAATACCATGCCAACTTATACCACACACCATAATAATGTAAACAATCTCACCACACACTATTACAACTTAGGCAGACACCCTGGTATAATCAGTCCAATAAGCAAAGAAGACATTCTGACAAGATGGGAAAATTACTACAGCTCGGTCAATATTTGTTCAAAAATTATAAATTTTGTATAAAATTTAAGGAAACATACTAATCTACAATTTGAGATCAAATTTATAATTTTTGAACTAAAATTGACCGAGCTGGAGTCATTTTCCCATCTGGCCAGAATGTCTTCTTTGCTTGGATAGTATGTAGTGGCACATCTATGCTTCTGGCATATCTGTCGATTATCATACCACAACTAGACAAGCCAGTGTAAGCACGGGCGAACAAGGACTTCATTCATCCGTAGACGCTGCTTAGCTGATGCTTAGTTAAGTCCGATGAAAGCACTTGAAGTATTCGCGAGATTCGCGTCTGGAATCTTGCTTCCAAGCGCGAATAATTCTCAAGTGGAGGTTTGAGGAGAGATACATGGTTGAATCGAGAGTGAGAAGAAAGAATCTGAATCAGGATTAACTGAAGGAATGAAAAGTTTAATGGCGAGTTTTTCCAAGCACACTCAAATTGAGGGACCCTCTAGTTTACTACATTTCCCATACTTATCATAGAAAATGTCAGCTGTTCATCAAAATCTGAGGGTTCCTCAACTTTGAGTGTGCTTGGAAAAACTAAGCATAAATCTAATTAATGAAGTTTAGAAGAAAAAAGTTTGAAAAAAGTGAGAATGAACATCTGGATCAGAAGTAATGAAAGTGCTGCAGGAATCGATTTCAATTAACAAATAGATTTTATTGGAAGTAACATTACATGGGAAACGGAGAGAGAAGGAACATGTTAGTCTGTTCATGCAAAGGAGACATTCTGGCAAGAAGGGAGAATGACTTCAGTTTGGTCAATATAGGTTCAAAAATAATAAATTTGTCTCAAATATTGTAGGAAACATTTTGAAGCCAAATTTATAATTTTTGAACCACAATTGACCGAGCTGGAGTCATTTTCCCATCTTGCCAGAATGTCTTCTTCGCTTGGACAGACTATACAAATAGAAGTGAGAAAGAAATTTTTCAACCCCAAAAATCGATAATACTCTAGCTATAGTTTTTAAAATACTTTATAATCTATCTAGGAGTATTCATAGATACCTTTAATTATTATTTTTCACTTATTTCTGTAACAAATTAGTAAAAAATCTGTAGCAAAATTTTGTAACGAATAGAAGGCGACAGAAAAAAATAGTGAAGTGAGGAATGAATGCATGAGAAGATGAAAATCGAGATTGGTGGTGATAATTGAAAGAAATTATGAAAAAATGGGAAATTGGGGGAAAATAATGCAAACAGAAGGGAAGAAATGGGAACATACATTAAGAACAAGGATAAAGGCTAATAAAATTTTTAATGAAAGGTGAAAAGACAGAAAAATATTGAAAACGTTTATGAAATGAAACAGAAATGAAGAAAGACAGAAAGATGCGAAGCAGATAATATTGAATTGTTGAGATTAATAGTAATGTTGAAATTAATAGTGTGGAACCTAATAACGGAAGAATTGACCATTTGAGGTAGTCTAACTTGGTCTAATCCACTATTTTCATGATAAATTCAGGTAGCACAAATATATTGAATACATCACAAGGAGCCAACATTGTATTTGTTATATATGCATTAGACAACCACTAATAACATATTTTTCAAAATTTATAAACGGAAGTTGAAGAGAAGATAATAGAAAATAATAAATCTACGTTGAAGGAAAAAACATGAAGACAGAAGGACAAGACAACAGAAAGGATAAAAGGATGAGAAATAAGAGCAATGATAAGGAAGAAGAAGGAAATAGAGAAGAAGATGAATAAGAAGAAGAGACGATTGGTCGCATTCCTTTACCATATGGTCGGTCGTCAGAGTGGTCAGTGTACTACCGACTTGTCGTCTTCTTCTTCTTCTTCTTCTTCTTCTTCTTCTTCTTCTTCTTCTTCTTCTTCTTCTTCTTCTTGATCTTCTTCCTCTATCTTGAATGCTTATTACTTTTCATCGCTAGCC
Organism: Sogatella furcifera; assembly: GCA_017141385.1. Classification (NCBI taxonomy): domain Eukaryota; kingdom Metazoa; phylum Arthropoda; class Insecta; order Hemiptera; family Delphacidae; genus Sogatella; species Sogatella furcifera. The sequence goes on from CM029552.1 coordinate 3,555,734, forward strand.
GCTGCTGTATCAGACCTCCTATAACTCTCTTACTTCCTCTCTCTCTTCCTCACTCTGATTCTCATTCTCTCTCTCTCTTTTCTTCTCGTTCCTTCTCCCAAGTCCTTCCTCCCGCACTCGAAAACATAACTTGCTACTTCAACACTTACTGCTCTTTGGAGAATAAGCAATGATTCAGCCAAGTTCAACATGGTGGTTTTTATTACTCTTTGATATTGTATATAATAAAGTGTTGGGATTTTAAACCTAAATTAAACATAGAAGTACAGCACTTGAAAAATTTGGTTATATTCATTCGAGTTATTTAGATTTTCCTTACTTCAAACCAAAATTGCCCAATAACAAAATAGTCATGTGAAAATGAAAATTAGAGATATCTATTGGTAGTTTTGATTGGTACATCCTGTACTATTAGGTTTGGAATGTTTTACAATCATAAAAAAAGGAATATGTTAAATTGAAATGTACAAAATAGATTTTTTACTGGAGAAAATTCATAAACTGAACAGAAGAATACAGGACCTGTCATTAAGCTATGGTTACGGGCTGGGTCTGCAATCTGTATTTGTGTATTATTGAATTATTATTATTATTAGATCCTTACTTGAATTTGTTGAAAGTTTTACCAGTACGTGGTATTTCTTGACTTGAAAGATAACATATTTAAAAAATCGTATCAATGTTTTGTAATTGAAAAATAAATGAAAATCAAACACCTTTTAAAAAACTTTAAAATTATTAAAACACGAAAATGTTTCGGCACATTAGGCCATTATCGATGTGGATAAAATAATTATTTTATAATTAATTGATGATGGCCTAATGTGCCGAAACATGTCTGTGTTTCAATAATTTTAAAGTTTTTTAAAAGGGTGTTTGATTTTCATTTATTTTCCAATTATTTTAAATAGCCCTAAGTTTTAAAGTTCAGTTTTCAATGTTTTGTATAATGGATTCTTCAATTTTCAAAAGGCATTATGATAGTGATACATATTGCTATAACAAACAATACTCAAGATAATAATCTTACTCTTGAATTCCCAACATTTGTAGAAAAAGCACTTGAAAATAATCAAGTTATCGACAGTGCGAGTTGACTTGCAAAAGAAGCTCAATCCTATCACAATTCACCAACATTATCTATTGGAGAACTAGTACTGACTTTTTAAAGCTCGACTCCCATTGGCCAAAAGGCGACACTCGGTGTTAAAAGTGGGAGTGAGCTCTAGTCCAATCACAGGGCTTCTTCGTGGTTGGTAGGTTCCGTCATTTTGTTTTCAATGGCTGCCATTTTCTTCGTGTTGACAAGCGTATCACAAGTTTTAGAAAGAAAAATATGACGAGAAGAGAGGAACTGTTTTCAAATTCATTTGATATATTTACAAAACTGATAAAACAAGTATACCGTAAGTATATATAGCATTCAGTTACAAGAAAGACAGACCACTGGCGGCTCGTACCCACGATCAGTTAGTTGACAAAAGATCTGAAATTCTGAAGATCTGACAGAGACCTTGAAATTCTTCACTGAGCAATATTAAATTACTAGCGGCAGGCTCGCTTCGCTCGCCTTCTCCGCCTAGGGGCTCCGCCCTGGACCCCGACAGTGTAGCCAGTGTAAGTAAGTCAAATAGGCTCGCTTCGCTCGCCTGCAAAACCTCTATCAGTGTTAGCTGAGACAAACAGGCTCGCTTCGCTCGCATGAAAATTCCGTGCAGAAAGGATTCGAAATTTATTGAGCACAGCATTTCTACACCTAATCTGGACCTGTTTACCAAATTTCAACATTTTCTGCCAATTTGTTCTAGAAAAATCTAAAAAAAACTCCGAAAATTCAAAAAAATAGTAAAACGCTAATATTAAGCGTAGCATTGGGAAGTATATCGGAAAAAGTTTGAAACTTGATTCAAAATCTTCCAAATTAGTTCATCTATAATCTCGTTGAACCATTGAATTTACAGTAAGGATTGGTCGTATCAATGCGGAAGATATGCAACCCGCAACACATCTACAATTTTGAAAACCTGATTACTGGCGTAATCTTCAACGGATAGCAAAGATATTTCAACACAACATTTCTAGACCTTATCTGAACCTGCCCACCAAATATCAACATTTTCTACTGATTGGTTCTCGAAAAAATGAGGGAAACGCCGAAAAACTCAAGAAAAACTGAAATATTTGGCGTATCCTTGAAAAGTTTTTAAAATCAGTTCTTAGCGCGCGTTTAAACGTCCAACTGAACATGTCTGCCAAATTTGAACGCATTCGTTTCAGTGGATTTTTAGTTCTGGTGATGAATGAATGAATGAATCAGAGCCATTTCGCTTTTATATATAGAGATTCTCGTTGCTGTGAGGATATTCTACGCGTATATTATTTCTCAGACCCCTCACCCCTAGATAGGGATCTACTGATCGTGAGTGCTTCGAATCTGACAATTTGACGAGACTTGCGGCACGTGCCCACGAAACAGGTGAAGTGCTGTACAGTAAAAGATACAAGCACTTCACCTGTTTCGTGGGTACGAGCCACCGACGGTAAAGAATGTGACCCAAGATTGTAAAGAATATGAGTCCAAGATGAACATCGGCATTAATGTTTGCTGCTTAATAGTTTAGAATCATCATCAATCATCACCAATTCTGATAGTTTGGAATTGAAAATTTTTGTTCGTAACAAAGAGGACCTACAAATGAGTATTTTAAGAAAACTAAACTTAATCACAAAGTCTTCTTAGAAAACTAGGCCTAACTTATGATTATTTATGAAAAAGCGACCAAAATTCATAAATATTTTCTCGATGAAAATACAATGTTTAAGGAAGGATAGAACAAGCATTAGCCCAAACCCTTAAATTTCCATCTTCTAATTGGAATAATAATGATTTTCAAGTGCTTTTTTGGTTTTCTAACATTACTAAATTCCAAATTGTTATTACTTTTGAATTATTCTTGTGAGTATTCCCGGACCAGAAATTTGAAGTGCGTGACATATACATAACCTTTTGGACATCATTACCAATTGAAATTGAAAGAGAAATAGTACAGGCTAAGCCTAGTTTTTCTCTTTCAGATTATAATATCTATCATTATAGATGATTGTAATAGTTTATGAATGAATAAATGATTGATTAATTAATAATCCATTATTTCCATGAAAAATGTCCAATGATTGGATAGAACAGTAAATTCTTGAAAAAGAGGAACACAAGTTGAAAAATTGTGATAGGACAATACAATAGTTCTGGAGAACCAATGAAATTAAGGAGATGGTTTTGTGAGGTACATCTGAGACTGGATGGTGGCTCTTGAACAGTGACTTTGTTCCAACTCTCTTTGCTCATTATTCTTTTCTTTATCCCCTTTTCTTACTCGTTTTCTTTTTCTCCTTCTTCTTCTTCTTCTTCTCTTCCTCGCCGTTTTCTCCTTCTTTTTCTTTCTACTTCCACGAAAAAACAATACGATCAAAGGGGTCGCCGCCATCTCTTCTGTTAACCCACTACAGTCTGTCCAAGCAAAGAAGACATTCTGGCAAGATTGAAAAATTACTCCAGCTCTATCAATATTGATTCAAAAACTACAAATTCAGTCTAAAATTGTAGATCAGAATGTTTCCTACAATTTGAAACTGAAATCATAATTTTTTAACCAATATTGACCGAGCTGGAGTCATTTCTCCATCTTGCCAGAATGTCTTCTTTGCTTGGACAGACTATACCTGTTATGCATACTCACTCCTTCGGCTCGGTTCGCACAATACAATGCGACTGCTATAATCTGTCCAAGCAAAGAAGACATTCTGGCAAGATGGGAAAAAGACTCCAGCTTGGTCAATATTGGTTCACACATAATACATTTCGTCTCAAATTGTAGAAAACATTCTGATCTACAATTTGAGACCAAATTCTCAATTTTTGAACGAATATTGACCGAGCTGAAGTGATTCTCACATCTTGCCAGAATGTCTTCTTTGCTTTGACAGACTAAAATGCGAAAAACCGCACGGCATAAATTGCGTGAATATGGAAATTTTTGTCGGAAAAAACCTGTGGACGTATACTGTTGAAAGGTGACTTTTTCACCTAAAAGTAATTCTTAACATTTGCTGTGGCTGTGTAGATGGCTTGATCAAATCTTACAGTCTGGGAACTGATCTTATTGAGATCTCGGAGATTTTTATGTCATTCAAAGAACACTTAAACAGATTACAGAAGCTATAGAGTACCAAATATCATAAGATAGGCAATATCTTGAAAAATTCTTAGTTTGAAGTTTTACTATGTGACTAAACCTGGATTTGGACATTTGGTATAAATTGGTTGAAGAACCGTTTTGTGCATTATGCCTGTTCTACTAACCTTTTGTATTTATTTGATTGAATAAACGATAATGATATTAAAAAGCCTTATTTCCATTACATTACTTTAATCTAATATTTATTATTTAATTCATTTTATTTTTTATTATATTACTACATAAGACCAGAGACAATGTATTATTAATAATAATGTATAATAATACATTGTCTTTGATAAGACGCATGGGCACATTTTATAATCGTAAATTCAATATAAGTATGTGAATTGGAATTCTTCAACTATAGGATTCAATAACGCCAAAAAATTCATCAGGATTCATTAATACACAATCTTAAATTCAAATTTCATCAATATTAGATACAATGCATTAATGTATTACAAATACGCCCGCCCTATCAACTGTATTCGTATTAAAAATTGATAAATAATTGATTAGCATACAGAAATCAATAACTGATAATTCGAGTCACAGTAATCAGTAGTCTCAGTAATTAATTTGGCTGATTAATGAATGAGTTGTTATTTCTAAGAGCAGAGTTCATTGGTATAGTCTGTCCAAGCAAAGAAGACATTCTGGCTAGATAAAAAATTACTACAACTTGTTTAATATTGGTTCAAAAATTGTCTCAAATTGTAGATCAGAGTATTTTCTACAATTTGAGTGTCCTCAAATTTATAGTTTTTGAAACAATATTGATCGAGCTGAAGTCATTTTCCCATCTTGTCAGAATGTCTTCTTTGCTTGGACAGACTGTATCTGGGAGTTGAGAGATGCTTTGTAGAGTTGGGAGTCGTAGAGAAGGTACTTATTAATATGCCAAATAATGTGGGCCGGCAACCAGCTATTAATTATTCTGCATCTGTAAATCATCGCGTAAAATACCCGGAACGAATTCCCCATTACTTTGAATAGTTATTAAGTGCAGGTGAAATTTGAAACTACCGACACATAAATATTTCAAACGATCTAGTTCGCATCGTATGTTGAATTAGGATTGAATTCAGGTTGTTCTAGTTTGTTGATTAGAACTAATTAACTGAGAAGTCAGAGGAGACTAACTTGAATAATGATTTAAAAATGTATTGTGTGTTTTGAATTCGAAGCAAGGCGCACACAGCATCTGTGTGCGTTGCTACATTTGATAACATGGGAGAGATGTTTCCTCCGACCGTCTGGTGCTAGAAGGAGGAACCTTGTGCGCCCTGCTATAAGGCGGTGTAGCCTAGGCTATATTATTTGTGAGCTATATTAATTATAAAAAATATGAAATCATGTAAGAAAACACTTGCGTTTAAGCTGAGTTTACTGTACCACAATTCAAAATGAGCCTATACATTTAGCATATACATTTTAGCATATAGCATATACATTTCCTTATAGATAGGCATAGATTTGACAAGGAATAGCACAGTTTGAAATAATACATAAGAATTAACCTAGTTCAATACTACAGTCCTGAAACAGAAGTTTATAGGTTATAGTTATAGTTTATAGTTTATAGTTATAGTTTATAGGTTATAGTTTATAGGTTAAAGTTGTATACAGACTTACAGAGTTGAATGCTTATGCCTCATAAAAATTCATTATCAACGGTTTCACTAATTTGTATAATAACTGTGAATTTGAATTTTTTGGAAGTAGATAAAAAATTTAAAAAAATCATCATTTTATCGATCAACTTCTCTGTTTGTATCAAACTGTACTGAATCACTATAGATAGATTATCGAAAAATGTCTCATTTCTATTGGAAACTAATTAAATAGAAATAATTCAACATTTCATCTCAATTTTTTCAAGATATCTATCTATCAATTTGACAATCTCTCTCCGTTGTTGAAATGATGAAATCATTGTCATTGTTTCCATTCTGTCTATCACGTTTCACTTTTAAAGCCTATTAATTGATGACGTCATTTCTCAGAATTTATTCGCTACGTCTTTGTTGCTATGCACACTTTTCCTGATAATTTTTTACACGCGATGTAGCCTAGTCACTACAATCGTTTTAGTTTAAAAAAATTTCATCTATTTTTATAATTGACGTTCATCTATTGTGATTCATCTATGTAACTGGAAACATAACGGTTAACACGATTCAGGAATGTTTAAATGTTTAGAATGTCACAATTAGACAAGTTATGTAATTAGTCCAGCGCATGTTGTATTAGAAATTGGATGAGCTATGTTTCTCATGATAACTTTGATACTTCAAAACAATTTTTTCAAATTTGTCTGAAAGTCTGGAAAGACGAAAGTTGCACACAGAAAGTTTTCGAAAGTTACAAACCGTAATTTTTAGACATTTGTCACTATTAAAAAACCTTACCGTTTTCAGGTTCAAGAAAAACTACAAAACCCAGCACTAGGTGATCCTACAACAGGTGAAATAACGAAAATCCAACACATATTATTATATTTGCCGAATTTTTTTAGTTAAATCTTGGGCCCCATCTTGCGCAGAACATCAGACAGAGAAGACAAGGCACAGAAATATTTGAAGTGAATTCAAAATATTGTAATCTTCCAGTTTGTTAATTGTTCAAATGAGCTGAAATGAATCAAAATTCTAAATTGTTTAAAGTGGAAATTTGCAATATAAAGTTTTTTGAATTAACATAACCTGGTTTTCTGACTCTAGTATGGTAAAGGAGCAGTTAGGGCATGCGTCTTTTTTGCACTTACATAGTCAATACTCGTATATGATGTGATGTGATTGATTGGTTAGAAATAATATGATCGTTTCCCGTATACAAAAAATAATCCAATGAACATACATTACATTGCATACGTTATTGCACTATTATCGCTTGTTTGACGGTAGTATCATTTGAGAACAGAAAAGAAATAATGAAAAAATCTGAATTATTTCATTTTAGAATTTCTATTCAGTAGTATTATTTTCCTCTTCATCTCATTATAAAATATTTAGATACTGTGAATTCTTTCTCAAATCCTTTCATCATGAAAGATTAATGACAACACTAATATAGTCTGTCCAAGCAAAGAAGGCCCTCTGACAAGATGGGAAAATGAGTCCTGCTTTATCAATATTTGTTCAAGGATCATACATGTGGTCTTAATAGTAGATCGAATTGTTTCCTACAGTTTGAGATCAAATTGATTATTTTTTGAACCAAAATTGATCGAGCTGGGGTCATTTTCCCATCTTGCCAGAGGGTCTTCTTTGCTTGGACAGACCATAGAGCGAAATCGATTTTCATACAACGAAAAACGTAAATATTGTTCTCATTATTTATTATCGTTTGATAGCGAACATTGACAGGGTTTGATGAAAATAGAAATAGATTGGAGTGAGTGGGCGATATCTTTAGAGAATGAGTGATAAGGAGTGAGGAGCATATAGAGAGGCCTTGTTTGGACGTTTGGCGGGCGAATAGCCCTATAAGGCCAGCTGACTGGGAAGTTGATGTTGGTTGCCTACACTGCGAATGAACGGCGCAGTCGTTTGCGTAGGATACTCAGCGGCAAGCAACGCAGATTACTCTGTATCAAATTTATTCACGCAAATATACAGTAGTTTGTCCAAGCAAAGAAGTCATTCTGGCAAGATGGGGGAATGACTGCTGCTCGGTCAATATTGGTTGAAAAATTATAAAGTTGATTTCAAATTGTAGAACAGATTGTTTTCTACAATTTGAAATCAAATTTATAATTTTTGAACAAATATTGATTGAGCTGCAGGCTGCAGTCATTTTCCCATTTTGCCAGAATGTCTTCTTTGCTTGGTTCTATGACAAGTTCAGAACTATTATACAGGGTGTTTCAGGAGGAATGTGCAAAACTTCTCAGGCTGATTCATTACACCAAGTAGACAAAATAGTTCCATGGGACCAACCCCAAAACGCTTTGTTACTGAGATAACAATGGCGGAAAATTGAGATTTTTCAAAATATATTAATTTTTCTAATTTTTTGGAGGCTTTAGTGAGGTTTTAAAATAATCAATTCCTATGTAAAATCAGCTAAGAAATTCAATGAAACCAGTTCCAAGTTTGTAACTTCAATGGTTATTGAGATAATTGGAAAAATATGCTATAAAACGCAAATTTTCAACAATAATGGTTATAACTGGATAAGGAATCATAAAATTGTATTTTTTATTAATGGAAGTTGAAGAGAGTCGGATTCTGAAGAAAAAGTTAAATGACGGCGATTGTGTAGATCTTACCCAAATCTCAGAAATAGCGATCAAAAATCTCAAAAATGACAAAACATATCACCATATTCATCAGTGATGAATTTGTGTTTAGTAGTGATTTTAGTAGTGATCCTAATAAAACCTATACTAACAGCTGATGTATTAATATGATAATTATTGTCTCTTTTCATTTTAAAAACATTATCCAGGCACATCATCCAGAATTTTCAGCTCTTCAAACAATATTCGGACAAAAATTTTCAAATTACAGTATTTTAAAAAATTCGAATCTCCAGCAGAATACTCATTGAAGGCAAGACGAATGCCAAACAATAAATTCTAATTTTCCAATTGTAATCTAAACAGCAATTCCAAAGAAGAGTGGCACCAAATTGTTTTTATTCTTCTAAAAATAAATGTTATCTATTTATTTCGCGAAATTTGATTCTAAGAAGGAAAAAAAACATTGAAATTGAGTGAAAAGATGAAGACAGCAAGAGTAGAAAGTTCTTCAGCAAATAGAACTCATGCCCTGTAGAACTGAATAATTTGGAATAACTTGATATGAAAATTATCATTAAAATTGAATTCAACCTAGGGTATCAAGATTCTGAACTGGATTGATCAACAAAAATTCCTTAAAAATTCATAATCTTCAAAACCCAGCCATGAAAATATTTTCTAATTGAAAAATCAACTAGCAAAGAGAAAGATCATCAGACAGAGTCTGTCGATGTCCTATTCTCTCAAGCAATAAATATTGTTACAAATATCATTGTTCTCAATAAATTATTGTTACAAAGTATCTGATAATACTGTACCATCTATCACAAAGTCACAAAATATTCATGCTATATTGCAAACAAGTTTCTCCATCAATACAAGTTAGAATCCTATATATCCATAAGTTAGATCTCTCATCACCAAGCACACGATACGCCAGCAACCGCGCTTGCAACACAACGTATCGTGTCGTTGCCCGTGAGCTTCCTGTGCGTAAGAGACGGCAATAAGCCGTGCATTCAGTAGCCGACTGTGGTGTGGCGCGCACGGCTAGGGAAAGGAGAGCAACCGACTCCAGCAACGATCTCGCACGCACGTGTCATCCAATTCGCCGGAATCACCCTCAAAAAAAGGTAGGAACCGATTTTTATTTATATTAGACGAATTTTGGTGCTGGGAATTACGTTGTCATATTTTGAACCACCTCTTTACGTTGACCCTAACCTCAAAAACGCGGCAAAACGTTACCATAACCTAAAAACTGTTGCGACACACACCTGGTGGACACCTGTTTTAATTTTTGACAGAAAAGATGGGGAAAATTGATAAATTTTAGACACAGAGTACGTAAAATTTAGTAGATAACATGGAAAATGAGGGTGAGCGGTTCAAAATTGATAGAATACATAGCGAAACCACTAAAATATGCATGAATATGTTTTAAATTATAGTAAATTGATCATGAATTGTGGGCTCGAATGAATAACGTTAAAATTTTTAGTAAAATAGTAGGATTACATGTAAAATAGTGTAGACTTGCTTAAATTGGAGCGGGGAGAAGTTGAAAAGTTTTATCAAATATATTTTTTGAGATTTAATAAGAACAGCAATACGGTAACATACATTTTTTGATAATATCATTCTAAAATGATGAAATTTCTGGAGGATTTCCTAAAAACAATAAATCATTTATCGAATTTTCCCGATTTTATCCCAACTTTCAATGAATCTATCAATTTATTTTAGTGATTTGAATTGAAACTTTTTTAGGACACATTTGAAATAAACACACAGATTTTGTCAATTTTCTACTCTACTCTAAATAGTCTTCTAAACACATTCTTATAAATAGTCTTCTAAATTTTCTACTCTACTCTAAACACACAGATTTTGTCAATTTTCTACTCTACTCTGAATAGAGTAGAAAATTGACACAGATTTTGACAATCTGTGTGTTTATTTCATCATGGAACGTTTCTACAATATCGACCACAACTCAGTAGGACAAATTTGATATAATTATTTAAAATAAACAGGAATTATTCAATTCAATACGACTTTAGTGTGCATTGTAGTTTGTAGATGCATTCAATAAAGTCACGAAATTGTATGAGATTTTCATTCACTAAAGGTTGTCAATTATTCCATGAAACTTTTATAAACATTTCTCATATTCGGTTCATTTTATCGACAATGCTCATAATTGTAACTTATAGTTTACAGTATAAATTCATAATTGTAACATAGTTTTGAATTATGAGTTTTATGAGTTGAAATCACTCATTCTAAATACAATTTTCCACCACAGTTAGCTTACACCTGAGGAATTTTCGATTGAAGAATAAAAAATTCCATTCCAATTCAAAGGGAGATTCGCATTCCCTACATTATCAACTATTGGCGATAATTAACATTCGATTTCGGTTTAAATCGGATTTACACATACACATAATTTCAATTATTGTTTTGACAGAGCAAATCGACAGCAATTTTACTTGAAGACTCTTTATTAGTAATCCCTGAACTGTGTATCACACTATAAAATCATCTTATAACGATGTAAATTCGTATTCATAACATTATCTAGTACAAATTCTCTCTTCTAACTTTGAAACCAAGTGGTATAGTCTGTCCAAGCAAAGAAGACATTCTGGCAAGATTGGAAAATGACTGCAGCTCAATCAATATTGGTTTATAAGTTATAAATTTGGTTTCAAATTGTAGGAAACTTTCTGATCTACAATTTGAGACCTAATTTGTTATCATTAAAACAATATTGACAGAGCTGATGTCATTTTCCAAACTTACCAGAATGCCTTCTTTGCTTGTAGAGATTATAGCTAGTGTTGATTGGTCTCGTGACCAATCAAAAGTCTCGTTTTATTTAGCCTTGGGGTATCAATCACCAATTATTATCAATCGCTGATCACTGATCAACAGGTGAATTCGATTCGCGAGTCGAATTTTAAACAGGGTAGGCGAGAAATGTGCCGCGCTTGTCGTGAGAAAAATATAATTGGAGCAAAAGGTGGTAGAAGAGAAAAGAAATAAGAAGAAGAAGGAGGAGAAAAGAGAAAAGAAGGAAGGGGAGAAAAGAGATAAGAAGGAGAAGAGAGAGAGAAGAAGGAGGGGGACAAAATAGATAAAAAGGAGGAGAGGAGAGAGGAAAAAGGAAGAGATGGAGGAGAAGGAGGAGGAGGAGGAAAAGAGGAAGAAGAAGGAGGAGGAGAAGGAGGAAGAGAAGGTGGAGGAGAAGAAGAAGAGGGAGAAGAAGGAGGAGGAGAAGGAGGAGGAGGAAAGATTGGAGAAGTAGGATAGAAGATAGGGGAAAACAGAGAATAATAAAAGAAAAGACAAAGATGGAGTTAAATAAATAAGAAAAAGGATATGAAAGGGATGAAGAATAAAGGAGTGGATGGACGAAATAATAAGAATAAGAGGTTAAGAAGAGCTGAGAATATAGAATGCAGATAGAAGAGGTGAAATAAGAAGAAGAAATAATAGAAGAATAAGAAGAAGAAGAAGAAGAAGAAGAAGAAGAAGAAGAAGAAGAAGAAGAAGAAGAAGGAGAAATAGGAAAAAAGGAGAAAAAATAGGAAAAATTAGGTGGAGGAAAAAATCAGAAGAAGCCATATTAATTAATAACTAGCTGTTAACACCCGAACATTTCAACCACCGAGCGACCTTTTATTGTCAGATACTGATATTAGTTTCAATAATTTTAGCACGAGAAGTGCCAATTGCTAACAACAATCTAACGGCACCAGTAGATTCAGCATGAATAAATTTGCTTCCGAAAAATCCTAAACAAAACCTAAAAGTTAAAGTTAGGCTGCTCGGTTCCAAAATTATTGATCTCTCCTTACAGTCTGTCCAAGCAAACAAGACATTCTCGCAAGATGGGAAAATGACTTAAGCTCGGTCAATATTGGTTCAAAAATTATAAATTTGGTCTCAAATTGTAGATCAGAATGATTTATACACTTTGAGTCCAAAATTATTATTTTTGTTGATCAGAAAAAAATTATAATTTTCGTAGATTTGGATGCTTGGTTCCAAAATTGATCTCTCCTTACAGTCTGTCCAAGCAAAGAAGACATTCTCGCAAGATGGGAAAATGACTTAAGCTCGGTCAATATTTGTTCAAAATTAAAAATTTTGAAAACTGAACTTTAAAACTTAGGGCTGTTTAAAATAATTGAAAATCAAACACCCTTTTAAAGAACTTTAAAATTATTAAAACACAGACATGTTGAATGGCAACAAAATAATAAATGAAGATAATTTTAATAATAATCCAATTTTTGAAAAAAATATGAAAACCTAGATTTTGGTGTAAATAGGAGTTATAACATATGCTTTCAATTACATTCATATGATATTATTCAGACTTAGATTTTTAATTTTTAATCTTGTTTACTTATTTCACTATTTTATCCACATTGATAATGGCCTAATGTGCCGAAACATGTCTGTGTTTTAATAATTTTAAAGTTTTTTAAAAGGGTGTTTGATTTTCATTTATTTTTAAATTAAAAATTTTGTCACAAATTGTAGATCAGAATCATATTTAAACACTCCAAGTCCAAAATTACTATTTTTGTAGATCAGAAAACAAATTATAATTCTTGTAAATTTTAGATAAGAATGTTTCCTATAGAGTGTTTAACGTTTGAGTTTAACGTTCAACGTTTTTCATCAATATTGACCGAGCTGGTCATTTTCCCATCTTGGCAGGATGTCTTGTTTGCTTGAACAAACTATAGCAACTACCTGATAGCTGGATTCATGAAACCTTTTTATACAGTATAATAATGGAAAAAAGATTATACAGTATAATCATTACATTATACAATATTGTAAATTATACTCAATCATTGAGAAATGTAATCAGAATATTATATCAATAGGTAGAGGCTACGATTCACAATCGTTCGTTGTTAACTAGTGAATATAGGGAGTTAATAGGAAGTTTCTATTTATTTTTATTCTTTTACTTGAGCTCTTACAATAATTTTCACTTATTCTTTTCCCTACAACCAATGACAAGTTAAAAAATCTATAGATAAACATTAGCAGTATAAATGACTTCACTACTCTTGAATCAACTTTGAAATGGGTTTCAAGATAAGTTAGCAATTTCCCTAATAACAATTTATATTCAAAGTTCTCTCATCAATAACCAAATGACCCACTAATATGCAAGTAGCCGCAACATGTATCACACACATTGCAACTTGTGTTGCAACTAGTTTCAGTAAATTGTTGAAGCAACTACAGAGTTGCTCACTTGACAACTGACTATAGCCTGTCCAAGCAAAGAAGAGCCTCTGGCAAGATGAGTAAATGACTCCAGCTTGGTCAATATTTCTTCAAGAATTATAAATGTGGTTTGAATAATGGATAAAATTGTTTCCTACAATCTGAGACCAAATTTATTATTTTTGAACCAATATTGACCGAGCTGGAGTGAATTTCTCATCTTGCCAGATGGTCTTCTTTGCTTGGACAGACTATATCAATTTAGCATGAAAACTGGTAGGAAGCCAGCGTATCAATTTAATTCCCTTTTCTCATTCCCTTCTTTATCGTCTTCTTTTTCAACATCTTCTCAACCTTTTTTTTCTTCTTCTTCTTCTTCTTTTCTTCTTCTTTTTTTCTTCTTCTTCTTTAGTCCTCCTTCTTCTGCTCCATCCTATTCCTTAATGCTATCATTTGTTTCTACTCCACTTTCTTCTTCATTCTCTTTATCAACTCCTTCTTGCTACTACATTCCGTCTTTTTTCGCAAAAGTAGCCTGTTCAAATAGATTTGCGAGTAATCAGCTGATTTGGCTCATCGTTTGTAGCCTGAGGTCCGAGACCACGCCCACACCTCTCGCCAAACCTGAAAAGAGGGTTGCTGCTATTCCTCTCTTCTTCTTCTTCTTCTTCCTCATCCTGTTTCTTCATATTTTCTTCCTTCTTAATCTTCTGCCTCTCCTATACTTCTTCATTTTCTTATTCATCTCTTTCTTATTCAAATTCTCATTTTTCATCTTTTTTTCTTCTCAATATCCAGCCTCTCCTCCTAATCTTATTCTTTTTCTGCTCAACATTATTTTTTCTCTTCTACTTCTTCTTCTTCTTCTACTTCTTCTTCTTCTTTTCCTCCTCCTCCCTCTTATTCTCCATATTTTCTTTTTCCTGTATCTCCTGCCATTCCTCCTCTCATCATTGTTCATCTTCTTCTCCTCCTCTTTCAAGGCCAAGTGTTAATGGAAAGGATATCCTTTCCCAATAATGGACATATATATGTCTAAACTTCGCCTTTTCACTTAGATAACTTACACTCCTTATTCATTTTGCAGAACCTCGAATTAAAATTTGTATAAATTTTGCATTCATTACTTCACCGTTTTATCGTATTTTTACTAGAAGTGAAATTTATAGGATAATTTTGTTTTACTCATTTATTATATTGCAATGTAGAATCTAAGCCAAATTTTGTTATCTATTTGAATAAAGTAATGTAATCTAATCTAATCCTTCTTCTTCTTCTCGTTCTTCTTCTTCTTCTTCTTCTTCTTCTTCTTCTTCTTCTTCTTATTCTTCTTCTTCTTCTTCTTCTTCTTCTTCTTCTTCTTCTTCTTCTTCTTCTTCTTCTTCTTCTTCTTCTCCTCCTCCTTTTCCTCCTCCTCCCTCTTATTCCCCATCTTCTCTTTTTCCTGTAACTCCTGCCATTCCTCTCATTCTTCTTCTCATTCTCATTCTTCTTCTTCCCCAACACTGTGAACTCACCGACCAGTCTGTGCGGGGCCCCCGGTCTCGATTACAGCCTTAACTGCAAAGTAAATTGTTGACTTTAAGCAATTTTTTGTTGCTTTTATGATGCTAGGCAGACGTCCAACCGTACCCGTAATTACATGCTGGACTCACACCTCAACCTGTGCTAAACCTGATGAAATAACCCCCACATCTGCCCCCCAACAGCCGCCCCCCCCCCATATTCACACTGCTACCATTCAACGATCTCGTCTCATTCACACAAACTGGATAATTTCAATGGTAAATTCAATTTTTTTCGTCTCAGACACAGTCTGTCCAAGCAGAGAAGACATTCTGGCAAGATGGGAAAATGACTCCAGCTCGGTCAATATTGTCAGACACAGTCTGTCCAAGCAAAGAAGACATTCTGGCAAGATTGGAAAATGTCTACAACTCGGTCAAAAGTGGGCTGTCTCAAATATAATAAATTTGGTATCAAAACGTAGGAAAAATTCTGATCTACGATTTGAGACCGAATTGATTATTGTTGAGCCGAGATGGAGTCACTCGGTTAATATTGCAAAACTGCAAAATTACTGCAGCTCGGTCAATATTGATTCAATAATTATAAGTTTGGTTTCAAATTATAGATCAGAATATTTCCTATAATTTGAGACCGAATTAATTATTGTTGAACCACTATTGACCGAGCTAGAGTCATTTTCCCATCTTGCCAGAATGTCTTCTTTGCTTGGACAGACTATACCTGTACCACTGTAGACTATAGTGAATAATCATAGAAAAATAGTATGAAATACAGAACTTTATTCCATTATAAATCGATGGTTACTAGAATTTGATACTAACCCAAGCAGCTTATTTCCATTTATATTCTCATTCTGAAATAACCCAACAATGGATAACGTTCAAACTCTTTGAATTTTAATTCTAAGATCACAATTTGTTCAAAAAGGAGATAGGGCCACAACATTTCTTGATAGAATTACACATTGAAATCTCAAATATTTTATTTGACAAATAAACATATTCATTTCTATATAATGTACACCAGTAATAGTAAAACTTCGGCGAAATATGAATCAATAATCGGACTATACACTCGAATGTGTAACTTATTATTAATTATTAATTGGTATAATCTATTTTACTGAGATTTGAATTCTAAAATAACATTTGATCAGAAAGAGGAAAGCTAAAATTTTGATAGAATTACACATATTTTAATTTTGTTCATTTTAATTTAGCTTCATTATTTACTTAGATCCAAATTATCCTGTTTAATAGTCTTCACTTATCATAATCATAATCATTCATTCAATCATTAAAATATAAAGGTTAGTACAACAGGCATAATACCCCAAACTGTTCCTAAACCAATTCATAGGGCCGGTTGCACGTACGTTCTGTAAGTTTAATCACCGTTATTTCACCGTGACAAAGTGGTAAAACGTTGAAATGAATAAAGCATTGAAATGTGATAGTAGTAGCAAAATATTTGAATGTACTTATTCAAAATAGATATTAGAATCAATAATTATCTCATTATTGTATAAATTATTTATTTATTAGAACAAAAACATGATCTGGAAATTGCATGCTGATACAACTTAATTGTTGTCAGGTTGGTAGTACCACAAAAATCGAAAACCTTCAGCTGTTATTGTTTTCAGATATTGAAAATTTAATCATCAGCTGATGGTTATAAAGTCTAATAAAAGTCCAAATTAAGGTTATGTCATGTAGTAAAACTTTAAACTAATTTTCACCACCGTAATAAAAGACGGCTACGGTACGGTATCTGGGGTAACTTTTATCGACTTTGAAAATCGATTAATCGAACTTAGCAAGCATTCGATATATCGAATGTTGCAATTCAATGTCGATATCGATAATCACTATCGATATTGATAATTCTTTTTTATTTAAATCACATGTTTTATTAAATTAATTTATACTTCACTTTCCACTGTTTTTTGCAGATGGAGGTTGTTGACAATATTGAATTTTAAATCACAAATCTTTATGTTTGAACAATTTAAATTCTACTCAAAATTGTGTTTTATTATAAGAAAAAAACTAATTCCAAAAATCCAAATTGTGAAATTTGCGTCCAGTTGACGAGGACCGAAATAAAAGGAGAGAATTCAATCCGATTTGTTTGTAAAATAAGGAATGAAGGCAATACTCATGTATTCATGAGAAATGCTCTGGTAAACACATTTTTCAAAAATTGAATATTTGGTTTGACAAGTAAGTTATTCCAAGTTTAATTTATTTTTTTAGTGTGAATTTTGTTAGTTTTGTTAGATTTTGGTTATTCATTTACCAGGTTAGTTATCTATCCTCGGTTAGTTAAGTTCATTTTTTTTGTTTTGTTGAGTTCAATAAAAAATAACCGTTAACAGATGTTTTCTTTCAGTGAAGGAAATCGATATCGGTAGTGATTATCGATATCTATATTGAATGGCAACATTCGATAAATCGAATGCTTGCTGAGTTCGATTAATCGATTTTCAAAGTCGATAAAAGTTACCCCAGATACCGTACCGTAGCCTAAACATTTTAAAATTTAGAAATATTTATTGGCAAATAGAGGGCCTACTGGTTGAGGAAGTAGATCAGTAGGTGCCAGTTGAATTTCAAATCAGTTTTTATTTTTGTGACTCAGTCTATCCAAAAAGGAACATCGGCGCCATTTGCAATTGTATTCATCATCATCAACATCATTATTTGCTTTATCACGGATTCGCCATTACACAGAACTTGAGGCGGAGAATAACAAGAGAGAGAAAGAGAGATCGTAAGAGAAAGAAAGGATAATAAATAGAGAATGGGAAACGTAGAAAGAAAAAGAGAGACGAACTTGAGGCGAAGGATAAGGAAAGAGATTTCAATATTATTTTATTCACATTGATAATGGGCTGAGTCACGAAACATGTATGTGGAATAATAATTCTAAAGTTTTTTAAAAAGGGTATTTGATTTTCATTTAATTCATCATAAAGGAAAGAGTTATAGAGTGGGGTAGAAAGACGTGGAAGAGAAATAATTAGAAATAGAGAATGGCGAACGGAAAAAGAAAAAGAGAGACGAATAAGAGGCGTGGAATAGAGAGAGAAAGAGAGGAAGAGAATGGGCCACCCACTTCCTTCGCGAAATTAGGCACAAAAAGAGACAAACGACGATGTAAAAGAAGAAGGAAAAGTATAGTCTGTCGAAGCAAAGAAGACCCTCTGGCAAGACGACAAAATGACTCCAGCTTGGTCAATATTGATTCAAAAATTATTGATTTGGTCTCAATCGTAGGAAACATTCTGATCTACAATTTGAGACCAAATCAATTTTTTTTAACCAAAATTGACCGAGCTGGAGTCATTTTCTCATCTTGCCAGAGGGTCTTCTTTGCTTGGAGAGACTATATCAGACCGAAAAATAGGCGGTAAGAAAATTACGTAGGGGGGGGATCACGGAAAAACAAAGATGGCGTCGAGAAATAGTAGTAGTCAACATAGTCAAACTAGTTTTGGAAGTAAATCGTGATCATTTTTCACGATTAGCAATCTCTTTTTCCTATTGGTCATTTCCTATCTCACCCACGTTCATAACTCAATTATACACTCTAATTCAATGGCGGCTCGTGCCCACGAAACAGGTGAAGTGGTGCTGTACAGGTAAAGAAAGATACGAGTCTAATTGCGTAGCTGAAAAATTGCGTTTTATTCAATCTGCGTATTCCACGATCAGAAGTACAGTATTGATTATCAAGTAATGTTCTTGAAAGTACTGTTAACTGTTTTGTCTTGTCAATTTGTTAGATATGATTTTGTTCACTGAATTATCCTACTAGATTTCGATTAAAGTCTTTATGTATAGTCTGTCCAAGCAAAGAAGACATTCTGGCAAGATGGGAAATGACTACAACCCGGTCAATATTGGTTCAAAAATTGTAGATCGGAATGTTTCAAACAATTTGAGATCAAATTTATAATTTTAACCAATATTTACCGAGCTGGAGTCAATTCCTTATCTTGCCTGGATGTTTTCATTGCTTGGATAGCTGAAAAGTTGCGTTTTATTCAATCTGCGTATTCCACGATTAGAATTATTGGTTATCAAGGATTGAAAGTACTGTAACTGATTTGTTATTGTTAGATATGATTTTGTACACTGAATTATCCCTCTAGAATCCGAATAGAGTAGGTTTGGAATTCGATTTTTTTATATTGGGATTATTCAACCATCAGGCCTCATAGTAAATCAGAAATAGAAATAGTTTGAATTTGACTCGTAAAGTAGGCAAGAGTTCAAACCGGCGGCTCGTGCCCACGAAACAGGTGAAGTGCTGTACAGTAAAAGATACGGGCACTTCACCTGTTTCGTGGGTACGAGCCGCCAGTGGTTTGTCGATAACTTCAGTAGCCGATAGCTTGAAAAAGTTTACAAAAATGTTGGAGCTTGCTAGCTGCTGATTCTCAGTATAGGAGTAAACTTATTTCTTAGAGTATTTCTCTTTTAATTAGCGATAGCTCATTTATTTGCAAAGTACTTAATAATTTATTGACTTATTGGAAGTGATCATGGTAGCCTAAAGCCTTATATTATAAAAATGATCTAAACCTGGTATAAGCTCCTGAAAATTCACAGCATCTTGGAATTGAGAGTAATCATGATAGAGTAGCGTCGTATTATATGTAGGCTAGAATGATCTGTTACCTGTTATAAGCTTTTTAAGCCCCCCTAGACTGTTAGAATTCTAGATGGTTCAAGAATAATCATGTTAACCTCATGATCTAAACCTGGTATAACGTATAAGCTCCTAAAAACCCTCAGAATGTTTGTATTTCAGTTGGTTTAAAAGTGATGATGCTTGTGTTTAAGAGAATAAGATTACCGGTTTATTCAGTACCGGTAATTCAAAAGCGTCTGGAAAAAACATTAGAAAATTTAGAATTGAAAGATTTAGTTAAACTGCGATTGGTTTTGAAATACTAAATTCATTGCATCAATTTATTCGCATGTTCCAAGAGTTTTTCCAAGTGAATCCTCCCAACAAACTAGACTGAACAAAACCGTCCAAAATAGATGTCAAATTTCCGTGTAACATTAGAAGTTCATGAGCGCGATTCGCTTATAAAACAAAAGTGTCTCGAGACAGCCAACACGAATGCAGATGTAAGAAATAACACTCATATTTTGTTTGAATGGGAAGAGAGAAGGGAATAACGTAATAAAGAGAGACAAAGAGAGAAGGTAGACACCAATGAAAAGCTCACAATACACGAATAATCCATTTCTTCTTTTTATTTCCTTTTGAGTCTTTGTTTGAAATTCGAAAGCGTACAGGTCTCAGAGAAATGTATCATAATATTATTAATGACAGTTATGTTTTGAAAGTGGGGGTAAAAAGGTATAACCCAACAAAAGATACATCTCGATCTTCATGAAATAACAATAAAACCAGTAATCTTCATCGACAATCTCTGATTTTGTCGCGAGATAAGAAGAGTTTGTATTCCCGCTTTGCTCAGTTCTCCCATGTAGAATATATCTTTATCCCATAAGATTTCCCCTTCCCCCCCCCCATAATACACATTAAGACCCCCGCCTCAGGCTATCAATTTTCGATGAAAAATGTGTATTTCACAATTTATAACATTTTCATGTTGTTGCCTAAAAAACCGAACACTCTATTCCGCGAGTTTTGATAATGTTACAGTCAGCTTGCCTTCGAGAAATTATTATTGTACAGTCCGTCCAAACAAAGAAGACATTCTGGCAAGATGGGATATTGACTCCAGCTCGGTCAATATTATTCCAAAAATAATAAATTTGGTTTCAAATTGCAGGAAACATTCTGATCTACAATTTGAGACCAAATCAAAATTTTTTGAACCAATATTGACCAAGTTGGAGTCATTTTCCCATCTTGCCAGAATGTCTTCTTTGCTTGGACAGACTATACTAGGCTTGCAAGAATATGAGATGATGATTATACACAGACACCTACGTTCATAATTTTCATTACAGATTTTTAAAAGTCAGCTTTTTATGAATATTGCACAGTTATTGTTTAATGGTTTTGTTGAAATTCTAAATTCTTTTTGCTGATTTAACGTTTCTTTTGTTCTATTCGCGGCATAAAACTGGTTCAAAGCTGATAATTTTTAGACAAATTCAGAAAAATTTCATGTAAAACTAAGATAATTTTTTTAAATTTCTTTATAATTTTGAATTGATATGTTAAGACCGATATTACACAGAAATATTTCTACTATCATAATGATAAAAGCGTATTAAAAGATATCATACGAAAACCTTTGTATAATAGGAGATGAATATACAAATAATAGAACCTTCTCCCTTGCTTTAAATAGATAGTAGGAATCAAAAATCAGCTACTTTCGAGACTTAACATCAATCAATAGATAATCTATCTTATCAATAATCATCTATCTTATCGATAATTATCTTATCAATAGATAATATCTTCTTAAAAATCATTTCAATACTCATTAACCGGTATTAAGAATTACATCATAATTAATTGGAATCATTATTAAAAGGAACATCCTTCATAATTCAATTCATTATTGATAATATCTTCTCAGTTCTCAATAATCATTAACCACAATTAAAACCAATTTCTAGATCTGTCGTTATTCGTAATGGATTATTAACAACAATTATAACCAATATCTAGATCTGCTGCTAGTCTAAAATGGATTTTTAACAAAAGTATTATAACCAATATCTAGATCTGCCGTGTGAAATAGATTGCAAGAAGAAATCAAAATAAATCATTTGAGAGTATTAAAATCCTGTGAATTCAATTTCAGTTCCTTACTTTGGAGAATATATATAAATCATTTTTGAAACTAGTAGCATGGTTCAACACCCAACAAAAATAATAATACGTTGAGTGGATATACAGATATAATCTCAACACTTTCAACATGAGTCAATTTCTTTTTCAATTACTGAATAAGCCGATAACCGACTGATGATTTATGAAGGTTGGCATAACTGTTACACAGGTTGGGCGGTAGTACCCTGTCAGATATTGTGGGGGGGGGGTCGGTAAAGGGGTAGGAGGTATTCCTGTCAATAAGAATTCGGATGGAACGTTGCAGTTAAACTGATCAATTTGGGATTGCATTTCTAACATCTGTGAATACACGACCCATTAAAATCCTCTCTATAACTATAACATTGCATTCTGAACATAACTATATATTAAACACTGTACAGTCGACAATATAGTATCTCCGAGCAAACAAGACATTCAGGCAAGATGGGAAAATGACTCCAGCTTGATCAATATTGGTTCAAAAATTATAAACTTGAACTCAAATTGTAGAGCGGAATGTTTTCTACAATTTGAGGCTATATAATTGGTTTTTGAACCAATATTGACTAAGCTGGAGGCATTTTCCTACCTTGCCAGAATGTCTTCTTTGTTTGGACAGACTGTAGTTATATATTTAACTTAATATATACATTCAACAGAACTATACAACATTCAACTTGAATACTTGATAGGATGAATCCAGCAGAAAATATAACTATATACTATATACTATGTATATATTGTATATACAATGTATATGACATGAATATATTGCATATACTATCTATATATTGTATATACAATGCGTAAGTACCTATTGGAACATATACATTAAAATTCCAATCAACATGTGTCATTGGGGAAAATAATAATAATTGGGGAAAAAAGCTTGGATTTTAAACAGGTTAGATTGAATGTAGGCCTATTGAGGAATTATTCATGTCCAACATCCAGATTACGAACAAACGTTTAATAAACAATTTGAAATACAGAATCCGATTATGAACTAAGCAGAGTGGGACACTTTATTTTCCTAACAATCCAACAAAAACTGTTTACTTCTTTTGAAGTCTCTCTAAAAATTCAACAAAAACTGTCTAGGCCTACTTCTCAACACTTGAAAAACGAATTTGAGAGAAGTTCACGACTTTTACAGTCTTACAGAACTTTCATTACAGTCAATGAAAACGAGTTTCAAATTGATGTTCAATATTGACTCATACAACAATCATTAACAAGACAACAAAAAGTATCCACTTCTTGACAGTTGCAATATAAAAAATATATTATATAAAATAACTATACAAAATTGAGAAAAGTAAATGAATATTTTAAAGTAAAACCACATTGATAAATGAACGAAAATACAGAATGAATTTTTGCATTTGAAAATGACTATAGTCAATAGTTCTTTATTACACATTCTTCAAGAATAGTAACAGGTGTCAAAATATTTAAAATTATACAAAAAGCATAGTTGAAACATGTAATGCATTGAAAAAATAATTCAAAAAGGGTACTTTGATAATTATTTGAAATGAAAAGACAGAAGAAATACAATACATTTAGAAAATTGCAAAATTTATTTGTTAGGAAATGCTCTGTCCAACTTTCCCAAATAATTGCTTTCACCAATTCTAAGAAGCTGTTCCAGTTAACAAAAATGTCTCAAATTTCTACTTAAACTGTAAATGTAAAAAACGCATTTGCAAATGCAAATTCATTAAAAATACTTCCAATGTAAACACCAAATCGTCGAATTAGGGCACAATCACCTCTTTCACTAAATTTGTGAAGGTTTGAGAATGGAAAACAGAATAATTCATAAATCTAAATTCTGAATTTTAAACATGTTCATGTAGTTTAGCTAATTATTCCGGGGAAACCAGAGAGAAAAACACCTGCTTGAGGCTGTATAACTCCCACATCTTTCATCATAAGTGGACCATACTAAGCTATTACATCAACCTACACCAAAGTTCGCGCGAGCTGAGAAGACACATGGTTACAGTGTAAAGTGTATTGTAATGGCGTGTCTTCTCAGCTCGCGCGAAGTGTAACAAACTTGTTGTTTTCCCCCAGTGGAGCCTCAACGAAAAATTTCAAGACTTGAATTTGCCAGACGACATTTCCACTATATGAAAATGAGCTGCGGTATACTCGTACCTTCTGATTACTTACTAAATTTAATTGATTCGAATAGATTGAAAATTGGAATCATTACAATACTGTAGAGAGAGTTTGAGATTTTACCTTATATTTCTAAAATCTATACTTGAATCTCGAAACAAACTCTAAAGCATATGCCAAAATATTAGGTGGTTTTGTCTGCAACTTTATAATGTATTTGGAATCAAGAGAGACAATAGATGCTTCACATCAGCTGTTAGTAGGTTACATCACGTACAACAGACAGACGAAACAACCCACCTTGTAGGTACACGTATAGTCTGTCCAAGCAAAGAAGACCCTCTGGCAAGATGGTAAAATGACTCAAGCTCGGTCAACATTGGTTCAAAAACTATCAATTTAATCTCAAATCGTAGGAATCAATTTGATGTACTATTGAAACCACATTTATAATTTTTGAACAAGTATTGACAAAGCTGAAGGTATTTTTCCAACTTGCCAGAGGGTCTTCTTCGCTTGGACAGACTATGTATAGAGATCAATAGAATTCACTGAAACCAATGACTCAAATTTAGGAGAGGAACAAATTCTTAAAAAATACCATGAATAAACGGAAATACTAGAGCAACCCGTGGATGAAATCAAGATGAAAAAATAAACATTTCTGTAAAAAATTATTCCTTTCAATTTCGAAACAAACAGTATAGTCTGTCCAAGCAAAGAAGACCCTTTGGCAAGATGGGAAAATGACTCCAGCTTGGTCTGATCCATATTTGTTCAAGAATTATAAATTTAGTCTTAATAGTAGGCTAGATCGAATTATTCCCGACAATTTGAGATCAAATTTATAATTTCTTAACCAAAATTGACCAAGCTTGAGTCATTTTCCCATCTTGCCAGAGGGTCTTCTTTGCTTAAACATACTATACCAGATCAATAGAATGTATTAAGGTTCAATGAAGAGGTATTTCTAGGA
Organism: Sogatella furcifera; assembly: GCA_017141385.1. NCBI lineage: Eukaryota > Metazoa > Arthropoda > Insecta > Hemiptera > Delphacidae > Sogatella > Sogatella furcifera. The sequence continues at coordinate 3,580,938 of CM029552.1, forward strand.
CTCTGAAATGTACTATACCCTATTCACGATCACTTGAGACAAAATAAATAAACTTCTTTCATGTACAGGTAGCTATTTTTGTTTGAGCTTGAGGAAAAGCCAAGAACTGTGATTGGCTACAGCTTTTCGACTGCGGCCGACCGTCGTACTTTACCCACACACGCAAAAAATTTGTTCATTTTGTCTCAAGTGATCGTGAATAGGGTATAGAACAAATTATTCTATAATAAAATACTCGTTCAAACCGAAAGAAACCTAATTGCTGTGATTGATTGGTGGAGGGCATCACACAAATACCAGAGCAATGCGTGAATCAAACCCGGATTACAAATTGGATTGATGGGGTTCAGAGAAAAATGACTCTAAGCAAAAAGTAGAAAGATCATAATGAGTCGAATCAAAAATGCCCATTAGAGTCCTAATCACTCAGGCGCATGGCATGGCATTCCTTCCATGCACTAACTGCCTCCTTTTCTTCAACTTCTTCTTCTTCTTCTTCTTCTTCTTCTTCTTCTTCTTCTTCTTCTTCTTTTTCTTCTTCTTCTTTTTCTTCCACTTCTCTTCTTCTACATCTGCATTTTTCCCATTCTTCTATATCTCATCTCATAATTCCTTCTCCTCCCATTCACTCATTTGAAAAATCATATTCTTGTGTTACACATTATAATGACTACTCATATTGAAAGATATACAGAGTGTTTCAGGAGGAATGTGCAATACTTCTCAGGCTAATTCCTTGCACCAAGTGGACAAAAAAGTTCTATGGGACCAACCCCCAAAACCGCTTTGTTACCGAGATAACAATGGCGAAAATTGAGATTTTTAAAAATATTTTAATATTTCTAATTTTTAGAAGCTCTACTCAGTTTCTAAAATAAACAATTTCTATGTAAAATTAGCTGAGGAGTTCAATGAAACCAGTTCCAAGTTTGTAACTTTAACGGTTATTGAGATAATTGGAAAAATATGCTAAAAACGCCATTTTTCAACAATAAGGGTGAGGAATCATAAAATTGTATTTTTATTAATGGAAGTTGAAAAGAGTCGGATTCTAAAGAAAAAGTTAAATGGCGGCGATTGTGTAAATCTTACCCAAATCTCAGAAATAGCGATCAAAAATTGAAAAATCGCTACTAAACACAAATTTTTCACTTGTGCTATGTTTGGTCTCTTTTTTGTCTACTTGGTCCAAGGAATCAGCCTGAGAAGTATAGCACATTCCTCCTGAAACACCCTGTATAGATATCAATAGATAACTCATATTATGATAATTATTCATATGATACAATAATATATAGTTATAACTTATAAGTCTAGAGCATACTCTCCTTACCAAACGTACAATACCAACCCAATATTAATGATGATCCTTAAGAAATTGCACAGCTAACGAACTTCGGCTAGACGAGTCTAATCTTTACTATGAGCAGTGACTTGAATGACTTTAAATGACGCCTCAAATGACTTTAAATGACTTCTTTCTGACTTGAGCCGCATGAATACATGAGGAGACACGTGCCCCGGCTTAGCGCTAGCAATAATTATCTGTCTTCTTCTTTTCATTTCTTTCTACTACTTTTTATTTCTTTCTTTTTCATTCGCCAAACACCTCATCACGAGTCTCTTTTCAGTAAATTCTCACCACCTCACTTATAATGTCTATGAGCCCTCATTATCACATCGTCTGGGATAGTCTGTCCCAACAAAGAAGACATTCTGACAAGATGGGAAAATTACTCCAGCTCAGTCACTTTTGGTTCAAGAGTTATTAATTTGGTCTCAAATTGTAGATTAGAATGTTTTCTACAATTTGAGACGAAATTTATAATTTTTAAACCAATATTGATCGAGCTGGAACAATTTTGCCATCTTGCCAGAATGTCTTCTTTGCTTGGGCAGACTATAAAGATGGATGGTCTTTGTCGCTAAGGTTTCCATCTGAATCATCTCGGAATTCTTTTGCTTTTATTTTCTTTGCATCATGTATCTTTTTCTTCTTTCATCTTCTCGTTCTCACAACATTTTCTCTTGCTTATCAACCCATACTACCTACAATCGTTTATGTGTTTCCTCAATCTCAGGGCTAGTTTTATCACTGTTTTTCATTTCGAATAATTATCAAAAAGAGTACTTTGATAATTATTTCAAACTAGCAGGCTCGCTTCGCTCGCCTTCTCCGCTCCCTGGACCCCCACAGTATCAGCAGTGTCAGTGAGTCAAACAGGCTCGCTTCGCTCGCCTGCAAATTCCGTTCAGAAGGGATTCTAAATTTATCGAACACAGCATTTCTAGACATAATCTGGAGCTGTTTACCAAATTTCAACATTTTCTAACAATTTATTCTCGAAAAATCCAAGACATAATCCGAAAATTCAGAAAAATTGTAAAACGCTAATATTGAGCGTAACCTTGGGAAGTATATCGGACATAGTTTGAAACTTGATTCAATATCTTCCAAATTAGTTCATCTATAATCTCCCTGAACCATTGAATTTACAGTAAGGATTAGTCGTATCAAGGCGGAAGATATGCAACCCGCAATACATCTACAATTTAAAAAACTGATAACTGGCGTAATCTTGAACGGAATTCAAAATTATTTTAACACAACATTTCTAGACCTTATCTGAACCTGCCTACCAAATATCAAAATTTTCTACCGATTGGTTCTCGAAAAATGAGAAAACGCCGAAAAAACTTAAATATTTGTCGTATCCTTGAAAATTTTCTAAAATCCGTTCTTAGCGCGCGTCTAAACGTCCAACTGAACATGCCTGCTAAATTTGAACGCATTCGGTTCAGTGGATTTTTTGTTCTGGTGATGAATGAATGAATGAGTCAGTCAGTCAGTCAGTCAGTGCCATTTCGCTTTTATAGATATAGATAGAAAGCAAATACAATCCTTTACGACCATACTAACATACTTTACTACAAAATGAATCATTACGTTCATTTCTCATAAATCTCAATTCTCTTTTTCCCGCAAATTTTTCTATAAACATATAGTTCTCCAAATCCTTTTGTTTAATTAATTTTCATTAAGTTTAATTAATTAATTTTTACAGACATTTTTGTGTCATTAAGGCGTCTTTACACGGCGAATTTTTGATACGAAGTATTAATACAAAAGCGCCAATCGTGAAGGAAATACAGGTCACTACCTCAATAAGCTCTACCCAATAACTATTTACTCAATTATTGGCAAAGTAGCTTTATTGATTTTCTTATACTTTAGCTTTACTAATTGATTGAAAATATTTGAAAAATGGGACTGCACAGTGAGGTAAGATCATTTTACAATGACGGAAAACGGGGAAAAATAACTATTGGCTATCTGAAAATTCGTATTTTATTAATTCAACTTGAGAAAATCCTAAATTTAGTTCAAATACTCAACATTCCATTTTCTATTGCTTCTTCTTCTTCTTCTTCTTCTTCTTCTTCTTCTTCTTCTTTTTCTTGACCCCCTTCTGCCTTTACAGCGTAGGGGTCATATTCTATTGCATTTCTCTAATTTCCCATTTCTTTTCATAATTTTCCCAAGAACTCTTCCATCTTCAATATTTCAACTACACTTTATTACAGCTCTACTTTATTTAGTCTCAACTTTCTTGCTTCTTCAACATAATCATCATCATCTTCTTCTTCTCTGTCTTCGTCTTTTTCTTCTTTTTCTTCACCATGGTAACCTAGTCGGTCTCCATTCGGCCACACTTCTTCAATCATCTCTAATGACGTGCTAATGAATCCTAGCAACCTCCATAGTGGCTCATCACTCACGGTATTCTTCTTTAACCTCTTCTTCTCTGCATTCGTTTTATACTTATTCATCTTCTTATTTTCCTTTTCTATCTCCTTCTTTTTCTTTCCTCTTTTTTCTTGTTCTCGCCTCTTTCTACTAATTCTGTTCTTCTTTCTACTCTTTCTCTTATTCTTTTAACTTTTTCTCCTCTCTTCTTTATACTTCTACTCTCCTCTCCTTTCTTCTTCTCCTATTCCTCTATCCTTCTTCTCCTTATTCTTCTTCTCTATCATCTTCTTTCACTCCACTTCACCTCAATCTTCTCTTCCTTATTCATTCACTTTGCCCTTACCTCTTCCTCCTTTTTCTTCACATTCGTATTTCTCTTCTCTTCATCCTTCTTCCTCCTTTTCTTCCTCTCCTTCTCCTTCTTCTTCTTCTCCCTCTTCTACCCTGTTCTTTTTTTCTTCTTCTTCTCCTTCTTTTTCTTTTTCATCCTCTTTTTTCTTCTACTCCACCTTTTTCACTCATTTCTTCCCTTCTTCTCCTTTTTCGTCTTCTTGTCCTCCTTCATCTTCTTCGTCTCCATCTTATTATTTTTCTCCTTTTATTCTTCTCCCCTTCCTTCTTCCTCTTCACCTTGGTATTTTTCGTATTCTTATTTTACACATTTTTGACACAAACTTCTACCTCTTATTCTTCTCTCTTTTCGTATTTTTCCTCTTCTTCACCTCTTCTCCTTCTTCTTCTTCTTCTTCTTCTTCTTTTTCTTCTTCTTCTTCTTCTTCTTCTTCTTCTTCTTTTTGCTTTCATACTTTTTCTTCTCCTTCTTTCTCTTCGTGTTCAATCTATTCTTTCACTTCGTCACCACCTTCTCTTTTGTCCCCTATTCCATTTTCGTATTTTTCTCCTCCACCTCCATATTCTATTCGTCTTTCTCCTTCTGCTCATCCTCCTCTTCCTTTTTATACTTCTTCTTCTTCTTCTCCTATTCTTATTTCCTCTTCAACTTCGTATTTACCTCCATCTTCTTCTTTCACAATCTTCTACACCTTATTCTTTCAGTCCACCTCCACCTTCTCTTTCACCTCCACCTTCGCCTCTTTTTGTACAGTCTCTTCTCTTTAAGCCGCCGCCGCCACTAATGCCTTTGTTAAGGGATCAGAGTGTTGGCGCATGCGCATTAGTAACAGTCCGTCAGACGCGTTTTGTCAGCGTTAATCCTGCTTAGAAGAAGTTAAAAAGCCGTAACCGTTAATAGTAACATGACTATTTGTTGCGTTTTCACGCTCCAGTCTACCCTCAACCGTAATATTGACTTCATTTCCAGTTTAGTTTCTCGAAACGAAAATAGTTTGGTTCAAATGTAGTTTCATTCGACACATTCGAGTAATTTAGACAGGCTCTATAAAATCAGAAGAACTCAATCTAAATTCTAATCACAAAGTATAAAATCAAGAACTATCACAAATAATGACTGAAGATGAAAATATGAATAATCACAATTTCCCATAATGAAAAATGTAGGTTATTGTAGGTTGCGAAACTTCTTTAGAACTAAAAATACATACGCTAATAGTAATTATTGACATAGAACTCCAACTAGTTAATTAGATAATAACTAGTGAAAGTTTAATGAGCCTAGATATCGAGTTCATTGTATTCGTGGTTCCTATATAAAAAACGATGAAAATTCTACCTGAACGCCTTAACCATTCTCTTTCTCTCAACTTCAATACAATTTATTTTCCCCAGACAGTACAGTTGAGCTTAATATAATTATTATTATTACAGACATTTGAGAATACTTGTAAAACAAATAATAGAAAACACAATAATTATGGAAAAAGATATAATTTCTATTAAATGAAAAGACAAGACGTTGTCAAACCACTGATTTATTAAAAAATCGAGATACCGGTTTCGGTTGTTACACCATTATCAATCTCTGGTAAACTAAAACTTGAAGAACAGAGCAGCAGTATTTATACTGATATAATTTCCTTTGAAGAGGTCCCGACTACCTAAAGAGTAGTGTTCATTTCTCATCGTCATCATCAGTATGTACCCACGGCCCACGCTAGAGCCTAAATCACTCACCATCACCCTCAGACAACAAACAAACTTTGTAGTTATTGGGCTTGAGCCTGTTGATGTTGACCCTTCCCATTAAGTATTATTTGTAAATTAGGCCTACTGAATAAATCAAATGATCAAAACGCAGTAAATCTAATAATCTCATTATAACTGAACATAACCAATAATTAAATGTCAAAGAGGAAAAAGTAGGGGCAAGGAATAATTTTTTATGAATTATTGAGATACATAGGCTATACAAATTGAAAATTCGCCTTATTATCTCAATCCACCAGATAAATTGTGCGAATTTCTGCATCTCCTTTAAAGCTTCGGTGACGTTTGACGGTCGTTTCACGTCGCTCGTAAAACGTAACTGAAGTTTTTCAGTCGGCTAATTTGCATTTGACTTCAAAAGCTGTCAACGAATATTAAACTGATAGCTGTCCATAAACATAGATATACTAGGGTTACACCGTAACGCAATACAGGTACACTTGATCATCGAAATACAGATATACTGTAGTACTATATTAGGCTGCGAATTATAACATAGAAGTACTTGGGAAACATTCAAATGCGATATAGGTATACTTGTTGAACAAGGAATAGGTACGGGTATCCTATATTGTGTTGGAGAATCATTCACGAATAGTAAAAATAATACATTCAATAAAATACATTTCTCCTTCGTCACCAGCCTATAGATATATTATTGTTATTATTATAATAAGAGTATTGGTTGCAAATGAGTCTTGAACAGAAATATCATGAAATTCAATAGGTATTTTTTGTCTAATTCGAGTATTATTCATAAATAAATTGAACAAAGAGGATGTATAATGGGCTGAGTCCCGAAACATGTATGTAGAATAATAATTTCAAAGTTTTTTTTAAAAAGGGTATTTGATTTTCATTTAATTTATCAAGGATGGATATAGTTTGGTCGAGCAAAGAAGACATTCTGGCAAGATGGGAAAATTACTCCAGCTCCCTCATATTGGTTCTAAATTTATAAAAATATTCTCAAATAATTGTATTCTGGATCAGTGTGTTTCCCACAATTTGAGACCAATTTTTCAATTTTGAACCAATATTGACCGAGCTGGAGTCATATTCCCATAATGTCTTCTTTGCTCGAACAGACTATACCCGGGATGTAAGGAAGAGAAAAAGGCATTTAAGTAAAAAAAAAGTGAAAAAACTCAAGAACGGGTTGTAGAAATGAGAATAGATACTCAGCTCAGGGTGAAAGATAGGTAATAGAAGAGTAATGAAGATAGTGAAAGAGGAATTCAGATAATTCAAGTAATAAAGATAATGAAAGAGGAATTCAGATAAAATTAGATGAAATAATCAAAATGTCATGCTTGATTGTAAATGATCGCTTCATTATAAAAAGATTGCAAATGAGTTTATCAAAGAGTGGAGGATACCCAGACTGAAGGAAAGGGAGAGAGGTGTTTCAGCAATCGACGAATGGAGTGAAAAAGGAATGAAAAGAGAGAAATCAGATAAAGAGAGGGATAAAAAGAGAGAAAAGTTTGATGGAAAAAGAGAGAAATTATTAGCGAACCGCTGTGCGTGTTGATTAGCTATCTTCGATGACTTGTGTCAGATTATGTTCAGAAAATTAAGAGATACACGATAGCTAATTAAACGATGCAGACCTGCCCTCTGAAGGTGGTCTGTCTAACCTCAATCTTGCTCAATCAATACTTCGAAATGTAGTTGTACTTGATTTTCCAGTGGAATGTGATGGATGATTAGTTAGAAATATTCTTATTTCTCATTATTTCATAGAAGTGAATGAGAGCATTACTTCTATGAAATAGAACAAAACATTATAATAGAAAACACAATAGAATGAAACATTCCATGTTTGTATCGCTTTCAAAAATAATAATAATAACTGACAAAAAGAGAATAATGTTAAATGTCGTTCACAAGGAATTCAACAACTACTTAATTGTGCAGTTTTTAAAAAAATTGTTGATTATATTGATTTGGTTACTCAATTTGAGCTACCACTGGTGCTATTCGGATGGAATAGGAACTCTTTATTGGTACTCTTAACACGTTTCGAGCTTATTCACTTGTTAAAGTATATGCAGATCATACATTAGAGATCAAGAGTCATTATCAAATGCAATATTGATTTGATTACTTTCACGGGTGAATCTCAAAATTCAATTAATTTTCAAAAAAATTGATTTCTATAGTCAAACATCAAAGATCCGCTATAATTTATTTCACAAACCGCCTATTTCTTATATTGCACTTTCTTTGAGTAGTTGTGAAATTGATATTGTGGTGGTTATCCATAATAAATGAAAAGACAAGATGTTGTCAAACCACTGATTTTCTCTGAAGTCAGTGGTTTGACAACATCTTATCTTTTCATTTAATATTGCACTTTCAATGGTAATATAATTTTCCCACAAATACATTGAAAAATTGATGATAGCCTAGAGTATATAAAAATTATTATCGAGAAGATTAAACAAAGTGAAGTCAAATACAAAAGTGAAATCTATAATATGTAACGTACAAGAAATACACCGAGACAAAACTCAACTACATATCTGAATAATAATGTAATATAATATAATAATAATAATATAACCCAACATAAGCTCAAACGAAACCCAGATAAATAAGAAATACACACACTAATTTCACGCCCTTCAGCTGTATAAAAAAAGATTTCGCCCGGCATGATTTGAGTACGTAAACCACGAAACGAGATGCATCCAGGTCTACACCGGACAGTATTCCGGAAGAAAGTTAGGACAGTATTTGAAGAGAGGGACAGAGACCGTGGAGAGAAAAGGAGAAGTAGAAGGAGGTGGAAGAGAAGGAGGTAGAGGAAGAGGAGGAGGAGGAGGAGGAGGAGTAGAAGGAGGAGGAGAAAGAGAAAGAGGTAACATTGGCACAGATCGCAAACTCATCTCACCAGCTTAACATTCTCTGTCGCACTCTAGTCTGTCCAAGCAGAGAAGACATTCTGGCAAGATGGGGAAATGACTCCGGCTCGGTCAATATTGGTTCAAAAATTGAAAATTCAGTCTCAAATTGTAGAAAACATTCTGATCTACAATTTGAGACCAAATTTATAATTATTGAATCAATATTAACGGAGCTGGAGTCATTTTCCCATCTTGCCAGAATGTCTTCTTTGCTTGGACAGATTATTCCAAACGGAACTGGAGCCATCAAGCGGCAACCAGATGTACACTTTAACAGGACGAGGAAGAGGAGAAGGAGGAGGAGGAGGAGGAGTAAGAATAAGAAGGAATGCAGTAGAAGACCGTGCGACAAGGACAGAGAAGGGACGCACACATGTACTTTTCAAAGGCCCACAGAGGCGCTGGGGGCGCGCCCGGGGGTGAATTGGGGCGCCAATCGGTACGGGGGCGCTTTAAGAGATATGTGGAGGGCTGCGCCCCGCTGGCCGGGCCCCAAATACGGCAACAATACGCCCAAAACGTAACAGGTGTGTGGGCAGTATGACCCCCCTTTGCTTCATCTTCCGGCAAAAACAAAACCATACAGTCCACACACACAAACACACGACGAGAGAGATCACAACAACGGGTCAGGTACCGCTGGAGGCTGTCAGGGGGTACGGGGGGGAGTCGACCCCTCCCCCCAACGAAGATAAGACACCCACAAACCTAACTCATCAACCAATTACTCAATTTGATTCCGCACTACTACCTGTACTGCTTTCACTGAGATCAATGTTCTTAATAAGATGTGTTGGGTTCCGATTAGATTATTGTACTGTTTTAATGAGATTGATGCTCCTAATAAGATGTGAAGTGTCCTGTTTGTAACTAAAACTATGGAGTTTTATTTATAAAAAAGGATTGGAGTATTAGTTCCTGGTTATTTGAATGTGTTCCTAGTTATTGAATATCTGATATGATATTTTTTATTATTTGTTGTTACAATTGCGACTTATATCAAGTATTTTAAGCAAAGGTGGATAAGTGGATGATGATGTTTAGGCTATATCGATTTCCTCTATGACTTGATGGAACAGTAAAGCAAAATTTGAAAGATTTATATTTACAGTAAAGCATGAAACTCATCTTACCAAATCAGAATTCAGAAAGTCATGGACTTTGACAGTTTCGATCAAAACAGATTTTATAGTACTCAATCCCATCTATTCTGTAATTCATAATATTATTATTTTAAACATCAAAATCAATGTACCCTTTTTTAAAAAAAATATTTTTTATTTTACACCACATGTTTCGGCGATATAGCCATTTTAAAAAAAGGGTACTTTGATTTTAATTATAAAAGTTTTAATAAATACAGTAGCCCTAAGAGAAAATAAGTAAAAATACCAACTATGTATAAAAATACATCCATTGCAAGATTAGGTTGATCTCATTCCAAGTAATAAAACATAAAATACAAAATGAGTAAGAATTCTTAAGCTCTTTAATTGAAAACAATGTATAATAAAATAAATTAGATTGCGTTCAATTCGAGATAGTTTGGAGGAATCCTTATGCTGCTATAATCACTCAAATCTACTCAAAAATTTATACGAATTTGAGTTACTGAGTTGCGATTCACAGGTATAGTCTTTCCAAGCAAAGAAGACACTCTGGCAAGATGAGAAAATTACTACAGTTCGGTCAATATTGGTTCAAAAATTATTGATTTGGTCTCAATCGTAGTAAATATTCTGATCCACAATTTGAGACTAAATCAATATTTTTTGTACCAATATTGACCGATCTGGAGTCATTTTCTCATCTTGCCAGAGGGTCTTCTTTGCTTGGACAACGATTTCACGTCTAAATGATGATGGTGATAATGTGATCAGAATAATTTTGAAAGTAAATATTTAATATGAAAAATATTTAAGGACAAATGCTTGATTTGTAGTAGTGTAGTACCGTTAAGTGAGATATTCCTGTAGATTGATTCAATAATAATTTTTTTTAATCTGTTTTGGAATAAAATGACCAAAATAACATTAAACCAATGCTTGATTCCATTCACTCTCCAAAATGCAAATTTAGATATGGTCATTTGTGGTCATTAGGGAACCTTCACACAGGACAGCCAGAACGAAAGGAGAAAAACGAGAGACAGATTATATTGTCTGTCCAAGCAAAGAATACAATCTGATAAGATGTAAAAATGACTCCAGATCGGTCAATATTGATTCGAAAATAGGAAATTTGGTCTCAAATTGTAGATCAGAATGTTTCCTACAATTTAAGACCAAATTGATAATTTTTGAACAAAATATTGACCGGGATGGAGTCATTTTCCATCTTGCCAGAATGTCTTCTTTGTTTAGACCCACTATACGAGTACCAGAAAAGCGGTTAATGAAATAGGAATTATAAAAAAGGAATAAAAATCAACTGGACTGAGCAGAACTGATAACCAATTAACAACATTGACTGACCAGTCGGTAATGATCTCCAAATTCTCTGTCCTTCTCATCTTCTGCTCAATCTTCCTCATAATCTTTTTCTTAGTTTTCTTCATTCCCATTAGCATTCTCTTCATTCTCTTTCTATATTTTTCTCCACACGGTTCATCACTTTTCTCTAGTTCTTTTCCTTCTAATTCTTATACTTGATGAATAAATACTATGAATAGAAATGAATTTTCCTCTCCTTCATTTTCTAATGTCAATAATTCTAATTCCAAGTTATGTTGACAAAAGCTGGTTTTTTTCTTTTCTACTTCGAAGACTCTCTAATATCTCTTCCCATTTTTCTATATTTTCCATTCTCCACCTTATTTTTCTTTATTCCCTACTTAATTTCTCCTTCTCTTATTTTCTCTTCCATTGTTAACCCTAATTTGTCTTATTTTCCTTCAATTATTATTTCTGTCATCCTCCATTTTCTTGTTCTTCAACGACTTATTATTCACTTTTTCTAATTTATTTCATCCCTACAATTACTTGTTCTCTTTCAACGAATTATTTCATTCTTCTTCTACGTTTTATCATTTCTCCAAGTCTTCTTCTCCTTTACGATTTTTAGCTTTGCAACCTCTACCCTAATTTTTCCGTAAGTATCGTTTAGCACATTCTATTTTTACTATCTTTCAATAATATAGTCAGGTCGAACAATGAAGACATTCTGGCAAGATGGGGAAATGAATCCAGCTCGGTCAATATTGGTTCAAAAATTATTGATTTAGTCTCAAACTGCAGAGCAGAATGTTTTCTACAATTTAAGACCAAATTTATAATTTTCAAACAAATATTGATCAAGCTGGACTAATTTTCCCATCTTGCCAGAATGTTTTCTTTGCTTGGACTGACTTCCTTTCCCCTAAACTTTTTTACCTCTTCTTCAACAGATTTCCCTAATTGTATTTTCCCCCCATCTATTTCGCACCTCTTTTTCAGCGCATTCTCTCTATCTTATTCTTTCTTCTTCTCCGTCATGCGACCACACACCCGAAATGAAATCGCGCTGATAATGGTCAATGTGAACTGGACTCGAAACTTGAGTTTGGACTTTGAGCTTTGGTGTTGGACTTGACCCGTTGCTGCTGTATCGCTACTAATGAGCCGCCCCGCCACTACACAAATAATAAGAGGTCTTCTTTTATTTTTTCTTCAACAACATCTCCTTATTCTTCTTCTCTTTCTTCCTACTTGTAATTCTTCTTCTTCTTCTTCTAATCCTTCTTTTCCATCTACTTGTAATTCTTCTTCTTCTTCTTCTTCTTCTTCTTCTTCTTCTTCTTCTTCTTCTTCTTCTTCTTCTTCTTCTTCTTCTTCTTCTCCTTCTTCTTCTACTTCTTCTTCCTCTTCCTCTTCCTCTTCTTCTTCTAATCCTTCTTTTCCATCTACTTGTAATTATTCTTCTTCTTCTAATCCTTCTTTTCCATCTACTTGTAATTCTTCTTCTTCTTCTTCTAATCCTTCTTTTCCATCTACTTTTATTTCTTATTCTTCTCCTTATTCTTCTCCTACTTCTTTTCCTTTCACTTCTTTCTATACTTCTTCTTCTCCTCCTCCTCCTTCCATCATTTCTTCTCCTTCATCTTATTCTTATCAGTCTCCTTCCATCTCTCATGGTTGGCTATTTTTTCCTATTCTTATTCCTATCTTTTTCTCTCCTCCTCCTCCTCCTCCTTTAATATCATCTTTCACTTCTTCTGATTTTTCTTCTACCCCTCCTTCATTTTCTCCTTCTCCTTTTTCACCTCCAACTACTTATTTTCCTCCTTTTTCTTTTTCTTCTTCTCTTATTTCTTCTTGTTCTTCTCATTTTTCCTCCTTTCCTTCTCCTTCCATCTTCTCTCATTCTTCCTCATTTCCTCCTCCTTCCATCTCCTTTTCTTCTCCTCCTTTTTTAGTTCCTATCCTTCTTTTTCTTCTTAACCTTCTTCTTCACCTCCTTCTTGTTCTACTCCTTCTTGTCATCTCCATTATTATTTTTTCTGTTTCTCCTCCCTTATCCTGCTTCTCCTTATTATTCCCTTCAATGGTTCGTTTTCCATTTTCTTCTTCTCCTTCCTACATTCCTCTCTTCTCCTTTCTCCATCTTCTCCTTTTTCTACTACTCCTTCTTTTTTATTCAACTTCTTCTTCTTCTTTTTTATCCAACTTCTTCTTCTTCTTCTTCTTCTTCTTCTTCTTCTTCTTCTTCTTCTTCTTCTTCTTCTTCTTCTTCTTCTATTCTTCTTCTTCTTCATCTTCTTCTTCTTCTCCTTCTCCTATTCTCTATCATCATTCTTCTTCTTCTTCATCTTCTCATCTTCTCCTCCTCCTTCTCTATCATCATCATCATCTTCTTCTTCTTCTTCTTCTCCTCCTTCTCCTTCTCTCTTTCTCTATCATCTTCTTCTTCTTTCTTCTTCTTCTTCTTCTCCTCCTTCTTCTTCTTCTTCTTCTTCTTCTTCTCCTTCTTCTTCTTTTCCTTCTTGTCCTCGCCAGTATAATTATCAGTTTCATCTGTTGGTTTTCTGCACATTATCATCGAGTCATCGTAGAAGGTGGCAAGATAGTAGTAGCATGAAAATCGAATTAAAAAATCGAAACTCCCGACATAAAAACAACAAACCAATAATCCTAATCGACCGGAAACTCAGCTGCGACCACACAAAACTCGATATTTTCACTCATGATTAATGAATAATGTTCGGCAGGAATCTGCTAACGTGTTTTTGACCACTGAGTAGCAGAAGTATCCAAACTATTTTGATTGAGAAAATTATCGTATAACGGCGGGATTCAATCAATAGTAGTAGGGTTACAGAGTTTAATTGTTACACTCATTCATTTTACAAGAATAAATACACTCAAAAACTGAGGCTAACAATGTCCAGAACATCTTTTACCAAATTTTAATGAATAAAATATGTCCCTAAACGAGGTTCATTCACTGGCGGCTCCTGACCACGAAACAGCTGAAGTGCTGTACAGTAAAAGATACGGGCACTTCACCTGTTTCGTGGGCAGGAGCCGCCAGTGGGTATATGTACTGCATTTCATTCAGCAAGAATTGTTGCAGGTCATGGATGACAAGATTATAACCTATTTATTTCAGACCTGTCCAAAATAATATTAGGGACAAGTATCACATGATTAAAAAAGTCTTATAATATTGTATAGGATGAAGGATTCACAAGAGATATGAATTACGAATAAATTTGTCCATGCTCTTCTAGAATATGTTAACGTTTTTCTTAATCAGCATTAGTTATAACTTTTATAAAATAAAGAAATACGTAAAATGGCATTCATTCATCTCGTGGATATTATGGAATATGTAAGATATTTGAAAAAATTATTTTTAATATCAATTAAGATAATATTATACTAGTAAGTGTGATATTAAGGACTCATTTCATAGGCTGAAAATTTATTTTTTCTGCAGGATGCATGGAGGAATGACAGTAACGTTCCAGGATCCGGGACCCAGGATTACAGGATACAGGACTACTGAAGGACATACGACTCGCAGTCAAGGAATGTACATAATGAGACACAGCTGAAATGGTGAGTTTTTCAAGGTTTTTTCAAAAATGATTATTTCTTTTACAAATTATTCTAATATCTCAAATTTTAAGCTTTTTTGTTCCAAAAAATTTCTTATAACTCAATCTATCTAATCGGAAGTTTCTCTTAATTTTAAAATTATCTTGAAATATCTAAAATTTAGATTACTCATTAATCACCATTTGTACTAACTTTCTAAGACCAATGGCTTGTCATTAAGTCACAGATATAGTCATAAAGTAGAGCTATTTGTTATAGCTTGAGGAACACAGTGTTGGTACTCGAATTAGTTCTTTTCGGAACACTCTGTATAGTCTGTTCAAGCAAAGAAGACAATGGCAAGATGGGAGAATGACTCCAACTTGGTCAATATTGGTCTTGAATTGTAGAACAGATTGTTCTCTACAATTTAAGACCAAATATCTCATTTTTGAACCAATATTGTCCGAGCTGGAGTCATTTTCACATCTTGTCAGAATGTCTTCTTTGCTCGACCTGACAGTACATGTGAATACGTAGGAGTCGTTTATGGTTGCTGATTAGTATCAAAATCATGTCTCGTTTATTAAATGAGTTATCAACTATTGAATACTAATGCCCTCAAATATAAAGAAGCAGAACCCCTAAAGACCCAGTGAAGGAAGTTGACTTCATTCATTAAAAATGAAAATTGAATTCAGACAATAGGAATTAACATATCTTTTTTGGTGGGATTGAATATGTTTGCGAATATTTTACATCATTAGGTATTAGATTTAGACAATAATTAGCTACTCAGTAATTGAAATTTCATAGATACTGTATAAAAATTATCAATAAGCCTCCTTAATTACCTATTGAAATCAAATTTGACTCCTACATCAATGAAAGGCACATAAGATGGCAATAAAAAAATAAGATGAAAATGATATTCAGATGAAGCTTTATCAGTAGTGATCATCTATTGTTTCATATTACCTGAAGAATTCAAATCTGAAGAGAGCTCACCTCACAATGCTAATTCACGATACAAATTCAGTATCGTATTTTCAAGAATTAACATTTCCCTATTTTCAATGGTATCATCATTCTGTAGGTGTTAACTGATTATTATTTTAGCATACAAACTATGTATTTTGAAGTGTCAACTATGTAGTTTGACTTTGAATATCTGTTGAATATTTGTGTTTATTTTACAATAACAAAAAACGTTTCAATTTCGAAATATTTTCACCTCAATAAACTGTGCATTTTATTGCTGATCGATGAACTACTGGACTTGGGAAATTGTTAACAATTTTAAGTGACAGCTTTTTCGTCTCTCTGATTGGCATTGATAAGCCCACATACTGAGTTTTGAAGAATTTTAAACTTTATCAAATTGGTTCTGAACTTTTCAAATTCGACATTGGCCCTCGTCAACATCTTGTTTTAGGATTGGGTGTCTTCAGTTTGTTATTTTCGTTGGCTTGTTAAAAGTTTGAGATCATCTCTGAATTTCCGCCAGTTATCTTGTCAATCTTGAGAGTATTGGATTTGTGTGGCATCTACTGTTTCATTTCAACAGGGAATTTTATTGCTCGGAGGAATCTGAATCTGATCATTATTAAATAAAATCTACCAAAGTGGGATTCCAGACCTATTCCTACTGGCGACTGGTGCCCACGAAACAGGTGAAGTGCCCGTATATTTCACTGAACAGCACTTCACTTGATCATTATTAAATAAAATCTACCAAAGTGGGATTCCAGAGCTATTCCTACTGGCGACTGGTGCCCACAAAACAGGTGAATTGCCCGTATATTTCACTGAACAGCACTTCACCTGTTTTGTGGGCACGAGCCACCAGTGACTATACCCGGAAAACCCCTCGAATTCAACACTCATGATTTCATATCATCAGTCACGTCATCGTGATTGGTCTAAAATTAAAATCTAAAATTGTTCTTTCAACTATTCTCGCAAATTTTGTTACCAAAATCTCTTTGAATTTTTATCATCATCCTTCATTCCATACCTTTATATCCGCTGTTCCAAATTTTTTTGCACAGATCAACTTTTTCTGAAATCCCAGTTTAAAAAAGCACGCAATTCGGCAATTTATCTCGATTACTTCTGAGTTCTCTCACGTGCACAGTTAAACTCGAATTAAATTGTTGTTTTTTCAACATTTCTCATTTTTTCAAAGTCGATTTAAATAATAAATAGGTTAGGCGCCACAGCAAAGCAAGCAGGCGTCACTAGTATAGTCTGTACAAGCAAAGAAGACCCTCTAGCAAGATGGGAAAATGACTCCAGCTCGGTGAATATTTGTTCAAAAGTACTAATTTGGTCTCAAATTTTAGATAAAAATGTTTCCTACAATTTGAGACCAATGTAATAATTTTTGAGCCAATTTTGACCGAGATGGTGTCACTTTCCCATCTTGCCAGAATGTCTTCTTTGCTTGGACAGACCATAGTAGCATGTGATATGGAGATACTATAGTGATACTGTAGTGGTACGGTTTGGAAAAAAACTTGTTATTTTTCTCTTGCTTCATACACACTCCAACTAATCTGACTGGACAAGATTAATGCACACAACCACATTGCCATCATCGTCATCATCATCAACATCATCATCATCACCATCTTTTTCACCATTTGCCTTTTTCACCATTCTTCTGCCTCCTTCATCTGATATCCTTCTTCGTCCTATCATTCTCCTCTTGTTTTAATACATGTACTTGCTTTTCAAGTGTCCTCCATCATAGTTTGCTAGAATTGATATATTTTTCATTTTTCTTCTTCTTCTTCTTCTTCTTCTTCTTCTTCTTCTTCTTCTTCATCTTCATCATCATCTTCAACTTCATCTTCATCTTCATCTTCTTCTTCATCATCATCATCATCATCATCATCATCATCATCATCATCATCATCATCATCATCTTCTTTTTCTTTTCTCCTTCTTCTTCTTCTTCTTTTTTCTTTTTCTTCTTTTTCTTCTTCTTTTCTTCTTCTTCTTCTTCTTCTTCTTCTTCTTCTTCTTCTTCTTCTTCTTCTTCTTCTTCTTCTTCTTCTTCTTCTTCTTCTTCTTCTTCTTCTTCTTCTTCTTCTTAATTCATACTTTAAACACTACTTTCTTTATTTTCCTTCACTTTCATTTTTCTCATAATCTACTCTTCCAATTTCCTTTTCTGTTGCCCGCCTTTTTTATGCATGTCTTTACATCCAATATTTATCTTAATTTTATATTTCTATGATTATTTTCTTATCGTCTGGTCATCGAATTTTGAAAAACATTGCGAACAATTTCAAACAATCTTGAAGAATTGAAAAACATTTCAAATTATGACCAACATTCCGAAATAAATCACTTTACAAATCATTATTGAATCTTCCTTTTTTGGCTGAAATAGTAAAAGGCACAGTAATGCTCCAACCTTACTCATTGAATTTATTTTTATAATTTAATCAATTACCCTATTCAAAAATTTTACTCCAATTTCCCCTATTTTCATCCTTTTATCTTTCCCTTTTATCCTTTCTAAAGCATTTCTCCAACAGTAATTCCTTCTTGTTATATCATTACACCCAACCCTACTACTACTTCTTATTCTTACTGTGAAAAACATTCTGCTCTACGGTTTAATACCAACTTTATAATTTTTGGGCCAATATTGACCGACCTGAAGACATTTTCCGGAATATCTTCTTTGCTTGAACAGACTATCTGATTCTGTCCTTCTACCTCCTTTCCTATCCATTTCTCCTTTCTCCAATTCATTTCTCTTTTTCCTTCAACATCAGCATTCAACAATTTTCTCAATTTCTTTTCCATCTCCCATTCCTCTTTCTCTTTCCTTCGTATTCTTCTTCTTCTTCTTCTTCTTCTTCTTCTCTTCTTCTTCTCTTCTTCTTCTCCCTCTCCCAAGAAAGTAGAGTGCTAATTCCACCGGTCGGCTACCGTTTATACTGGATTATTATGTACTTCTTCTTCTTCTTCTTCTTCTTCTTCTTCTTCTTCTTCTTCTTCTTCTTCTTCTTCTTCTTCTTCCTTTTCTTCTCTCCTTCTCTCCTTTCATTCTTTCTCACTTAAAATATTTTTATGATTATTATTTCTATGATTCTTTATACTGAATTATACTGTACAGATATTCTGTACAAGTTTATCACCAGTAGCCTATACAGTGTACTCTTTATACAGTCTGTCCAAGCAAATAAGACCCTCTGGCAAGATGGGAAAATGACTCAAACTCGTTCAATATTGCTTCAAAAATTATCAATTTCAACTCAAATTGTAGGAAACAATTTAATCCACAATTAAGACCACATTTATAATTCTTGAAGAAAACTTGACCGAGCTTGAGTAATTTTCCCATCTTGCCAGAGGGTCTTCTTTGCTTGTACAGACTATATTGTGTAGGGCGTACGGGCAACGGTATTATGTATTATTTATGAACGGCATGGCATGGTGCAGTGAGAACTAAAGACATTTCAAGAGCGAGGAGTGTTTTGCAATAAGCTCTTCAGACATGCGGTGTCACTATTCCAGTCTCGGCTCGCATTCCTGCATTGAAAAGTTGAAAAGTCGATCTGAAATGCATCTGCGATTAAAAACTCTGTTCCTTCTGCACTTGCGGCTTTCATGTTGACAAGTCGTATCAATTTAGAGGAGGAAAACCCGTAAATATCCTTCGCAAAAAAACTGTATCCTTATCAGATGAATTTGTAGCGTGCATTTCTAGTCTATGTCTATTAGTGATGATGGCCTGCATCAATATTGCTGATTTTTTCAAAGTTGAATTTCTTTTGCTGTAGGTCGTGGAAAATCGTAATCTGATAAATTCGTTCAATGCTTTCTTGTCTGTAGTGTTGATAGCTATCATCGATAAAGCAAATTTGTTCCTTCGGATTTGAAGTGTATAGCCTACTACTTGAGGTGAAGAATTTTTTTTAATTATTGATGAATTTGTTCAATGTATTTCTTGTCTGTAGTGTTGAAAGCTGGCATCGATAAAGCAAATTTATTCCTTCGGATTTAAAAAGTGTATATTACTGAGGTGAAAATTTTCTAAATTATTGATGAATTTGTTCAATGCATTTCTTGGATAACTGGCATCATAAAGCCAATTTCTTCCTTCGGAAAGTGTATATTACTAGGTGAAAAAATTTAATTATTGATGAATTTGTTCAATGCATTTCTTAATAACTGGCATCAATAGAGCTTACTTCTTCACTTCTTACACATCTTCTGGCTATAGTGGCCAGTTGAAGTATAGTGGCCAGTTAATTTCCTAGTTTTTAAAATCGAAAATATGTTATTTTTTATTATGGAAATAGAAATTCATTATTCATTCATTCATTCATTCTTGCATCGAAGTTGAAATCTGTTTTGCTGTAGGTAAATGATTAAATACGAAAGTGCATAAATGCACTTTCGTTTTATACTACGGAAAAATATCAAGTTTGAGTCTCTTCAATGCGTTTCTAGACGTTTGTTGTTGGCAGCTTGTATCAATATAATACAATTCTTTCATTCAATTAGATCGATTCTTGAGTATTATCGGATAAATGTTTTATTTTGGTTGTAATTCAGTAGAACATTGATAAGTAATAATGAATGACAGCTTTCCCGAGGCTCGAAATAATTAATTAGTAGCTATTTATTATTTTGATTAAATTTTTGCATCAATTATTTATTTATTCATCTATTTATTTATTTATCAATCTATTCATCTATTAATTAATTAATTTATTTATTTATCTATCTATTTATTTAATTATTTATCTATTGTCAAAAACACATTGGTAAGATAGAACAGTCATAGCCCTTAGTATTTCCAACACCTTACTACTTTGAAATATAGTTCAAAATTTTAGGTTATAAGTCCAAATTTCTTTCCCAGCCGAAGGTTTCTCACTTAAAGAAATGATCCACAAGTGATAAAAATTGAAAATTTTGAATTTTAAAGGGTTGATCCGCAAAACACAGAACAGTTCCAAACTTTCATTAAAATGGAAAAATTAATTAAAAAATTTAGAGCCCAAAATTTTCACACACTAACATTTACTGTAACTATCTGACATCAAGTGACCTGATTAGCTTCTACTGGAGGGTTCCAGAGTGATCTGAGCAGATATAATTATTACTTGATGAGTAGTTGTGGAGGTGATATGATGATAGTTATCCAAAAAAATGAAAAGACAAACCACAGATTTAGAAATGTGAATCATTAATTTAAATTCGTGTTTTGGCAATATCTCATCTTTTCATTTCGTTGAGATAATTATTAGCTATGTGATATAGCGTAATATTCTGGCGATTGATATGAAAAGTGACATGATTCGTATTTTGTTTAATATTAATAATCAACAACCTACACGTTTTAATATACCGATATTTCGAAATAGATTTTATTTCAATACAGTAGCCTTCTTGAGATATCTCTAGGGTCTATTATCTATTATTAATTCAACACAGGTTATATTTTATAAATACTGGACACACACAGTGTCCGAGTTGACACAGGAAGGGCGTCATAGGGGAACCGCAGACTTAAACCGCAGCCTAGCCTTCGTGCATATTATATATATTTCTACATACTTATTTTATATACATGTTTATAAAATTACGGAGGTGAGAAGCCTCTCAACTTTGTCTGTGTGCTTCTGACAACGCCCTCGGGGGAGGAGGAGGAGGAGGAGGAGGAGGAGGAGGAGGAGGAGGAGGAGGAGGAGGAGGAGGAGGAGGAGGAGGAGGAGGAGGAGGAGGAGGAGGAGGAGGAGGAGGAGGAGGAGGAGAGGAGGAGGAGGAGGAGGAGGAGGAGGAGAAGGAGGAGGAGGAGGAGGAGGAGGAGGAGGAGAAGCAGGAGGGGTAGGAGGAGGAGGAGGAGGAGGAAAGGAGGAGGAGGG
This sequence comes from Sogatella furcifera, assembly GCA_017141385.1. Lineage (NCBI taxonomy): Eukaryota > Metazoa > Arthropoda > Insecta > Hemiptera > Delphacidae > Sogatella > Sogatella furcifera. Next base: position 3,602,638 of record CM029552.1, read on the forward strand.
GAAGAAGGTGTTGGATAGGGTCTTTGAGTCTGAATAAAAGTCAAATTTTAATGATACCATGTAAATTATTCAAGACAGCAGGTAACAATGAAAAAATGGGAGGAATACGTTTCTTACATTGGGGATAAGTTTTAAATTTATTAGGCCTTCAGTATAATATGCATGTAATCATGTCTTTGCATCCTATTTTATGCTACCGCATGGAAAAGAAAACATTTATTACCTTGTACTTTTGAATGAAATTGAAGTCGTTGATAAAGTACAGTATTATAGTACAGTAGATCAGTTAGATGGAATTTCAATAATGTAGGAATTGGGGAAAAATTTAGTATGATAACAGATTCAAATAAACTATTCAAGTTTTATGAAACCTTCAAAATTTTCAAGGTAAGGTTTTTCTGAAATTGTTCAAGGGTTTCACGTTCTGTGAAAAGCTGTATCAATTTTTGAAAATTAAAAAAAAATTTATTTCACGAAACAAAAATCATTGAAAGGAATCAATAATCTTCATAGAGCAATTATAAATGGAAGAATACATCAGGTACACCCCAAAACTGTCAACAAATTTATAAAAAAAATCACATTACGTATTATTTCACAAATATTTGTAATAACTCTCACATCAAAATACCCCTCCCCCCCAAAAAATGGATTTCAAAATTAATAACTTAGTCCATACTGAAATTTCAACACGGTTAATCAGTGAAGCATTTGTTGATGGTATAAATTCTTGATCACTATAGGCCTAATTTGAGTTGAATTCAACTCGATTAATCATTTAATTAATCATAAATCCGATGATTTAGAAATCCGATTAATCAGAAATCGTTCAATCATTAGCAGATTCACGCTTGCAAAATGTCACATCCTGAAACGTTTATTGGTATTTTAAAAATTTAGTTCTTTTTTAATTAGTTTTAGAAAGTTACATATTACAAGATAATTTGATCTCTCCTGTAAATACTTGTGACTTTCAATCTTCAACTTATGATTTCAAGGCTTTCAATCTATCCGTTAGGCTTCTAAAACCATAGTCTGTCCAAGCAAAGTAGACATTCTGGCAAGATGGGAAAATGACTCCAGCTCCGCCAATATTGGTTCAAAAAGGATAAATTTGGTCTCAAATTGTGGGAAACATTCCGATCTACAATTTGAGAGCAAATATATAATTTTTGAACAAATATTGACCGAGCTGGAGTAGTTTTCCATCTTGCCAGAATGTCTTCTTCGCTTGGACGTACTATAATCAAGGAAATCCGGCCTCATCTCTCACCTGCATCCAAATCACCAACTATGGGAAAGCATACATCTCACATACTGAATTAAGGTCAAATTCTACGATTAAATTTGATATCGGTCAGTGGACATTCTGCAAAGGATGTTAAGAGCTATCACTTTCAGTGTGATGTGTACCCAGGAAATTAGTTTCTGAAAGATCTCCAACTTGCCTACAAGTTATGAAACTGTTGGCTAAATAGAAATCAGAATAAATCGAAAAATTCATTTTTTTCTCATAAAATTGATTAATAGATTATACTTAGTTTCAATGTTTAACTTTGAAAAGTATAACTGGTTCATACAGTGTAACCAATATTTTCTATTAAAAGTCAAAATATTCTTTTCAAGAGAAGAAGTGATTGGCAACAATGTTATTTTCTAGAATATCATGGAAAAACTTACAATATCTCATATAACGATTGGTTAGTCTCATAGGAACAAACACTATTATTGATAATTCATAAAATAGTATATATAGTTCATATAGTATACTATAGTTCATATAACCCAAATCTCAGAAATGGCGATCAAAAATCGAAAAATTGACAAAATGTAGCACAAGTGATAAATTTGTGTTTAGGAAACACCCTGTATGGCCTGAGTACTGTGAATAGTCTGTCCAAGCAAAGAAGACATTCTGGCAAGAAAGGAAAATGACTCAAGCTTGGTCAATATATTAGTTCACAAATGACTAATTTTGTCTCAAACCGTAGAGCAGAATGTATTCTAAAATTTCCGACCAAATTTATAATATGTGAACCAATATTGACCGAGATAGAGTCATTTTACCATCTTGCGTGAATGTCTTCTATGCTTGGACAGACTATAGGCAGTGGGGTACTTTCCTAGTAATATATTTATTGACTTTATTGAAAATCGAGAGCTGAAGTAATACTCTGAAATATATTGGCATTAGCTGGCATTCTACAAGTAGTAAGAAACGATAATATATATATATATACATATAACAGAAATATTTTATATATATATATATATATATATATATATATATATATATATATATATATATATATTATATATATATATATATATTATATATATTATATTTTTTCAAGTAGTTCTATCTATAATTTATTTCTTGATAGATCTGTTAACCGTTATAATAGTATTGATATGACAAATAATTTGGATCATTATCTTTCACAGAGCATTCGAACCCGACAAATTGATGACTGGCATCCATTTATGGAGGGCTTGGTGAGTAGATTCTATTTTCTTAGTAACAAACGCATTATAAATTCATGACTTACTCTTAAAATTGCATGATGCATAGTAAGAACTCCATTACCGTATTCTGTTAATAAACAGCAAAAATTGAAGTAATAGCTATTTCAGAGGTAAAATTTCAGAATCTTCCAGATAAAATCGTCAGAATCTTGTTGAAAATTAAAATGTCAATTGAATATGATGAAAAATGTTGGAGTTTCTAGTCCTAGGAGGTTTGATTCCGAGGGAATTTGCAAATAAAAATTGAAATATTGGGAACTTCCATTTACTAGAATAAAGATAATAATGTTATCAAAGTAAAAATATATTGTAGGCAAAGCTGGTATCATTAGATCAAATCTTCAATCTTCCACTATCGAACTATACTAGAAAATCGTCACCTATTCTTCTTTATCGGTTTCGTCTCCTTCTTTCTCTCTCATTCTTCTCTTCTTGTTCTTCTCCTCTTCTTTCTTCTTCTTGTTCTTCTCTTCTTCTTCTTCTTCCTCTTCTTTTCTTCTTCTTCTCTTCTTCTTCTTCTTCTTTTTCTTCCTCTTCCTCTTCTTTCTCCTCCTCTTCTTTTTCTTCTTCCTTCTTTTCTTCTTCTTCTTCTCTTCTTCTTCTTCCTCTCTTCTTCTTCTTCTTCTTCTTCTTCTTCTTCCTCCTCTTCTTCTTCTTCTTCTTCTTCTTCGTCTTCTTTTCTTCTTCTTCTTTTTCTTCTTCTTCTTCTTCTTCTTCTTCTTCTTCTTCTTCTTCTTCTTCTTCTTCTTCTTCTTCTTCTTCTTCTTCTTCTTCTTCTTCTTCTTCTTCTTCTTCTTCTTCTTCTTCTCTTCTTCTTCTTTCTTCTTCTTCTTCTTCTTCTTCTTCTTCTTTCTCCTACTTATTCTTCTTTGTTCTTCCTCCTCCATTATAATGATATTCAACCTCTAATAAATAATATTACTCCAAAACTCTAAGTTTGACATAACGGTACTCAGAACTGAGTACTCGATACTCCAGTACTCAAATACTCAGTTTGATTTAATGCAAAATAATAATAATAATAATAATAATAATAATAATAATAATAAATAATAATAATAATAATAATAATAATAATAATATAATAATAACGCAAAACATAAACTACATATTTATTTATTCGTATAAACAGTACTACGAGCTGTAACTCCCACAGCCTTGGCAATTTTCAATTAGGGATTCGAGCAGTGGTGCATCTCAGAAAAAAATAACGAAAAAACTGTAAAGTGCAATGCAATGCAGGTATGTATGGGCCGTGGAAGAAAAAAGCTGAAAACAAGACACAGTTGTAATAAGAGAGCGTGCGCCTGCAGAATTCGAAATCAAAGAGCGGCAAGAATTCGAGTTTTGTTCTCTTTCTCTCAAACTGACTCATTTTCAAACTGTACAAGACTGATGAAATCAATAATATCAGTTGGCAAGAGTATTCAACCTATTTCACATGACTCTTAAAAATATTACCGTAAATCTCTTAAAAAATTTCTCTTAAAAAGTTAGTAATATTTAATATTACTAACAAAATCTATGGAATTAATTCGATTTCAAACTTTCCGATTTCAATTCGTTTTCTTTTTCAAACTTTCTCATTTTTAGACTGTCCACACCGATGAAATCACTAATACATTCGGCAAAATTACTCATTTTATTTACAAGGTGGTACTCATATTACTCACAACAATCATGAAATTCAGTGGCCGGCCTACATTTAGAAATGAAATGGATTTATCTTAAATTTTGTGTAACATATTATGGTATCAGTGTTTACCAACTGAACCAACTCCCACTTGACCCAATCTACCACTGGACCCAATTTTTTTGTTAGATTGAGAAAAACGCGAAACCACTTTACCCAATACCCTTTACCCAATAATCATTTGACCCTTTTAGTATGACAAATTCATCTCAAAGCAAGGTATATTGCTTATATCATAAACTCTTACTTCTAGTTATGTTTTCTCAATGCATCAATAACGGGTTGTTCATCTCCAAAATGGTTAAGTTCGGAGTCCACTCAAACTGGAGGTCTATTTCATCTACAAGCAATATTATTCATCTTTATGATTATTTCATCAACATATCTGACCTTTGTCAGCCAGTGACTCATTCAGACATCATCCTCAAATAGAAACACCATGAAATATTCTATGTTAGAGAACAGAACACAAGGTGATTGATTTTAAGGTAAAAGTTAATAAAAGTTTTTTCCTATTTAATTCATGTGGAAGAGGAATACAATATATTTGAGGAATATTGTCATCATATTATAATAGAACTCTTTGTTTTCTCAATAAGAAACGTACAATTACTATAACATATATGCGTCTAAATTCATATTGCATATCGATCGACATGCTTATTACAATAAAAACGTTTGTTTGGAGAGTATAGGCTACTATACTTGAAGATTGGATAAATACGATCACAGTAAATAGATTTTTCTTGATAAATTATCACAACATTCCTTGACTTGAATACTAAAAACAACGACAAGATCATAACTATCAAAACCCCATAAAAACCAACAATAACAGACTCATTCAATTCTTATGTACAATCCAAGTTAATCGGAAAACAGGAAATGATCTCGAAGAAGAAAAATTATTATGATCATGGAAGGAAGTTATTGAATTAATTGACAAGTCAAGAGTACTTACAATGAAAGTGATACATATATGGATGGGGAGTGGGTAGTAATAAAATTATAATTGAACAAAAAAGCTGAAATAGAAATAGAATGCTCACGGAAAAGCAAGAGAAACTAAGAAATAGAAGAAGAAGAAGAAGAAGAAGAAGAAGAAGAAGAAGAAGAAGAAGAAGAAGAAGAAGAAGAAGAAGAAGAAGAAGAAGAAGAAGAAGAAGAAGAAGAAGAAGAAGAAGAAGAAGAAGAAGAAGAAGAAGAAGAAGAAGAAGAAAGAAGAAGGAGAACAACAACAATAACACGAAAAAGAAGAGGAGAAGAAGGACAAGAACAAGAAAAAGAAGAAGAAGAAGGAGAAGAACAAGAACAAGAAGAACGAGAAGAACATGAAAAAGAAAAAAAAGAAGAGAAAGAAGTCAAATAGATGAAGCTGAACAAACTGAAGTAAAAGAATAAGAAAATATGAGAACATCAAACAAGAGAAGATAAATAATAAAGAAAAGATAATTATCAGAAGAAGATGATGATAATAAACCGATAATTTAAAAATAGAGAGAAAATAATGTAAGGAAGAGGAGAGTACCAAGAGAAATAAGAAAAGTGAAGGAAAAGTTTGACAAAAATAACAAAGAAAGTTGGAAAACGAAAGAAAGTAAAAAATGGAACAAAATGAAAACAAATCAATAAAGTTTATATATAGCATATAAGTGAGAGAGAATAATGAAGAGGAGAAAAGAGATTGAAAAGAGGTGAAAAAGTAGAAAAATAATAAACGAAAGAGGGAGATAGGAAGAAAACGAAAACAAATTGATAAAGTTTGCAAGCGAGTGAGAAAAAATAATGATAAAGAAGCAACAAGCGACCGATCCGAGAATGCGGCCAAGCTGGTCGGTATTATCGACAGATCGATTGTCGACTATCGTTATAATAAATCGACTATCGATACAATAAATCGACTATCGACATTGGGCGCATTATTGTGCCGGGGAGCAGGAATGCAGTCCACTGCGAAGATGTGCGTTGAATAAATTAGAGCGCCGTTTGTACAGTCCGACCAAGCGAAGAAGACATTCTGGCAAGATGGGAAAATTATTCCAACTTGGTCAATATTGGTTCAAAAATTATGAATTTGGTCTCAAATTGTTAAGAAAAATGTCTCCTACAATTTGAGACTGAATTTATAAATTTTGAACTAATATTGACCGAGCTGGAGTCGTTTTCCCTTCTTGCCAGAATGTCTTCTTTGATTGGACAGACTGTAGACCCGCTGCTGGACACACTGGACACAGTTTTGCAAAAAAGAAGTCGTCCGATGACAATTCAAGGAGGCCCCCTTGACCCCTCAACCCATCCACCCCCGGGGTACCCTTCCCCCCAGTTTGATTTGTACCCTCCAGCAAGAGCGACATCCACCAACCATCCTCCGGCTATGTTCGCCGCGAACGTAACAATATTATTCCGTCCAAGCAAAGAAGACCTTCTAGGAAGGTGAGAAAATGACTCCAGCTCGTTCAATATTGATTAAAAAGTTGAAAATTTAGTCTTAAATTGTGAAGCAGAATGTTTTTTACAATTTGAAACCAAATTATCAATTTTTGAACCAATATTGACTGGGCTGGAGTCATTTGTTCATCTTGCCAGAGGGTCTTCTTTGCTTGGACAGACTATAGCCAAGAATGCTCGCGGTAAAAGCTTTTAGCGCACGAGCCGCATTTTCGTGTACAACACGGCAGTAGTGCAGGAATATGTCATTGGGAAATAAAAGTTCGAATTCCCTACTTAGATTTTTGTGGAATCTGGGTTGACTATTGTAGGAGAACGGGGTGGGGTCACTGATTCTGTAGAAATTTCCATTTCTCCTAATAGTACTATCCAAGCAGAGAAGAGCCTCTTATCTGGTAAGAAAATGATTCCAGCTTGATCAATATTTGTTCAAGAATTATAAATGTCAAAGCAAAGAAGAGCCTCTTGGCAAGATGGGAAAATGATTCCAACTTGGTCAATATTTGTTCAAAAATTATAAATGTGGTCTTAATAGTAGATCAAATTATTTCCTATAACTTGAGATTAAATTGATAATTTTTGAACCAATATTGACCGAGCTTGAATTATTCTCCCATCTTGCCAGAGGGTCTTCTTTGCTTGGACAGACTATAACTATGAAAATTTGTTCTCTATATCTTCCGATCTCCTTCTGTCCTTTATTAATTTTCATCAGTTTTCCTTCTCTTTTCCACCTTCCTTCCTTCTATTTTCATCCCTTCATTATTCTCTTTCACTTGTTAGCAATCTTTATTTTTTATCATCTTCTTCCTTTATTCATCTTTCCTTCATTACTTTTTCTTTTTTTATGTTCGCTTCTCTTTTCTCAACTCTTTCACTTTAGCTTACTCAGTTTCATCAATATTTCACTTCTTTCTCTCTGAAATATTTTAAAGCCTTTTTTCTCGCTTCCCAACAAACTACATTATTATAAATTATACTTTATTCTTTTTCCCACGAATCTTTTGGACTTTTTACAGCGATTGTCAAGTATTAAGTACTACAATAATTTTACACGGTTTTCCCTATTCAAAACAACGAATGAAAGAAATGCATTCATCATCAAAAGATTCAACATGAAAATATAATATGTTTCCTAGCATAAATTCAAGTCTTCGTTTTACTCGATCAATTTTAAACACAAATCTTGCTAGATTTTTCTCCATTGACTCTATATGCATATAAACTTCACTACCTCCAACTATAAATCAACTTCTATTCCAATTTTTTATTGTTTCTAAGCACAGTAGGCTACAATAACATTAGCAATTTAAATGTAATTGAGTATCATTTCATCAAAATCATACATATAATCACATCATTTTCAACAGGGTACAATAATGCTCGAAGCACAAAACATAACAACCTAAAAAAGTATTCCCAACATTGGTCTAATTCACCTCTTGTCTATAATGTAAATTAACTTGAACATCCTTCCTAGACAGTGTCATAATACTATAATTTGCTCAGCACAACAGTCCACCAATAAGAAAGCGAGTTGCTTACAGTAAACTTATGATCTCTGACCTAACACCCCCCCCCACACATGAAATAGTTTATTTGTAGGCGTCTTCAAAGCATTAAAGTACGCATACTTTACGCGAGGTTTACAAACACGGTAATTATACGCTTTTAATACGTTTCTAATTCCACAACTTCGGCGCGTTAGCGAGGATGAAAGGAAATGGAACCGATAAACAAGAAGAGAAAGAAAGAGAGGAGAAACAGAGAGGAACGATAAAGAGGTTGGTTGGACACGGTACTCAAAACTAGACCATATAATATAGTGTTACTGCGCGCATTATTGTATTTGACTGTGAATAGCACTCAGGAAAAACACTAAATACCGTTCAACTTCTGGTCGTCAAGAGCATGCCTTGAGTTGCATAAGGGTTGAAACTTTCTAGTCATGATGAATCAGACAACACTTTTGTCCATAATTCAGTCCAAACAAAGGAGATATTATGAAAATATGGAAAAAGACTCCAGCTCTGTCAATATTAAATGATGAATTTGGTCTCGAATTGTAGATCAGAAAGGTTCCTAAAATTTGAAACCAAATTTTCTATTTTTGAAGCAATGTTGACCGAGCTGGAGTCATTTCCCCATCTTGCCAGAATGTCTTCTTTGCTTGGACAGACTATACTATTTTATTCATGAAGATCGATTATGAGATGAAGATTTGTTTTTGTAATATAGCATTGACTGTACAGCAGCCATTATTGAGAATTACATAAAAGATTTTGTGATATTGCTTTACAAATTTGAATTTATTATTTGCAATAAATGGATTTTTATTTGAATAAGACACAAGTGTCAATAAGGAATTTTTCCGCTAGTATTAACGAAATTACAACCTCATTATCAATCTAATTTTAATGGCTCAACAGCCCATGAAGGGCTTAGGCCTGACAGCTGGTTGCAATTCACTCCACAATACAGCAGAGGTGAATAATCGTAAACCAGGTTGGAGGTAACGTACGGTTAGCACGTTGATCCTCTCAACTATAAGCCAGTTTCCGTAACCAAGTTACGGCGCAGAACACCTCTGAGTAACATCTAGTTCATCAGTTAAGAGTGCAGTAATGCAACAATATTATTAATACTATTTTTGATTAAATTACTTCTCATCCAGTCCAGAGACGGGAAACGACTGAGCTGACTGTCTCCACCAACGACAAGCCAATCTCCCAAAGATGGGATTTTTTCGCTACGTATTAACGAAATTACAGCCTCATTATCAATACATGGAGTAATTGATTTAGACTTGCCACCCAATACAATACTATTATTTTTATGTTGGATCTCGATTTCAATGTATCCTCATTAGAGATACTCTATAGGTCTCAAAAAACGAAACTGGCGAATGAATCAGCTGACCAGACTGAACTTCCTTAGTCTCTATCTTTCTTTTTTCTGAAATTAATCCACTTTTCCATTTCAGCGTACCTAGCTTTTTGGAATACATCATACGCCAGTCACCTTCTTTCTATAAATTAAAAAATAACAGTTTTGGGCTTTGAAGCATGTTGCACTTCTTTATGTAGAATGACTAAATAAAAATGAATAATTTATGAAACGCTGTCAATATAAAGGTTAGAGGCAAGTTGAAAAACGCAAGCTGAAAGAGGCAAGTTGAAAGACGCAAGTTGAAAGAGGCATAGGTAATTGCACACAATCTTCTCCTTGGTTGGCATTTGCTTGGTTTAAGGCTGAATTTTGGACGCAGTCCATTTGTTGTTATATCACGCCCACACACCTCCCAACAACCTATTTTTAGGTTAGTTTTCGAGTGATACCTCTGCTTCAATGAGTATTCTCTTTTTGACATATGATACGAGAGAAAATCCTAGTTTGGGTCCAATAAGCTACGTTTGGGTTTCATTAAATTTGCTTTCATGTTCTTGAGTCTCTAATGGGGGAAGGAAAAAGAATAAATCATATTTTCTATTTATTTATTGTTTGGAGTAGGAATATGAAGATACGAGAAAGAAAATTTCATACCGTATTTAACAACAATATTGATTTATTATTTATTATAATATTATTTAATTTAACAACAATATTGATTTGAACGTTTATTGTGGAGAATGAATCCATGAATGATTCAGAATTGAAGTTGTTACTCCTACGAATTAACCACTTTTCAGAGTAGGCTTTTCTATCACTTTTGATGATAAAATATTTTGAATGATGAATTATTTATGAAGCCATTCATATAAACAACTGGAGAACGTCAATGAGTGAATAGATTCTTGTTATGTTCAATAGTTACTGAATTGGAACAACAACCATACAAGTTCTATTAACAGCCACGTTTTTATTAGTAGAATGTTGATTAGGGACGATGATAGAGTAAACTTATCTTATTTTACCCAACTTCCTCGTGGTGAAATAGACAATATAATGCACTATAATTGATAAATTAAATTAAAAATCAAATACCTTTTTAAAAAACCTTACAACTATTATTCAACAAGGGTATTTGATTTTTCATTTAATTTATCAATTAATTTGAATAGCCCTAAGTTTAAAGTTTAATTTTCAAATAGTGCACTATAATGTGCACTATAATTCACAGACATTTGCTCATATGAGGAGCCTTCATCTAATTGTATTCTGTAATCATCAAGGAGAAAATAAATCAATTTCAATTTCAATGTTAAAGTTTCAATATTCAGTATTATTATTGAAAAATAAATAAAAATCAAACACCCTTTTTTTGAAAACTTTAAAATTATAAAAAACACATACATGTTTCGGGAGCTAAGCCCATTCTCAATGTGGATAAAAATAGTTACTATTATACTATTATACTATTTTTATCCACATTGAGAATGGGCTTAGCTCCCGAAACATGTATGTGTTTTTTATAATTTTAAAGTTTTCAAAAAAAGGGTGTTTGATTTTTATTTATTTTTCAATTATTTTAAACAGCCCTAAGTTTTAAAGTTCTTTATTCAGTATTATTAGTATGCCAGCTACTGAGCTACATATTATGAGTATTAGCTACTGAGCTACATGCATAATTATATAGAGCATAAAACCCACAGAGTTACAGAGCTAAAAGTAAAATGAAATCTAAACTCTTTTGAAGTGAAAAACGTGAAAATGTTCTGTTCATTTGGCGGTAGATTTCCGCAAATTAATATAGGGTTCGGTTCTATTTAGAGCCATCTACTGCACTAGACATACTGTATTAAGGGTGGCGGGTAAAAGAACACCAATCGTTATCTACACAAACCAGACCACTTATTTTTTCAATCAGCGATCGATTTCAGTTGGTAGCATTGATGAAAACAAAACGTCGAAAAAACGTTTGCGATCGCATTCCTTTGACGACGACCATTGTTCCGCGACTTCTGTTTCGCTTTTTCACCAATCGCGGCGCTGATGGATTGTGACGTATGCGTACGGAACGCATCGGAATTCGTCCAATTGCTTCTCGAACTTCATTTTATTTTCACATTTATTTGTTTTGTTTTTCATCGGCTGTGTGTGTGTTTCCAATTACCGCCTTTCTTGTTAGTATTAATGCATTTTTTTTTGTAACTGAAATGCATTTTTTCCACTCTTGCTCCGCTCTTGTAGATACCGTTAGGTAACTTGAAACTCTAAATTAGTATGCGGGGATGTATTGCGGACCATGAAATCGACTAATTTAGGTACTAATTTTCAGTACAATTCGAATTCTAATGTGATTAAATAATATTGATCTTTTGGTACGAGGTACAGTAGTTTGATAAAATATTCTGGAGGTAGATTTTAGTACATTATAGCTTAGACTGTACACTCAATGATAATGACAAATGAAATGATAATCTATGGTAATAGACCCAAAACATGTCTGTAAAAATAATACTTCTAGAATTTTTAAAAAAAGGGTATTTGATTTTCCATTTTATTTATCTATGGTAATAGATACTTGAGGTACAATTGATACTACAGGTACAATACTTGATTGTAGGTACTTTGAGTAGCTACAGGTACAGATTAGTAGGGGATAATCTGAGATTCATTTCTAGGAGAAATAAAATATAATTGATTTCTGAGTGATGTGTATGCATGATAATAAAATTGTAGGCTATTATTATAATGTTTGCATTCAATGTATCAATATGAATGATTTTAGAGTCTTTGAATTTTGGAATGCATTTTAGTATGGCCAATTTCTTGTCAAAACACTGGGTGGCAAAATTCAAATAAGCTCAGACAACAATATCAAAAGCTGACACAAAATACAAGACACAAGGCGCAAGATTTCAAACACACTATAGTCTCTCCTAGCAAAGAAGGCATTCTGGTAAGATGCGAAAATTACTCCAGCTCGGTCAATTCGGTTCAACAATTGTGAATTTGGTCTCCAAGTGTAGATTAATTTTTTTCTACATTTTGAGACCAAATTTATAATTCTTGACCCAATATTAACCGAGCTGGAGTAATTTTCCGATCTTACCAGAATGTCTTCTTTGCTTAGACAGATTATTGAGTACAAGATTTCGTTTTGCTTCTGTACTTTTAAACCACTACTTCACCGCAATGAAAAGAAGAAGCGGTTGATATATTTTTGAATTGTGTTTCGCGTATCATCTCTAATAACCATGCGTGTGTTTCATATTTGCGGTGAGCCTGCGCTGAGCTTCTGATTTTGCGGTCAATTTTGAGTTCTGATAGACGGAGGGGGCACAAACAAAGACATAGTCTGTCCAAGCAATGAAGACATTCTGGCAAGATGGGAAAATTACTCCAGCTCGGTCAATATTTGTTCAAAAAATATGAATTTGGTCTCAAATTGTAGACAAGAATGTTTTCTACATTTCAAGACCAAATTAATAATTTTTGAATCAATATTGACCAAGCTGGAGTCATTTTCACATCTTGCCAGAATGTCTTCTTTGCTTTACCCCCTCAATCATCCCAGGGCTACTGGTTATCTGAAAACAAGTTGCTCTCATATCAATTTCCCACTTCTGTTAATTTGACTCTGACCGAGCTTGAGAGTGTCTTCTCTCAAAATCAAGGAAGCATTTTTTATGAAAAATATTCCTAATTTCATTGGTTACCGCAACAAAGAATGTCACTTGTAGTCTGTCCAAGCAAAGAAGACCCTCTGGCAAGATGAGAAAATGACTCCAGCTCGATCAATATTGGTTCAAAAATTATGAATTTGATCTCAAATTGAAGATCAGAATGTTTTCTACAATTTGAGACCAAATTCATAATTTTTGAACCAATATTGATCGAGCTAGAGTCATTTTCTCATATTGCCAGAGGGTCTTCTTTGCTTGTACAGACTATACCATGCTGGGAAGATGTTCGCGTGACTTCTAGGTTATGTTTGGTTTGTGTATCAAGTAGCCATGATCGAATTTTGTCGGCTTCTTCAGTTACAACATTAGAAAAGTTCGATGAGCTTTTGTAACCTTGTAGATTTTGATTGGTTACAAGCTACTAGAATACTCTCAGGTTACACGGGATTAGTTTCAAAGCATATTACAAGCTAATAAATTATCATTATAGCCTATCACATAAATATACAAAGACATATTAGAGTTCAACTTATTCGAGTCCCCATCTTTTTGAATATGACAGAGTATTTGTTGATATTGTAGAACCGTTACATATTGTAATACATCACGCAGATTTTGTCAATTTTACGATTCTCGGTACAGGACCATGGTTTCGTTGTTTCCAATCAGATTGAAAATGTGACCTGATATGTGTAGAACAGAACCATGGTCTTGCACCGGAAATTACAAGTAGATTTGACAAAATTTGAGTATTAATTGAAAATACGAAAAAATATTTTCACAGATTTATTAAATTCGAGATCATCAATGATCTTGTGATGCGACAATATCTCATCTTTTCATCTGATAACTATAGTCAGGTCGCACGAAGATGACATTCTGGCAAGATGGGAAAATGACTCAAGCTCAGTAAATATTGGTTCAAAAGTAATGAGTTTAATCTCAAATTGAAGAGCAGTATGTTTCCTACAATTTGAGAACAAATTCATAATTTTTGAAGTTATATTACCAGAGCTGGAGTGATTTTTCCATCTTGCCAGAAAGTATCTTCTTTGCTCGGCCAGATTACCACAATATCACTGATACTAACGTATAATACTAGTGAATTCTAGTATTAATATATCTAGTGTATTATCTGTGAATTCTAGTATCCGTGCACAATATCACCTCCTCAACTATACTCTGTCCAAGAAAAGAAGGCATTCTGGCAAGATGGGAAATGACTCAAGATCAGTAAATATTGGTTGAAAAGAAATGAGTTTGATCTCAAATTGTAGAGCAGAGTGTTTCCTACAATTTGAGAACCAATTCACAATTCTTGAACAATATTGACCGAGCTGGAGTCATTTTCGCATCTTGCCAGGATGTCTTCTTTGCTTGGACAGACTACCACAATATCTCCTTCACAACTGGGTTTTGGCCATTCAGTGAGAGAGGTCACTTTGTGATCGTAAAGTTAAGTCACGAACAATGTGGACTGCTCTTGGATGGGTGACCAGTACTTGTCCAAGTATAGATTAGCGAGGTGGCACCTAACCGAAAGGGTTTCCCCACCATTATTTGAAAGCCTATTTTAATTAGAATGGAAGTTTTTTCTTTTAAACTTACAATTACTCAACAAGTGAAAATCTATGTGTATTTTATTTCGGTATTTGAATCTGCCCCACTACTATAGGGTGAACTATTGTTAGTCCCATTGAATACTGTTATTTCCTATAAATAATTTATCGAATGAACCGATTCCGGTAATAATGAATACTGGAATTAAGTCGTGATGGGTTTGCGTAAGCGTGGGACCGGATTAATTTCCCACACCAATTAGACGACGACGACGACGACGACGCTGCAAAACCGTCGAATTAGAAAGAAATCAAGAATAAAACAACACTAATGAAATAAATAAAATAAAATAAAAGCAGAGCTGGACTGTCGCAAGGCGCACACAGTATAAAGACGACCATTGCCACTTCCGCAGTAATTAGGATTCGATTTTTATTTCATCTTAGTTTTTTATTCTTCTTTCTCTTCTTCTTCTTCTTCTTCACCTTCTTCTTCTTCTTCTTCTTCTTGTTGTTGTTAGTGTTGTTGTTGTTGTTCTTCTTCTTTTTTCTTCTTCTTCTTTGTTTTTGTTGTTGTTGTTCTTCTTCTTCTTGTTCTTCTTCTTCTTCTTCTTCTTCTTCTTCTTCTTGTTCTTCTCCTTCTTCTTCTTTTCTTTTCTTCTTCTTCTTCTTCTACTTCTTCTTCTTCTTCTTCTTCTTCTTCTTCTTCTTTCTTGTTCTTCTTTCTTCTTCTTCTTCTTCTTGTTCTTGTTCTTCTTTCTTCTTCTTGTTGTTGTTCTGTTCTTCTTCTTCTTCTTCTTCTTCTTCTTCTTCTTCTTCTTCTTCTTCTTCTTCTTCTTCTTCTTCTTCTTCTTCTTCTTCTTCTTCTTCTTCTTCTTCTTCTTCTTCTTCTTCTTCTTCTTCTTCTTCTTCTTCTTCTTCTTCTTCTTCTTCTTCTTCTTCTTCTTCTAATCCTTTTTTCCATCTACTTGTAATTCTTCTTCTTTTTCTTCTTCTTCTGTTTCTTCTTCTTCTTCTTCTTCTTCTTCTTCTTCTTCTTCTTTTCTTCTCCTCCTTCTTCTTCTTCTTCTTCTTCTTCTTTTCTTTCTTCTTGTTGTTCTTTACTTCTTCTTGTTCTTCTTCTTGTTCTTCTTCTTCTTCTTCTTCTTCTTCTTGTTCTTCTTTATTCTTCTTCTTCTTCTTCTTCTTCTTCTTCTTTTTCTTCATCTTTCTTCTTCTTTCTTCTTCTTCTTGTTCTTCTTTCTTCTTCATCTTCTTCTTCTTCTTCTTCCTTATTTCTTCTTGTTCTTCTTCATCTTCTTCTCTTTCTTCTTCTTCTTCTTTTTTTCTTTTTCTTCTTCTTTTCTTTCTTCTTCTTCTTGATCGTTGGTCAGCACAGTATATACTGTATAGAAGAGCTCAGAGACATTGATTCAAATCAAATCAAATCAAATCAGGTTACTATTAGAATATTATATTTAGGTGTTTTGAGACATCTCATTAGTGTGTTGGCCACCCTCATTACCAGTTGCCACTTGCTAGTTTAAGCAACATGTTCAAATTTCTTGTTGCCAAATTTCAAGGTTCAACTTCACACTAGTATAGGTATAGTCGTCCTTCATAGTAGATGTGAATGCACCTAGTACATGGTCAAAGAATATGTAGACATATGTAGAATATGTATACTTTATATTCACTGTCCATGGTGCAACGATGACTTGGTGATCGCTTGACCCCGAGCAATCAATCTTCAATCAGATTTTGGTTGAAATATGAGTTTAAAAACTGAAACTGTGCTAAGAATATGGAACCTGCGTATTTCAAAATAACATAGATAAACTCTGTATGAGAATATGAAAAAATCTAGTAGGAAAAAATCTAATGGTTTCTAAATGAATGCAAAAGGAAACAACTACTCTTAGAATGTTTGTATAAATTGAAAGGATAAATTGTATAAAGGAAAAAAATTGTATAAATTGAAAGAGGAACCGTTTTGGCAGAAATGAGTAATTGTGAATTTTCATGATTAGTGAATGCTTGAATAACTTTGAGTAAAATAAGCTGAAGTGTAAATAAATTATAAAAATCAACGGATAACGCTAATTTTCAAGTCTCAAAGCTTCACTCAATGGTTTCCAACCATTCATCCTAACTTCCATCAACCACATTACATATCAAGATAGAATGAATTCAATGTATTTCAGAGAGAAATCCCACATTATAGATTCCAATTATTTTCAATCCAATCACATATTTCACCAAAAATGCCTCCCATAAAGTATTAGAAGGCACACGCTCAATTTAGTCTAGCGTCAGGGACCCCCGATAGGAACAACTTTCGACGAAAAGAAGAAATTCTTTCCAAATTTATTTCCATGTTGGGCAAGCCAACAACCTGCGCGCGCGAAATACGACCAATGCCTCCGCGATAACTTAGTTGTTCGATTGGAAACAACAGAAAAATAGAATAAAAAAGGTTTGAAAAATCGCCGTGGTGTGTGAGTATAATATAGTCTGTCCAAGCAAAGAAGATATTCTGGCAAGATGGGAAAATGACTCCAGCTCGGTCAATATTGGTTCAAAGGTTATGAATTTTATCTGAAATTGTAAGAAACATTCTGCTCTACAATTTGAGACCAAATTTATGATTGTTGGACCAGTATTGACCGAACTGGAGTCATTCTCCCATCTTGCCAGAATGTCTTCTTTGCTCGGACAGACTACAAAGTTGTTCTCCGTTCTTTATCACCGGAATTCGGTGTGTCACATTGGGGCACGACTTCTTCCAGAAATGTTCTGCTTTTCTACAATCATTCTTTATTCTTTCCCGTTGTCTCATTCTTCCTCTTCTTCTTCTTTTTGGTTGTTGTTCCTTTTTTTATTCTTCGTCTTCCTTTTCATCTACTTCTTCTCCTACCTTTTCTTTTTCTCATCCTTTTTTTCTACTTTTTCTACTCCTATTTTATTTATTCTTCTTCTTTTCTGACCGAAAAAGAAAGAGAGAAATTACAATTTTTCAATTTGAACCTCCAGAGAAAGAACAACATAGAACAACAATCTTTCATCTTAGTTAAAAATAAAAGTTATAGAGAATACCATTTCACTCAAATTCAAATTTAAATTCCATTACTATTTGATCTTTCATCAGAGAAAGAGTGAGAGTACTATTTAACATTTTTCTTTAAGACAGAAGGAACAGGAGGATAGCATAGTAAGGTTTATATTTTCAATGAAGGATAGTAATAAGAAAGAGAGAGGTCCTTACGAGAGAAATCGAAAATTGTAAATAGGAGGATCAGAATGGTATAGCAAAAATTATTAATGAAGGATAATAGACTGATAATGTGGAAGAGGAGGAACATCACAGGATGAATAAAGAGAGAGTGTGAGAGATTATATTATTGATAGAGGATATTGTGAGAGAATAGACTGAACAAGTGAGATAGAATGAGAGAAAAGAGAGAGAGCTACCAAGCAAGAGAGACATAAGTTGTAGCAGAGAGCACGACGGACGAATAACTGCACAGGTGATCATCATCATCATCTCATCTGTGACGTCACACACTGTTGCAGTAGTTGTGCACGTGTCCCGAACAGCGCGACAAAGCGACCATCTGTCGCCGATAATGCGCGATTTTGTCGCCAGCGACGCGGACAAAGTGTCGCGTTTATGACGCCAAAATCACCCGCGACAAAACGCACGCGTCAGCTTGACGCACGAACGTCAGCTGGACGTTTTTAACGCAACAGGTGTGGGCGGTAGTAAGCGCCGCCACCGCCGCCATATGTCAGTTCCTCTTGTTTTCTTCCTGACTTCTTCTTCTTCTTCTTCTTCTTCTTCTTCTTCTTCTTCTCTCATTCGAAGATCTGTACTTCCGAGCTACTTCCTTCTCCTCAGCGTGCGGCGTCTTTCTGTCTTTACAGTTCGTCCAAGCAAAAAGACAGACTGGCAAGATGGAAAAATGACTCCAGCTCGGTCAATATTGGTTAAAAAATATAAATTTGGTCTAAAAATGGTAGAAAACCTTCCTTTTCTACAATTAAAGACAGAATTTAACATTTTTAACCAATATTTACCGAGCTGGAGTCATTTTCCCATCTTGCCAGAGGGTCTTCTTTGCTTCGACAGACTATATATAACTTGCCTGAATTTATTTAAACTCACGTATCAAATCAAATCTTGTTCATTCCACAAAAATATTTATTACATGAAAAGAAATCTGTATCACTTATACTATGTATGTATCAGAAATATGTATTACTTGAGACGAAAAAACTTTTGCGTGAATGTGCGTATAATGGTAGGACTTCTTTACATGCAAAACGTTCTTGAGCTGTGATTAGCTACAATCCGAATTGTCTTGTCTTGAGCTTCGTTTGGCCAAAGTCCGACTTGTCTTGAGCAGTGGTTGTCTACAGCTGTCCGACTGCGGCCGACCGTCGCACCGTTTCACATAAATGAAAACTTCCTTTTACACGCGCACACAGGCAAAAACTTTGTTTATTTCGTCTCAAGTGATCGTGGATGAGGTATAGACAAAATTTTTGTTCAAGTTATAATATTTAAGAGGAATGAGCCTACATGGGCACTGTGGTCTGTGCGTAATCTCGTTGCCTTTCTCATTCCTCATCTTCCTCTTCAATCACGTATAAGGTGGGAAATACAATGTAGGCTATTTCGATGAGGCAATTGTATCTATTAAAGTGTAATTATACACTTGTAATTATTACCATACACTTCATCATGTTTTCTCGTTTTCTATGGTGGGTGAAGGATATCTACAGCTTGGTGTGCATACGACAATCGATGAGTGCAGTGTTAAAAATAATGAGAATTTGGATAAGGAAATTGGAAATTGAATTTGATCTGTATTTTTTCAGCCGGAATGATGGTCACGACAACAATGAAAAGAAGAAGATGCGACTGATGATACCATCAACTTGAACAACAATCGACTTCCATGTGAACACAGCTCCAATATTTCTACAAAAGCTCTCCGTTCTTCGGATGACACTTATCGGATTCTGAACGATTATGGAGCAGCAATATTGTTACAGGTAGGTCACGTGAGTTATATTTGAAACAGTCATCTTCTACAAATAATGCCAACCTTATAATATAGAATAGCCTTCTAGTCTAGAGTCGAAACCTCTAAATAATAGGGGCTCTAAATTATATTGCTTGTTCAACTCTATTCTATTAGAAAAATCAACCACAAATAATTGAAACAAGAATCATTCCAACCGTATAATATAATATAACCTCTAATCTATACCTATAAAAGCGAAATGGCACTGACTGATTCATTCATTCATCACCAGAACTAAAAATCCACTGAACCGAATGCGTTCAAATTTGGCAGGCATGTTCAGTTGGACGTTTAGACGCGCGCTAAGAACGGATTCTAGGAACTTTTCAAGGATATGCCAAATATTTAAGTTTTTCTATAGTTTTTCGGCGTTTTCTCAATTTTTTCGAGAACCAATCGGTAGAAAATGTTGATATTTGGTGGGCAGGTTCAGATAAGGTCTAGAAATGTTGTGTTTAAATATTTTTGAAATCCGTTCAAGATTACGCCAGTAATCAGGTTTTCAAAATTGTAGATGTGTTGCGGGTTGCATATCTTCCGCCTTGATACGACCAATCCTAACTGTAAATTCAATGGTTCAGCGAGATTATAGATGAACTAATTTGGAAGATATTGAATCAAGTTTCAAACTATGACCGATATACTTCCCAAGGTTACGCTTAATAGTAGCGTTTTACTATTTTTTGGAATTTTCGGAGTTTTTCTTAGATTTTTCTAGAACAAATTGGCAGAAAATGTTGAAATTATTTTAATATGGTAGATAAACTACAAATAATTAAACCAAGAATCATTCCAACCGTATAATAGAGGATGGCCGGGAGTTAAGACCTCTTAATAATGGGAAAAATATATTGTTAATTGAACTGTATTCTAAAATAATCGATAGTTCTTTTATCGATAGGCCTACAGAATAAATCGAATTACATTAACTTACTATCCTTTCACAAGTTTCAAGTATTGCGCCCCTAACAACGATTTTCTGTCATTGTATCGGAATGTTTGAAACTATTCACGAAATGGCGGCTCTCTATTACGTAACTCAGCATCGACCAATAGGAACGCACTAAAAATGGGCGTGCCTGAAGACGCCATTATACTGGGTTGTGATTGGCTGACATGATATGCCATTGTTGAAAACAGACGTTTGAACAGTCCCACAAAATGGTGCGTTCCAAACCAGTGTTTCAATTTCTTTGGATGAAAAATGAGAGAGTTTTAAAACGTCATTGTAAGAATACGTTTGGTTGACGTGGATAACTTTAGATAAATTTAATAAAATCATAGGAAATAATGAAGCCTAGGAGAATAGCAAAATTGGGTAGGTCTGCCAATTCCTGTATATGTTTAAAACAAAATAAAGCAATGAATTATATTAGATAATTATACTTACACCTACTGTACTTCAATATTTTTTTTTATTAATAGAGATATAATAGACGATTTCAAGTATTTTTTCTAATTGGATCAATCCGATCAATACTAGAATGTAAAGATAAACGTTATGACATGAAGATTGGCATTACTTTTTGAGGAGAAAAGTTACACCTTCCAAATCTCAACCTAGTTCTTTTAGGGAAGTTTTATACTTCTTTATTTCTCCCCTGCTGCATCTCAGCATCAGGGTAAAGTAGTAGGGAAGTAATTGAAGTAATTCCAAAATTTTTGGTTGATTAGTACATTCGTAGACCAATTTCCCTTCTTAAAAATTCCTATTTGATTCATAAACCAGCGTCCCTTATGAAATGTTATTCTTGGTAATATATTGTAGATGGAAGAAAATTAGGGATACTTCGGTTACTGCCTGTAAGTGATAACAATTACCTAACTATTAGAAATAACCGAACATCATTTATCATTTTTTCTTGTAGCTCGAAGAACAATCATTGATAAAATATGAAATTTCACCTTTGATCAAACGAAACAAATCTCACAAATGATCAAAGATTTATTTATTTATTCATAATCGTCTCATAGAACATCAAAATATGAGTATAAATCAGATGACAGTTGACAAATCAGTATAATCTTATCATAAATTATTTCTTCAGCTATCCTTATAAATAACTATTGTAGATAAAGGAAACTTCTATTAAACATCTACAGGGGATGCAGCTTTTTCGAAGATTATGCAACTGTTTGCATCTGGCATCTGGGGCAATTAAGAGTACCCTGCAGGTGATGTGTTTCCCTTTCGGTCCGCGGAAAGTGATTACTATTGCAGAGCGAACAACAACTCGTAGAAAAATTAATTTCGAATGCATTAGAGACAAGTCCCTCAGCAGAGTCCAACCAAGTGAGCGCTAATCGCCTTGGCAGGGAGCCATGGTTGCTTTTCGAAGTTGCATTTTTCTTCTTCTTCTTCTTCTTCCGTCTTCGTTTTACACCGTATTACACTAATGACATGCTTATCCGTCGCAAAGCATGCCGGGAATTCTTCGGACTTAATTAACTTGACCAATAATAAGTCGTCACTGAAGTCCTGTCCTCCAGTCATATCATACATACACCTCAAGGATTTATACTATCATCTGGTCGACCAAAGAAGACATTCTTGCAACATGGAAGAATAACTACAGCTCGGTCAATATTAGTTCAAAAATTATAAATTTTGTTTCAAATTGTAGATCAGAATGTTTCCATCAATTTGAGACCAAATTTATAATTTTCGAACTAAAATTGACTAAGCTGGAGTCATTTTCCCATCTTGCCAGAATGTCTTCAAGCTCGACCAGACTGTAATACTGTATATACATCTATGAAAAATGTTTGTATATTTTCGACTTTCTTCAAAGCATCAGCCTTGTCTCATCCATTCTCGCAATTTCTCGCTTCACTGCCATCTTGATCGATCACTGCTTGTTGTCGGGACATGAATTTCAGTCATTTTTAATTGAGAAATAACATTATCTTAATTGCACCGAGGAACATTTTTGAGAGGTAATTGAATATTTATGAAGCACTTTGCAAGTGATAGGCTTACTGTTTGTCACTGTCTGCTCTGTCGTAATTATTAACGACAGTTAATAATAACAAAGACTGAAATTTGTGATCAGAGTACACAATTTTAACGAGGGGCAGCTTTTGAAATTGAATTCTATATTTTGCACATTGTGTACAATGGAGCCCGGTTTTATACAAATTGCAGCTCAGACATTAACGGTTGGTACACTATAGAACTGTAGTTCAATTTACAAGACTCTACAATCCACGTTCTTTTATAACTCCAATACCTCATTCTCAAATATTACATTTTCCACTATTAGCGTGAAATTCAATTTGCATATAATAATATAGTTAAGTGAATGATAATAATTATCATAAAATATACCTTCTGATTTATATCTAGGTACGAAACCAATCTTTGTCATTCAGAATGAGCGGACTGTAACCTGTCCAAGCAAAGAAAACATTCTGACAAGATGGGAGAATGACTCCAGCTCGGACAATATTGTTTCAAAAGTTAAAAGTTTTTGTCTCAAATCGTAGGAAAAATTCTGATCTACAATTTGAGAACTAATGCATGATTTTTGAACGAATATTGACCGAGCTGGAATCATTTCCACATCTTGCCAGAATGTCTTCTTGGCTACCTACAAAGCTACTGTTGGAATAACCACAACGCAAACATTACAACAATATGCTATCAAGTTACAGTATAAATTTTACAGGCTTCCACGTTGTTTTCTAGACACAAAATTAATACCGGATTTCGCTACCCGTGTTGCCGGCTTGTTCATGGCTTGTAAAACACGTTATACAACTCTAATAACGCGGTGATCTCGCCAAGAGCTTAATCTGTATTACTCCCGTAAGTCCCGTCCGACCAACTTCTAAGCTAAGTTCTACTTTGTGAAAGGAACGTAAATCACACGCTTCTAATTGGTCGTTGTTGTCAACATTCGTGAGAATCGCTGAGCCAATCGATATTGAATTCAGAGGATGTCGATGTCTTGAAGATCGATGTATCGTATCGAATCGTGTATGTTTTTCACACAAACTGTTTGAGCAGCGTAGCGCGTACAAGAATTGCTTCAGATTTTATTAATACAGCAGGGCGGTTAGAGGTACACAATTCCTCCACGACAATATTAATAAATAATTTATAAATGTGTTTTGTATGTTTTTCGTTCGTGTTCTCTTGCCGCCTTGGTTTTTATTGGTTGGTTTTTGTCTTATTCTGTCCTTTTCTCTTCTGCTCCTGATTCTTATTGAACTCCTCCCTGCTACTGTACTATTTTAACATTCCTGCAGATTTTATTCAGCTTCTCGTTTTCTCATCATCCATTTTTCTACTTTTACCATCCCCTTATTTTTTCCAATTATAGTCTTGCTTTTTATCTTCTACATTATGATCTCTATTCCCAACTTCTGTTTTTGTTTTTTTATATATTTTCCATTTCCTTTTCACCCTTTTTCGTCTCCTTCTTCTTCTTCGAGGACGGACTGTTTGATCCTCCTCCTCCTTCTTTCCATCCCGACTTTATGCCAATCTATTCTTCATTCTCTACCATTTCTTATCATTTCCCATATCCTCTTATTTTTATACTTTATTTACTCCTCAACTTTATGAAAATTCATTCCTCATCAAATCACTCTACACAACCTCTGTTTCATAATTCTCAATCCTCTTCAGCCTTTTCTTTTCCTTTCTTTTTCAATTTTTCTATCCTCTTTCATTTCCACTTCCTCTTTTTTCGTTTATTCTTTTTCCTCATAATTTTTTTCAACTTTTCCTGCGTCAAGATCTCCTCCTGCTACTCAACTTTCTTCTTCTTCTTCTTCTTCTTCTTCTTCTTCTTCTTCTTCTTCTTCTTCTTCTTCTTCATCTTCTTCTTCTTCATCTTCTTCTTCTTCTTCTTCTTCTTCTTGTTATTCTTATTTTTCTTCCTCTTCTTCTTCTTCTTCTTCTTCTTCTTCTTCTTCTTCTTCTTCTTCTTCTTCTTCTTCTTCTTCTTCTTCTTCTTCTTCTTCTTCTTCTTCTTCTTCTTCTTCTTCTTCTTCTTCTTCTTCTTCTTCTTCTTCTTCTTCTTCTTCTTCTTCTTCTTCTTCTTCTTCTTCTTCTTCTTCTTCTTCTTCTTCTTCTTCTTCTTCTTCTTCTTCTTCTTCTTCTTCTTCTTCTTCTTCTTCTTCTTCTTCTTCTTCTTCTTCTTCTTCTTCTTCTTCTTCTTCTTGTTATTCTTATTTTTCTTCCTCTTCTCCTTCTTCTTCTTCTTCTTCTTCTTCTTCTTCTTGTTATTCTTCTTCTTCTTCTTCTTCTTCTTCTTGTTATTCTTCTTCTTCTTCTTAAATCTGCCTCAAAATCATTTATTCAACACAAAAAACCGGTCGTTTGTATAGTACTCAATAACATGTTATCAATACTTTTTCATCAATTGTCTGCAATTTTTCACATTTTTTATTCAATTTTTTGCACATCTTTCATGTACTTCTCTCTCATTTCATCACCCGATTTCTTTAGAATTCGTCATTTTCACCACAAAACAATAAGAACCGTTGCGGTTTAGACAGCTACATAATATACAGCATTGTTCTAATACATACATTGTATACATTAATGCATTAAGTATATTTTCCGTGTGTGAGCTTCAACAACAGTTAGAGATGGGTTGATAATAAATGGCCTTCATTTTGGAAAGAACACTTTATGATGTCAATCACCGGTTTTTATCTTACATTTAAGCTGCCAATCTGTCTGCATTTGTTACAAGGGATTACAATGGTACCGAGTGAATAAAGAGGAAAATAAAATGAATTGAAAATGAAATGGAATAAAGTTGAATAAAAAGGTTGCGGAAATTATTCTTGTTTGTATTGGGACAAAAATGGGATCATGACTTCCGAATTAATCTCATGTTAAGGATTGATAACCAAATGAGAATAAGTACAGAATCACAGAATACTCAGAGAACAGTGAAATTCTGTTAAAGCCAAATATACACAATTTGTCTACCAATAATTGGAAAGCCACAGATAAACCAACCTGAATTACAATGAGATTTTCAGATATCGTGAGAAGTACTCTAAGTCACTGGCGGCTCGTACCCACGAAACAGGTGAAGTGCCCGTATCTTTTACTGTACAGCACTCCACCTGTATCGTGGGCACGAGCCACTTAAGCTGCCTCATAGAAAAACTGAGAACAACAATATTAACGAATTCAACTAGAAAATTTGCTGATCAGAAATTTTTCCTTGTCAAGTTTAGTTGCAAATTTCACTAGGCAGGTTATGTCGATTTTTAAAATTCACTCACATAGGCCTGACACTTTTCACTTTAAAAATCGCTGAAATAGAGATTGACTGAACAAGGTTTCAATAAGCTTAAAAAGATTAATAATAAAATTCTGTATTCCCATAAATATTTCAATAACTAATCACACAACTTTTTATATTTTTTGAAAAACCCGTCTCATGCGTTATTTTCGCTAACAAATAAATAATATAATAATATTGAAATATAGTTAATAGAGTTCAGTGATTTCAATACTATGAGAATGACTAATCACACAACTATGAATGAATTTTTTGTGAAGAACCGGCCTCAGGCCCTAATTTCGCTATACAAGTGGTATAGTCTGTCCAAGCAAAGAAGAAGTTCTAGCACGATGAGGAAATGACTCTAGCTCGGTCAATATTGGTTCAAAAATTATAAAATTAGTCTTAAATTGTAGAGGAAAATGTTTCCTACAATTTGAGAACAAATTTATGATTTTTAAGACAATGTTTTCAAACTAACTAGTCATACCATAGTCTGTCCAAGCAAAGAAGACATTCTGGCACGATGGAGAAATGACTCCAGCTCGACCAATATTGATCCAAAAATTATAAATTTGTTCTCAAATTGTAGATTAGAGTGTTTCCTACAATTTGAGAACAAATTTATGATTTTTAAGACAATGTTTTCAAACTAACTAGTCCTACTATAGTCTGTCCAAGCAAAGAAGACATTCTGGCACGATGAAATGACTCCAGCTCGACCAATACTAATTTAAAAATTATAAATTTGGTCTCAAATTGTAGATTAGAATGTTTCCTACGATTTGAGAACAAATTTATAATTTTTACACCGATATCGATCAAGTTGGAGTCATTTTTCCATCTTGCCAGAATATCTTCTTTGCTTTGACAGGCTATACGGTAGCAGGGCTACTTAGTTTGAAAACACTATACGGTAGTAGGACTACTTAGTTTAAAAACAAGGCCTAAGGCGAGCTGTGATTGGCCGAATCCATTAACAGTTCGAGTTGTTGAAATTCACGCCATAATAAACCAAAAGCCAATCAGGTAGGGCGAGCCTAATTTATTATATTGCCGCTAACAAACAATTTGCGCAGGCGCAGTTTAGCGCTATCATTATCACGGCAGACGGCAACTATTGCGAAATTACACACTCATTTACATAATTATTCACACACGATTCCAAAAGGTGGAATGGAGAGAGAATTATAGGAGAGAGAGAGAGAGAGAGAAGAGATAGGGTGTGAGGAAATTTGAAGAAACTGGAGAGAAGAGAATGTGTGAGGAAATTTGAAGAAACTGGAGAGAAGAAGAATGTGAAGAAATATGAAGAAACTGCACAGAAAAGAGAATGTGTGAAGAAATATGAAGAAACTGCACAGAAAAGAGAATGTGTGAAGAAATTTCAAGAAAGTGGAGAAAGGAGGAGAAATAATGAGAGAAGAGAGGTACGAAAATGGAACAGGGAATGAAAAGGATGAAGCTGAAAGGAGAAAAAAATAAAGTGGAGAAAGGAGGAGAAAGAATGAGAGAGAGAAGTACGAAAATGGAACAGGGAATGAAAAGGAAGAAGCTGAAAGGAGAAATTTGAATAAAGTGGAAGAAAGGAGGAGAAAGAATGAGAGAGAGAGGTACGAAAATGTAAAAATAGTAAGAAGGGGAGTGGGAGTAGAAGAGCTCGGAAGAAACAGGAAAAAGAGAAAAATTGAGGGAAGGGATTTTATGAGGAGATTTTAAGGAACTGGAGACAGGACAGAAAGTGTGAGGAAATATGAAGAAAATTGATAGAGAAGAAAATGTGGGAGGAAATTATAAAGAAGTGAGGGGAGAAGAAAGACAAAATGGAAGAGAGAACAAAAAGGAAGAACCGAGTAAAGTAATAAAAGTGAGAAGAAGAGAGGAGTTGGAGAAGAAGAGCTTAGAAGAAGAAATTGAATAAAAGTCAGAACAAGGGTGGAAGTAGGGGAAGAAAAGCTGAGGATTGAGAAAGCTAGTGGAAACAAAAGATGAAGGCGAGGGGGCGGGGATGGAGAAAATGGAAGAAAGTACAAAATGAAGAAGAAGAAGAAGAAGAAGAAGAAGAAGAAGAAGAAGAAGAAGAAGAAGAAGAAGAAGAAGAAGAAGAAGAAGAAGAAGAAGAAGAAGAAGAAGAAGAAGAAGAAGAAGAAGAAGAAGAAGAAGAAGAAGAAGAAGAAGAAGAAGAAGAAGAAGAAGAAGAAGAAGAAGAAGAAGAAGAAGAAGAAGAAGAAGAAGAAGAAGAAGAAGAAGAAGAAGAAGAAAGAAGAAGAAGACAAAAAAGAAGTAGGAAAGAAAAGCAGTCTAAAATCAACATGTCAGACCACTAAGCAAGTGCCGACGAAAGATACGAGCTCTATTCAATTTTAATACAATTTATTGTATATTGGTCCAGTCCCGATATTCAAATGCGAAAATTACGCAAGGTGCTCGCCGTTTAATCGAATTTTAATTTGAGAATTTTCAACGCCAGAGGTTGGCTAACGGTTCAAAATTTCTCCTGGTTATCACACTCACATCATATAAAATTTCTTGTCTCAGATCTCTTGAAAGATCAAGTTCAATTTTTACAGGTTCTTCTTTAGGGGTAAACATTTTCATACATGGATTAAATTACTGCTTCTAGTGTTATTTTTTGTTTTTTTCGGCTCTATAAAATCAGAAAAACTTCACAAAATCTAAAATCACTGTTTGTAAAATCAAGATCACAATTTCCCATCATGGGAATTGTTGTTATGTCAGTTATGGAACGTCTATTCGGAACTCTCCACATATAGTCTGGCCAAGCAAAGAAGAGCCTCTGGCAAGATGAGAAAATGACTCCAGCTTGGTCAATATTTGTTCAGGAATTATGAATGTGTTCTTAATAGTAGATCAAATTTTTTACTGCAATTTGAGATCAAATTGTTAATTTTTGAACCAATTTTGACTAAGCTTTAGTTATTTTCCCATCTCGCCAGAGGGTCTTCTTTGCTTGGACAGACTATAGCCATACGCTAATAATAATTAATTCTATTCATAATACTATATTTTTCATTTCAATGAGCCGTAAAAAATTCAATTCTTTTCTTTATTCTTTCTTTACAATTGCGACTTGGTTTCCAAGTATTTTAAGCAATTACATTGTATTGCAGGGTAATAGATGGTTGACATTGAAAATTACTCCAGCTTGGTCAATAATAGTTTAAAACTTATAAATTTGGTCTCAAATTGTAGAGCAGAATTTTTTATACAATTTGGGAACAAATTTATAACTTTTGAACCAATATTGACCGAGCTGGAGTCATTTACCCAACTTTCCAGAATGTCTTCTTGGCTTGGACCGACTATATCAACTTTTTAAAGTCTAGAATACGATGCGACACATGACAACATAACTAGAAAAATATAAATTTGCAGTATCCATAAAAGGATAAACTATTGTTCCAACAACAGCCATGATTAATTAAATAGACAGTGAGTCATTACATTGTTCCAGTCAGATCATACATAATTAATGTCAACACTTTTTCATCCTATCATTTGGACTTGAGCCAAAATCTACATCTGTTGCACGGTGTAATAAGTTCCCACTTGATAAAGTTATGAGCTATAACTAATTAACCGAATAATTTTTATTTAAACTGAAGATTTCATATTATTTGAACATTGGAACACTGACGTAATCAAATTGACATTAATTAAATGATTTGGAAGATATAAAAACAGGCTTTTACCCAATTATTTATCAACCCGAATTTTGACAAATTAAAGTTAATGTAGTCCGAATGAAGTTATCGTATAGATTTTCTAATATAGATAAAACTAGAGAGAACTACTTATATATTATAATAAATAATATATTAATAAAATTATATATTTTTAATAATTCATAAGTGGTTCCTAAATCTAGATTAATTATTCATCTTCCATTGTGATAATATATTATACAACAATTTTGTTTTTGGTTGTTGATGAAGTTGATTATTACACGTTAATATTTCTATTAGACTATCATTATTATGAGAAGAAAATACGAAATCATGTTTTCATCTCTTTTCATTATAATAATTTTTGACTATATTTAAAAGAATATTGTGTTGGAAATAGCAAGGGCTATGCCTGTTTTTTCTTAACAATGTGTTTTTGTCAATAGATTAATAAATAAATAATAGAGATATTATCGTAATACCAGTCTAATAGGCCGTATAGGTATAGGTAAATACCGTACGGTCTAATACCGTAATAGGTCTTATTTCTCAAAGAAATGAGAAAAACTAGAATATTTTTATGAATCGATTCAAATTTTTGTGGCAAAGATTGTCTTAAGCCGCGTTTACATCGAAATGTTAATAACATTTGTTAATAACTTTTATATAATAAGTCTATATAATTATACGTTATTCAAAAAAGTTATTAACATTCCGGTGTAAACGTGGCATTACAACTTTGAGGTAGACTAAAAATTGACGAAGTTTAAGAAGTGACATGAGTGTAGCATAACCATGAGTATAAAATACTATTGGTAGTTCTTAATAGAGAACACTATTCAATATTCACAAATTTTTCAAGCCAAAACTATCTAAATCATAGAGCTAGGAAGCTTACAACTCATTTTCGACAGAAAATAAGTAATCATTTTTTATGTTTCAGGACGGACCACAATAGAATCAACTGGGAGGAGGAGGAGCTTGAAGCAGTGTTGAATGAACTCTGATATAAGAAGCCGGAAATACATTTAAATAAAGCAACTGAAAAACCTTGTCGCCAATATCTTTTCAACCTTTCTTTCGAAAAAATGCATCCTTCCAACAAGCAGACCGATTGATTGAGATTCCCACGTTCATTGATAACTTTTAAATCATTTCTTCTCGTTCTAGCTCTTCCTCTTTAGAACTGGAGAGAAAGAGAGAATAATAATTCCATCTTATTCTATATAATAGGTCTATCTTTTCGAAAAGCGAGAGAAGAGTAAAAGATTTTCTCAAAGAAATTTCTGAATGAACTCGATCAATAAGTTAGCGCTTATCCCATTGAAAAAATAACAAACAGTTCGTTAATCAGTTTTAGTTCAGTTCAGACGTTGAAAAAATTGTCAACCGTTCACTTTTTTCTCGCTACAAATTTGGAGAATTTCCTTATCAGTCAAAATATCCAGAAGCTGCATTCAGTTCTTACAACAATCTCATTAAAACGATATTTGAAACTTTTTTGCCGAAAATATTTCTTTCGTGTGAGACAGGAAGTCAAGGTCCACTATTGCGGAAATCAACCAGATAGCCAGCTCGCTCTGGCGAGGAATTCGTTAATTAAACTGATTTTATTCGTTGAAAATGTATTCGATTGCATCATTAGAGCAATAGGCAAAGTCGTGGGAATTATTCGGCCATTTTGTTTGTTAATTTGGCCGAAATAATAATGGGTGATCAAATTTAACTGGCCCGTTATTGAAATTCGTGGGAAATTGATTGAGTTCAGGGCAAATCCAGATTATCCAAGTATCAGATCTTATTATAACTTAGATTATTGAGGACTTGAGGTATCTCGACAAATCAGGAGAAGAAAATTTAATACGGTCCTAATTAATTGAAATTTGCGGTGTCATAGGAGATAAAACATATCAAATGAAACCCTTTTAAATAATATATACTTGTAGAATCTGATATAAATTTTTAAATAATAACTATTTATCTCTTAATTATTGATAGAATGTATATTTAAACCCTTTCAAATAATATATAGGTATATAGAATCTGAAATATACTTTCAAATCATAACTCTTTAACTCTTACTAATTGATAAAATTTTATATTTTAATGACTCGTTAAGAGTTTAGCAGCGGAAAAAGGCGAATAATATGAATGTAGTCAAGATATAAATAGATTGATATTTGATAAGATACTGTGTGCAGGAATTTTAAATTTTATTATGAGTCAATCCTCTGATGTGTAGCGAATAAGTAATAATGCGTTTAGAAAAAAGTTATGGTAAAGTAAGTAATGAGGTAAGGAACAAATCTAAATACGATTCAGAAAATTTCCGAAAGTACTCAATTACTGACACAGCCGCCATTTTTGTTTTCTCTTTTTTATCTAAATTTTCAATTTTATAATTTTGTATCAGCCTTGATATTAGGTATTATATCACGAAACATAATGAAGAGTACTACTTTAGTAGTAGTAGTAGTAGTAGTAGTACTAAAGTAGTACTAAAGTTGTCAATTAGCTGTAATTTAGTAAAATTGAAAAAGTAGTGAAATAAGCTGAGAAATTGAATGAATACAGTGAGAAGTTCGTAACTCTGATGATTATTGAGATAATGAGCAAAATGAGCTAAAAACTAAATTTTCAAAATTCAAGGGGGATAGAAATACAATATCTCATTGTTGGTCGGTATTCTGAATGATTTAATATTGTAGAAAATCAAATTCTTGGGAAAATTTTTCAGTAACCTTTTCGTCTAAAATGCACCTAAACCTCACAAATCAGGATTTAAAGGAGACATAACAGCAATTTTCTGCTTTATTGTCTGTATTATTGCACTGGCGGCTCGTGCCCACAGAATAGGTGAAGTGCTGTACAGTGAAGGATACGGGCACTTCACCTGTTTCATGGACACGAGCCGCCAGTGTAATTATTGTCTCATAGCTATCTAATGAAGAGGACTGAAAAAAGCCTCAAGCCACAATAAACAAAGTTTTGCATTCGATAAGCGTATAAAAGCGTTTAAATACCTTGTACAGTGCAATCACCTGAGGGGTTACAACACATACTCATCTTGTGAGTAAGAGGGGTGAAAGAGGGGGCAAAATAAGTGAGAGAGACTGATAAATCCAAAGAGAAATCTATTGTTCAACTACTAATGTGACCCAAATTGGAGGTCGTTTGTTAATTAAAGGCCCATCAATAGTGAACACAAGAAGAGAATATTATTTCCATTGTTAGTCATAAACAAGAAGAAGCTGTTCCCTAGATCATTAGCACATTGTTGCGGCATTAATAAAGAATGTACCGCGCATGCGCAGACGAGATTGTGATCAGGAGAAGCATTTGGGGAACGCAGTCATGTCAAATAAAAAATAATCAAGTGACAATATGACAACATTCTTGTTGCAGGTGGATTATGACTTGGCAGTTTTTTGAGAAGAGTAGATTTGTGGGTCAAACTTTTGTCATTAAATTCATATTTTTTATTGTTCAGTGTAATTATTATTGTACTGTGTAAAGGAGGCAAAATGGGGTTTCTACCTATATTGTCTCCATTATGTATTTACTAGACACGTCTAGTTTTATTCCATACAAAAAAAATGTTTAAACCATGGATTCACAGTTTTAATACAGTTTTGGAAAATACAATTCAAACAGAAATAGGTATTTTTGAAAATAAGTATAAAATTGGCGCCAAAACGTTAGGTGGTTTCGTCTGCTCTTTGTACGCTTCAACAGCTGATGTTGTAAACAAGAGTTGCCATTAATCTAAGCCCAGATGATGTTTTTGAAATCAAAGGAGACAATAGATGCTTCACATCAGCTGTTAGTAGGTTACATCACGTACAAGAGACAGACGAAACCGCCCAACATTTCGGCGTCAGTAGATAGTTGATAAATAATCACTCAAAAGGATGAAGTTCGGTTGTGGACTTGAAATCTCTGAATTTGAATCAAAACTTGATCAAGATTGAGTATTTAATTTTATTTTATGGAGTATTATATTAGTTTCTAAGAACGAAATTCTCTCGTGAGCCACAGACTGTTCTCTATAGTCCGTACAAGCAAAGAAGAGCCTCTGGCAAGATGGGAAAATGACTCCAGCTTAGTCAAAATTTGTTCAAGAATTATAAATGTGGTCCTAATGGTGGATCAAATTGTTTCCTACAATTTGAGATCAAATTGATAATTTTTGAACCAATACTGACCAAGCCGGAGTCATTTTTCCATCATGCCAGAGGCTCTTCTTTGCTTGGTCAGACTATACCAAGAATAGTAGAAGAATAGTAAGAATAGAATACCAAGAATAGTATACTATAGAATAGTAGAGATGGGGCGGAGTGAAACAGCTGGCTGGGAAAGCTATGATACTGACGTCACGGAGTTCCTCTAGTGAAAAATTCAGCATTGATTTCTCTAAACTTGACGAAAAATCGTACGCTTTTTTCCAATTTACGAAATACAGAATTGTTTCATGGATAAATTTCTCATATGAGCTTGTAGAGAATTTCAAGACCTACATTTTGAGTGATTTACACCTATAGCTTCAAGCTAAGATCCAAGATCCAAGCAACCATGAATGAGTTCTAAGATTGCCGTATGATGTTTTATGGTATCAAATCTACTATTATTATTTTCAAATAAGGAGAAGTGAAAAAAATGCGAAATATTTATACTATATTTAGAAGTGATTTTATAAATCATTTCCCTATCATAGAATTCAGTTGAGGGATTGAAACGGTCTACAAAGGTAGCATGAACTTTGGAATGTGGCATAGTAGCTTGTGTAGCTATAGTAGCATAGTAGCTATAGTAGCATAGTAGCTATAGTAGCATAGCAGCTACAGTAGCACAACACCAGTGCTACAAGGCAAGGCTAGTGGCATGCGAGCTGCCACAAGCGCTGCCCATTGCAAAGCTCGTGCCACTCCGATCGACCGTGTAAACCTCTTTTTGCAACTGTTACAGAATTCTCTACGGAGAATCAAAAAAATGGAAAAATGCGTTGCAGAGAACGCGCTGGAAGATTGAGAAAATTATTGGATTATCCGTTCAATTAGAGATTTGGGTGATAGGGTGCTCTCGTAGAGTAATCTAGGATTCTCCTGATAATCTCAATACAAAAGTAGAATTAATAATCACAAATCGAATTCGCAGTACCCTTCCAATTATATTTAATTTTACTGAATTGCAGTTTCGATTTTTATTTATTAACATCGACTACATTGATGGTAGCCCTTTACAAAAAAGAACAATTGAAGAAAGCTAATAATAATAGAGCTATATAAGCCTGGAAATGAGATTATGAGACTCATTTGGAAAGGTAAAAATTGCTCGAATGAAGTAGCCTACTCTATTTTGACTTTAGCGGCTTTTTGGACCTATGCCTATTTAAAAAGATTTCATTGCAACAGATGCGAGAATTATATACAATAAACTATTTTCAAAAATGTAGAGAAATAATATATTTTTGTTGATTTTTTAGGCTATCTCGCCCTGACGGTTAGTCTAACTTCAATAATTTTGCCAACTAAATGGTGGACCTAGCATTCAAATTCTTCAAATAGCAAATACAAATACAGCATTCAAATCCTAGCATTCAAATACATTTTCTTCTTGTAGTTTCTTTTTGTATTTATACTTTTGATTTTTATTGCATTTATTTATTTTTTTCACTTTGCATATTTATATTGTTTTGTATTTTGCTGGTGACGTGGTTAAGTGGTAGAGTGGACATTGCTGTCCAAACTTCGCCACGTCATTAAAATAAAGAAGTCATTCTATTCTATTCTATTCTATTCTATTCTATTCTATTCAAATGGATTTATAACCACCGGGCCAGTGGGAATAGAGAACATACATAGGGAATAGGGAAATAGAATACATATTCTGTGCTCTAAATTGGAATAATCATATCAATTTATAGTGAGTGATATGCAAGCAAACTGCCAGAATAGGTAAGTAAGTATTATCAGAGACAATGTATTATTAATAATAATGTAATAATACATTGTCTCTGGTATTATTTAATCTACTCAAGTTGCATTCCAGTTTCAATAACATTACTGCTTCCAACATGGAATATTATGGAATTAAAAAGGACATTAACCTACGATTACATTGTCTGCGAACATTAACCGATAATGAGTATAGCTGACGGCAAACTCTAAGGCGGTTTCGCCTGCTTCTTGTGCGCTTCAACAGCTGATGTTGTCAATAAGAGTTGTTATTTAGCTATGTCTAGATGATGTTTTTGAAATCAAGAGAGACAATAGATCAGCTCTACATCAGCTGTTAGAAGGTTACATCACAGCAGATGAAGCCGCCCAACTTTTTTGCACCAGCTGTGTGTATATACGAATAGGGAGAAATCCAATTAAAAAACGTTGATAACGAGAAAAGTATAATAACGCGATTGTTGAGAGCAAAATGCAAATGTATTGTATCCGATTTTTCAAAAATTTCAAATATTCTGAAAAGTGTTTTATAATAAATACATAGAAATAGGATCCATTCACTTTTTGGACCTTATTCAAAGAAGTTTTTCGTATGAAATGAATCGTTCTCAAGGAACAGTTATTTATTTCCAACATATACAGGGTGTTTCAGGAGGAATGTGCAATACTTCTCAGGCTGATTCCTTACACCAAGTAGACAAAAACGTTCTATGAGACCAACCCCCAAAAACGCTTTGTTACCGAGATAACAATGCAAAAAATTGAGATTTTTCAAAAAATATTATTTTCTAATTTTTTAGAGGCTTTACTGAGATTCTAATCTGAAGATTCTTCAGTTCCAAGTTTGTAACTCCAATGGTTATTGAGATAATTGAAAAAAATATGCTTGAGAAACGCCATTTTTCAACAATAAGGGTTACAACTGGATAAGGAATCATAAATTTGTATTTTTTATTAATGGATGTTGTAGAGAGTCTGATTCTGAAGGAAAAGTTAAATGGCAGCGATTGTGTAAATCTTACCCAAATCTCAGAAATAGCGATCGAAAATCGCAAAATTCAACAAAACATAGCACAAGTTATAAATTTATGTTTAGTAGCGATTTTTGATAGCTATTTCTGAGATTTGGGTAAGATTTACACAGTCGCTCCCAGTTAACTTTTTCTTTAGAATCAGACTCTCTACAACTTCCATTAATAAAAAATACAAATTTATGATTCCTTATCCAGTTATAACCCTTATTGTTGAAAAATGGCGTTTCTCAAGCATATTTTTTTCAATTATCTCAATAACCGTTAAAATTACAGACTTCAGACTGGTTTCATTCGATTCCTCAGCTAATTTTACATAGGAATTGCTTATTTTAGAATCTCAGTAGACCCTCTAAAAAATTAGAAAAATAAATATTTTTTGAAAAATCTCAATTTTCCGCCATTGTTATCTCGGCAAGAAAGCGTTTTTGGGGGTTGGTCCCATGAAACTTTTTTGTCTACTTCGTGTAAGGAATCAGCCTGAGAAGTATTGCACATTTCTCCTGAAACACCCTGTAGAACAAATCATGTGAATCCCAATGTCCACACTCAATCGTTAATTCATGTGTGCTACAAAGTACTGTATGCTGTATTTGTTTAGAAGCATGTGCTGAGCAGCACACAAAATTCAAAATGTGGATATGAGCAATAAACCTTCTAAATATTGAAATCCTCTTTGATATAAGGTAATGCGAGTTGCGAATTCATGAGGAGAGAGCAAACCACGATACCAGTTGGACCAAGTCCTTATGGATTTATAATCATTCAATGCAGACGGTATTCCAAGGTATTCAGAATTCGAAATATTCTCAAGCCTATTGAAGAGCAGGCTACTCAAAATCAAAGAGTAGCCTAATTACTACTATAAGTGGAAGTTCCGACTTTGAACACTCTTCCAAGATATTTAGTGTTCAAAATATTGGTACGTTATTCCAAAAATGATCAAAATTCGAGATGTCCATGAAGATATTCTAATTTCTATTCAAATCTCCTCAGAATCCAAATCAATATTCCAAAGTGTTTGTAATCTATTCGTAGATATCTACTCAAGATATTCGCAGTAGAAGCAGTTTCGATAACTACTATTCTCAACTTTTCGCTGTCTATTCAAATTCTTACAATATATCTTTCAAGAAACCAGATCTTTTGCAAGATAATTTTATAAAATGTATAATGAATATTATTAAAAATTCTAAATAGTACAAGTCATGTCATGTTATGTTTGTCACGAATAGCACATATGCACCTAGCCAGCATCAGAATATTCAAATGCTGATTTCACAAAGGTATCAAATATTTCAACAATTCAAGTTATTGCGTCAACCTCATGAATTATTCATTCCCAAAGCTTTGAGATGCTCAAACTCATTCCCAAAAGCTTTGAGATGCTCGCTTTCTCGAACCCAATATTTCAACCTCCCAAATTCACCAAAAGTGAAAAACTTCTTGTAGAAATTTATCTACAAAAACCAATCAATATTCGTCCAATATACAATATAGGTAGCAATAAAATATACGTCTATACTGAATATTACTAGATAAATACTTATATGAATATACAGTATCAACTGAATAATCATAGAATTTTTACAGTTTCCATAAGTATATGACGATGAGAATACGTTTCCTCCAAACAAACAGAGTTATAACTTCGCCTAATAAAGAAAATTTCATTTCATTACACTTATTTGATATTCAAACTACAACTCAACATTCAACTTCTGTTATCATCGAAAGATTGGAACGGTTACCAAGAAAAAATTCAATAAAACGAAATGTAGAAATATTTGTTTAAATAAAACAGCATTTGAACATTCATCAACTCCATGAATAATATGAATATACTTTTCATAAAGGACCTAATTATAATCTATTGATTCCAATCAGATTCGGAATCAAAACTGAATATGGATACAGTTGATCCAACACTCACTCATAACCTGTTGAACTTTGTTCAACATCAAATACTTGATAAAGAAACAATAAAAACCAATATAGATACAATAAAAAACTGTTTATTTTCATTTAATCAATTATTAAAGAAATTTATACGAAACAATCGCATGGACGGTTAATTGAAATGCAATTAAGCCGAAGTAGGAAACAAAACGTAAAAATTTGAGAAATGAACAACAATATTTTCAAAAATCATCAGATCAAACCTTAATCGAAATTGTCAGAGAGCATTGTCGATTGAACCTCCGTTAACAATTCAATTCTATTTCTATACAGTCAAAATAATATCCAATATGTAGAAAAATCATATTTCTAAACGAAGCTTTTTTGCAGACTTATCTAAATCGATCCAATTTTTGTCGAGAGCCCTCTCATTGACTCAATTCCTTTGCTATAAATTACCTACTAGCCTGATTTTTTCCCAATTAAATACATTTTTTTACAATTTATACAAAAAATGTTAAACAATTCAACAACGTAGTCGATTTCTTTTCATCGTTTCAACACAAGTTAAGGTTATACCAAAATTGTTAATCAAAATATGACAAATATAATAAATAGCTTTGTCTTCAAGACAAAAAATCAAAGAACAAACAACGCAAATACACACATATACCAAACTTTGTTTGGCGCCGAATTAATAAATTAATTTGTAAATTAAATATTTAATTATTTTATAACTATTTATAATCTACTTGCTTACATCTACAATGACACTAATGCAGGATAATGACAGACAACCATTTCTCCTTAACCGATATATGTATATTATTTACAAGAATTTATGCTCAAGTTGATATTTCAACATTAAATTTAATATATCAAGATAATGGAAACGATCTTCCTTCAAAACTTATTCCAGAGAATGAAAGATTGCATTTAAAAGATTACTTTTTAGTTTTGAAATGTAATGGTGATTGAGATGAACTTTAAGATTTTTGAGAACTAAAAAGAATGAGATGAAGAAAATGACTAGCAGTAATAATTATCAAAGTCTGAATTAAATAAGTAAGTATAGTTGAGTCAATATAGTTGTATAGTTGAGTAATTAGCATGGCTTTCTATTCTGAATTTTAATGAAATAGATGGGTGTACCACAACAAATTTTAAATCGAAAATTTAATTTTGTCGAATTTTGCAATTACAAAGAAAATGCACTATTGTTCTATCAGTGGAAAAGAGAGGGAAATAGCACAATAAAAGAAAATTCGTACTGTAGGCAAATGAATATACATTTTGTGATTCCGTTTTGGAAATTATTTTCATCATGAAACACTGTTAGAAGCATACGCTAAATAATAATAATAATCATGAAACATGATAGCCAATACCACCATTTATTCATTAATTGAAATAATAAAGTTTTTAAAGTTTCTATTGAATAGTCTTGGAACTTTCTGCTCGTTTGAAATTCAACTTGGATGCAGTATACAGGCAATCACATATTGGTTGAATCATATAATAATTATAATTTGAATAGGGATTGCAAGATAAGAATATTTGAAAGTTGAAAAAATGATATGATGGTGAGAATATAATAAATTGTAAAAGATAAATGTAAGAAGAGAGGTGAAGAGACAATTACCGGTACTTGAATATTGTTTCATGAAAACAGCAGTAATAAAAACTTAAATAAAAGAAAAACTTATGGAATAAATCCGTTCAACTTGAGCAGAACTATAAACATACTAATATAATACAACATTAAAATCTGCAAAAGATTAATATTTCCTAATAAATACGAGTTTTTCAAGGGAGAAATGTTGTCTGTCAATTTTATTGTTCTTTAGATGATCACATAGCAAATATTAATTAACAAAACAACAAATAATCATTCAACATGAACCACACTCAAGACACTCAACGGAAAAACTAAGTGAAAAACTGTAGAAAAAACACCATGCTTAAAATAAGAACAAAAACTGTGCAGAAAAAATTCAAAAATTGATGAAAAAACATAAGAAAAAACTCATAATGATGATGTGAAGAACACAGCGAATATATCACTAAAAATAGTCCATGGTTTCTGGGAAATAAAACCTACTGAATATTTAAAAATAAATTATTTTTGTTATGATATTATTTAAATTCTGACAATTTCAACTTGGAAAAATTATATGCAATTGAAAATTCAATTAAATTTCAACTCTTGAAGTTTTTAAAGTTCCAAAATACATATTAAATTTGAAATATATTGGAGTTTATATTATAATTGGAACGAAGAAAATTTATGATAAATTATTTGAAAAATCATTTAAAAATATTCACGAAGTTACCACTACCGTATAAATTTCTAGAGAAATTAATTAGAAATGTTAAATTTTTCAGTAGTTCTGTGAAATCAATTTCAGATAGGAATTCAACTTATCTAAGTAATTTAAATTCAGTATGATATTCGTAGAGCCTTTAAAAATGTTGGCTAAATCTTCCAAAAACGTAAAATAGTAAATATTCATTGAAAAGATATACAACGGAAGGTCAAGTCTTATATACTCTTACTTGGAACTTGAAAGGAAATTTTTGAACTCACAGATTAGGAATAGAATGAGTATGAATGAAATTTGAAAGAGTTGTTTAGAAGAATTCACGCCAAATATTTTTTCAAAGAATATAATTTATCGATGAATTAAAAACCTTATTTTCTCTGAAACTTAAATTCGTCAGAAAAATATGTTTGGGGGTGTCGAAGTCATCAAATTTTAGCATAAGAAATAGATGACTGCTAAAATTTCTTTTCAAAAACAATAAATTGAAAGCTGACTACAATTATTTTTATAAAATGGCCGGAAAATGTATTGAAAACAATGGCGTAATCAACTCCTACACACCTTGATGGCTCGAATTGCAATCCCTTTACAAGTACATCTTCAATTACACCTATTCTTTACCTCCAAAATTATAATAACAATAAATTCGATAAATAAATTAGAATAAATTCGGTAATTCGATACGAAAAATCGCAACGGAAACTAGATCGTGAGGGGGAGTCGAACACTGCAAATTCTGTACAGGTGTACAAAAAAAATCGATCTATTTCTGATTTCGAACAATGGGCTTGTAATTTTGCAATTTTTATTGCACAACTGATTTGAAATACGATCATTATTAGGCCTAGTAGACTGGTCCTAGTTTGGATTTGCCAGCACTAAATCTTGCTACTGATAGAAATAATATTCATGAAAAAATTGAGGAAGATTGATTCATTTTTCGACGAATTATGTTCTATCTTCCAAGTATTTGATCTTGGAATTTCTCCGAATTTGGTTCAATTTTGGAATTGAATTTATTCGAATCCTAATTACTTCTCCATCCCATTTTTAAAGGTTTTCCTGAATAAAATAAATGATTGATGATAGAATCCCAGTGATCGTATAAATAAGCAGAGTGAATCACATATCTGTAAACTTCTGGAAATCTCATCAAATCTCACAAAAACTCCTTGGTCAATATTATTTTTACCAGTAATTTTAATTTTCAAAGTATTCTGAACAATACAAGATTAATATAATTTTCGTTATTGAATGAAAACTGTAGTAAATGGAATATTTCCCTTCATAATCAGCTGTTATTTGAAGAGGGATATATAACACTGATTAGACATTCAATTGATTTAATTAATTATCAAGCTCGAGTTACAATAAGTTTGAATTCGTTGAGTAATTTCGATTACATGATCATCATTTAGTTCTAATAAAAGGAATAATTATTAGTTTTTCTACTTTGATAATTTGTAATTTTATAGCAATAAATTTAAGATGGAAGAATTATTAGATATTGTAGTACACCAACTGCTGGATAATTATAATAGCAATAAATGGAGATTCGAATTTAATCATAAATTAAAATTTTCATCATTAAGATAGAACAGTATCATAATAGATTGTGGAACAACATGATTAACAACCATGTCATGTACTGGTTAACAAAAAAGGAGACCATGAAATTAAAGATAACAAAATAAAAAAGTTGAAATAATTGTATAAGTGATAGAAACGCTGTGTTCAAACTATTTAAAATTGAAGTGAATAATAAAAACCATACATAATTCATGCATATCACGCTAATCCAGGCCAGGAAGGGTTGGAAAATAGGGAAGATTGGAAAGGATTTTTTCGAGAAAGGGTCCAAACACATCCCTGCAGCATTAGAACACCCCAAATAATTTAGTTTTGGATGGTAAATAGAATAGTTTTGTATATAAATGAATAGAATAGTTTTGCATATCAATAACTAGAATAGTTTTGATTCCTATCATCTTCATACCCTAAATAGATAGTCACACGAATCTACACCCCAAATAAATACATACGTTATTGGATAATATACTGTACTTTATACAAAACCTAACTATGAATAACGAAATATTCATATTATTTGGCTAACAAATAAGAAAAATCTAAACAATATGAGAAAAAACGGATATCAGTTTAGTTATCGTTTATACATGAAGAATATTTTTATTTAGTTTGTCATGGATGTAAAATATAAATGTCACTAGGATGTTTAAAGCAAAAAATATAAAAAATAGAATATTCATGGGTTGTAGCAGCTCTAAAATTAAAACTTAAGATAGTGTGGATCGTAATGGAAGCTATCACAGATAACAATGAACTTGAATTATCTATACTGGAAATAATAGAAAAAATAAAATCCTATCAGATACATTGTCAATTCAGAAATTATTCGACAAAAAAGCATAAAGCTGTCTTCATAATCAATTATTAAGTATGATGCGCCGTGATTAACAGAAAAATATTGGTAGGATTCATATTATTTGAGTAACAACCACAATGAAACAGAATTTCCATTCATAACTAAACTCCCCTCCCCTTAAGTTTAACTGTAATTGTTGCCAACACAAGGCAAATCCCATAAGTAACAAGAATTTTACCGCTAGTCATGATTTTGATTGTTGTTCAACTTAAGCCACACCCCAGAGAAGAAAGTTACATGAATTTCTCCCTACTCTGAATTTTGGTAGCTGTTCAACACAAGGAACCTACCAAAAATATCTTACAGAACTTATCTTGCTCACTAATGAGGCTGTTGTTTAATGCAAGTTTTGTCAATTGAATGTTTTTAAAACAAATGCGGTTGTTGTTGCAATAAAATGCAAATTACAAAACTTTCACCCCTATTCATCATTGTGGTTGTCATTGAGAAAAAGTTACATCCCACTACTAACAAGAACTGCCCCTTACTCATTATTTTGTTCAACACAAGGTTCATCCAAAAAGTAACTTCACTTGCTACCAATGCAGATGCACGTGCAACTTATGTTG
Source organism: Sogatella furcifera (assembly GCA_017141385.1). Classification (NCBI taxonomy): domain Eukaryota; kingdom Metazoa; phylum Arthropoda; class Insecta; order Hemiptera; family Delphacidae; genus Sogatella; species Sogatella furcifera. The sequence goes on from CM029552.1 coordinate 3,646,665, forward strand.
ATAGGTTACTATTTTTGTTCTAAATAAGACACATCCCAAAGTATCATCACTCTACAAAAATAACAAGACTTTTACTTCACCCAATATCATTTTGTTGGCAACCAGCTGGTAGGCCTAAGCCCTTCAAGGGCTGTTGAACCATTGACATTCAGGGCTTATCAAAGAAGTAATGCCACTTTCCTATCATTGTGGATATGAGTGCAACATATGTGGATAGGTTATTATTTTGTTCATTACAAAACTATCAAGACTTTTTACTTTTCCCCTTGGATACTCATTATCTAGTTTAACACAAGGCACATCCCAAAATTAGTGTCACTCTTTTACCATTGTGGATGAGAGTGCAACTTATTTTGTTTAATACAAAAGTACTTCAAAAGTAACGTCTGTTACTCTCCTACAATTGAGGATGTAACTGCAACATTTTGGCTATTATTTTGTCTAATACAAGGCACATCCCAAAAGTAACGTCACTCTCCAACCTTTGCAGATGTGAGTGCAACATATGAGTTATTTTGTTAAATACAAGGCACATCCCAAAAGTAAGGTCTGTCACTCTCCTACCGTTGAGGATGCGAGTGCGACATATGTGGATAGGTGGCGCTAGCAGCGGGATGGTGGGGCGGAAGAGGGGAGGGGCAGTTCTGCTGTTGCTGCTGCTGATATCCAGCACTTCCCGTCAGCATTGGACCGGGACTGCTGCAGGGTATAAGATGGGAGGGTGGACTCTGCGCATGCGCGTGATGCACCATCATATGGTGCTGGTGGTGGGGAGGAGGGTGGGCATGGTGTTGTGAGGTGGAGTGGTGGGGATAGGCGAGATGCGAGGAGGTGGGGGGCGCTTGTAAGCCAGCGTACAGGTTGTGTCTTACTTTCTGCTCGTCGTCGCCGATGTTGTAGGACAGTTCGGTTTCCTCGAATCCGCTGACGGACATGCGTTCGCCGCCGCCGCCCGCCGGACACGGGTCGGGAGAGTTCAGGCACGTCTGGATGAGCGCCTTGCCCGTTTCCGACGTTATCATTGGCTGCAGTTTGCGGGTGGCAAACGTGTACACGTGACCGGTTTCCGAGGCCACCAGTAACATCACTTGGGTGCCGGTCAGTGTTGATAGTTCGTAGGCCTGGAACATACCAACAGAGAAGAAAAATCAGAAAAAAGTATTGGGATTTGAAAAAATATATTTCATATTCCTTGGTCAACATGATCATCAAATAAATTGTTTCCTCTTTATACAACACAGAGTGGCACAAAAATCATTGTCTTTGACTTTCAACTGTCCAGTGACTTGATACACGCCACAGTTAGCATTGACAATTTGTTATTCCTAGCCCCACAGCAGACCAGCAGTGATGAAAATTAGGGGAAAAATTATTTATTTATTCACTTTTTGATTCACATTACCAGCAAATGCATGATAGTATTTGTTATAATTTTATTACTCCTGATATATTTCATAGTGGTACAGAAGTAACTGGAAAGTAGACCACTACTGTATTTAACTTTAAAGGACCACTCTGTATATTATATGGTATGCATTACAATTCTTCGGCACACAACACACCAGCAGTGAAGGAAAATGATTTCAAAAGAGAAACATAACAAATCGGTTTTCCTTGTTGCCATTCATGATTTAAAATCGTGAATGATTGTTACAATATTGTTCCTCCATAACGATTTTACATAAAATCACCTTCTGATCCTTTAAACCGAATATCAAAATACTTATAAGACATTGCACCCCAAGAAATGGATCAACTTTTCCCCTTTAGAAGTGAAGTAAATATTTAAGAATAACTAGATTTGTGAAAAAAATATCTTTGTCTACTAACATTGTCTTTTCAAAAACTTAAGTTGGAAATCACGTCCATTTTAAGAGATTTTCACTAATTTAAAAACTTTCAGACTGAAAAACACTCATAACTACTTGAAAAGTTTTTTTTTTCAGAAATCAAGAATTTTACAACTCAGTACCAGAGTTGAACGCATGAAAATAGTCCAGTGAGACTTGATGCAACGTTGCCAATTCAGCTAATCATAAGTTTTTTTTGGAATATAGATTGCTATCTAGATTTTTCAATTGCTATCTAGTCTTGTGACTAATGAGCAACTTTTTTCTTACCTAAACGAAACGGCTAAACTACTACTAATCACTTCATCATAGAATCCTCCATAGGGTCTCTTATTAGCAATTCAGCATTTTCAGTACATTATTGACTGTTTACAGTTGCAAAGGAGGATTGACTTGAAAGATCTTCTTCAGTGTGAAATTCCCGTATTAATTTAGAATAGAACTGAAATTTCATTAACCAAGTGCTAGATTGCAGTTAAAATTCATTAAAAAAAAATAAATAAATTATTGACTGTACTACAAGCGATTATAAATGAAAATAAATTTACATGTTCATAATTATAATACACTACATTGAATGGCAATCGATTGGTGCGGGGATGGTTGGTTAGGATTCTGCTGTTCAAGTTTCCATTGGACTATTTTCATGCATTCTAACTCTAATTAAGTTGTTAAGGATAGTGGACAGAGCAGGAGTGAGCAACCGAAGATGGACAATCCATGCGTGGGATCCGATTTCACAGTCGATAATAATATTCTATTTATGTCTGGAAAGAAGACGACAAGTGTCGTAAAGCGCATCTCCTCCACCAAGTGCGTCTCAAAAATAGTCAACGCGGCCAAAATAGCATCTAAATCCAAAACTACAATCCACCTACTATAGTCTGTCCAAGCAAAGAAGACATTTTGGCAAGATGGGGGAATTACTCCAGATCTATCAATATTGGTTCGAAAATTATGAATTTGGTCTCAAATCGTAGATCAGAATGTTTCCTACAATTTTAGAACAAATTTGTGATTCTTGAACCAATATTGACCGAGCTGGAGTCGTTTTCCCATCTTGCCAGAATGTCTTCTTTGCTTGCACAAACTATACTACCCAACACACTCATCCCGGATACACACTCTATCTTCCAAATTTTCTCTAACTCTCTCTCTCTCTCTCTCTCTTACTCCTCTTACTCATTCATTCTCTCTTCTATTCCGTTTACTCAATCCCTCTCTCTCACACTCTCTTCAAGTCCTCCCACACACGCACAAACGCGCGCACCACAGTTCCTAGTTTAGAAACTTTGGTAAAGTCTTTCCAAGCAAAGAAAACATTCTGGCAAGATGGGAAAATAACATCAGCTCGGTCATTATTGGTTCATAAATTATATATTCCATCTTAAATTGTAGGAAACATTCTAATCTACAATTTGAGACTAAATTTATAATCTTTGAATGAATATCAACCGCGCAAGAGTAATTTTCTCATCTTGCCAGATTGTCTTCTTCGCTTGGACAGTCTGTACGGTGTCACACACCGACTTCCGATCTGTCGGAAGATATAATACCGGTACGGCACGTTACAATGTCCGGTGCTGGGTGATAATCCGGAAGACAATTCGCTAAATTAATCATAATGAAGACGTGATTTCCGATCTGGCGTTTTGAGGTCAGCTGAGTGACTCATTCATGCGTGCATGATGGTGGAGAGAAACGACAAGTTCGTAATAATGATGGCGATTTTTAGTTGTGTATTGATACTAAAAGAGAATATTGGATGGAAAAATAAGGAAAAGAAATGAACAAATTACAGTACAGTATTTATTTACCAAAATGGTATTTGTTAAAGTTGATCCTAATTCAGTGGACCATAAACTGAAATGGAATGTATTTGACTTAGGGTTACTATCCATATTGGACAAGAATACTCGAAGTCGTAATAACCTTAAATTAATGCATGAAAATATCAAGATTCCGGTTCAGGTTGTTGCAAAATAGATCACTGCAGAGATGATGAAGCTCGATACTCAGTATTTGTACAATCAATATTTGGTTCGTGATGCCTGTTCAACTAAAAATTAATTGAAAAGCGGTCGGATATCAACTAATTATTAAGTGATAATTTGTAAAAGAAGGAAGTAAATTATTCTTATTCTTTACTCTCCTAATATTCGAACAACCAATCAAGGTGAAGGACTGCCATTGGCCTAGACAAGCCACTCCCATAATGGGCGGCTCAAAAGAGAAACAGAAATGGTGGTTCAAGCTGCAAAGTACTCCAAACTATCCAACTTCCTGAATTTACTCCAGATAAACAATCTTTCAATTCTTTGTTATTTCTCAATGATTATTTGTATGATTTTTCTCCGTCTACACCGAAATCTAATGATTAGATAAAAAGGAATTAAGAATTACTTAACAAGGAATAAAAATTCCATGATTGATTAAACTACAATGGTGTTATTGATTCAAAAGATTTTTGTCCATTCTATCTTGGCAACAGTTATTAAAAAGGATTGATTTACTCACACACATACCTTCGCGAAGCATTCAAAACGTTCTCTTCAAGGTGCATTCATAGAGGATTGAAAGATGAAGATTACAATCACTTCCATTTATTTCATTGTTTGATCAAAACAGCTGATCCAAGAATATCAGCTTTAGTGAAATCCCCATTTTCAACTTCCTCTTGATTTTCATCTTCATCTTTATCTTTCAACCCATTATGAATTTAGGCCTATACATAATAAAAAAACTACTGTATTTCAAGACTGGATTTCAAAATATTATGGTGAAAATTCTTCACTGAACTCCCCACATAATTTCAAGATTGATAAAAATGAAAAGGTTTGAAATGATTAGATCATGAACTCCATATAAAAATAATTGAAAATAATCATAAATCGTCATTTCCACTGAATGTATTCCCATTTCTAATAGAACACTGTATACTTTACACGCCAAAATAAATAGATAGAATACATTTAAAACTTCAGTTACGTTCATAAAACACATCGTTAGGCTCAAAACAAACGCTTCCTTTTCGCAACTGATGGTTTCTGTATGCAATTTGCATATTATTAGCTCCATTGCAGCGCCATTTCAAAGGGACTCGCACGGCTTCTTAACTATAGTCTGTCCAAGCGAAGAAGACATCTGGCAAGATGGGAAAATGACTCCAGCCCTATCAATATTGGTTCAAAATTTATAAATTTGTTCTAAAATTGTAGGAAACATTCTGATCTACAATTTGAGACCAAATTAATATTTTTTGAACCAATATTGACCGAGCTGGAGTCATTTTCCCATCTTGCCAGAATGTCTTCTATGCTTGGACAGACTATACAAAGAGATGCGAAAAGCAGGCTTCCAGAGAATAAAATAAAAAATACAGCCGACTTGGCAAAACGCCGTGAACCGCGCAGATTTATGGAGATTTCAAATTCGTCTCTCCTTTCTACTGTTAGAAAATTAAATCTCTTTCGCGGTTTCAACTAAACACAAAATAACAAAATCTGCATCCAATCAAATTTCTCATTCATTATTTTTGCTAAATGTAAATAAAGGGTAGAAAATTCATCGTTGTATTGGTGAGTTAACTTCAGTACAGTTTGAGGTGTGTGATATTTACTCATTCCAAATATTTTTTAGAATCGGGTAATAAATTGGAATTGTGAAAAAGTTGGAAAATGATGAGAATATTATGTTAAAAGAGTATTCATCATTATGAACTATTCACAAAATACTAGATCGTAATAATTTATACACAATACGAAATTCAAGTTCTTATTATTCCTTGTATTAATGGATTATTCATTATATTATATTATATTCAATCACAGCCAGATAGAACTCGGTTGCTGGTATAGTATGTTCAAGCAAAGAAGACATTCTGGCAAGATGGGAAAATGACTCCAGCTCGATCAATATCTGTTCAAAAATTATAAATGTGGTCTCAATTTAAAGAAAACATTCTGCTCTAAACTTCAAGAACAAATTTTTAACTGTTGAACTAATTAACCAAGGTGGAGTCATTTTCCCATCTTGCTAAAATGTCTTCTTTGATTGGACAGACCATAAGATTAGGTGCATAAAGTTTGCATTTGATATAATTCTGCATTCTGTTCTAATCTGTTTCAATAAATTATTATTTCTTCATCGAGACTTTTTCAAGCTGTTCAAAATCGCATAATTGAAAAACCAAAACTCTTCATAAATTTTGTTAGTTCATTGATTGTGACGCGTGAGGACTGACTGATTGAAATTTCAATAAATTCACTATAAAATTACAATAAATTTCCAATAATTGAAACCACTCAATCCACATTAAGATAGTAAACAAAAACAAGTTCCAGTTTTATTTATGGTGTTTCCCTGTTTTAGTGTCACCTACCTATCCCACACACTCATTCATTATTTTCGGGGTTTCTATCATTCTGATATGCTTGACGCCTCTGCTTGCTTTCACCTACTCCATCCTCTTTCTTTACTCTTCCTCTTTCCTCATCTTCTTCCTCCTCCACCTTTTTCCATTTCTTCTATAGTCTGTCCAAACAACGAAGACATTCTGGCAAGATGGAAAACTACTCTAGCTCTGTCAATATTGGTTCTAAAATTATAAATCTAATCTTAAATTGTAGGAAACATTCTGGTCTACAATTTAAGACCTAATTTATATTTTTTGAACAAATATTGACCAAGCTGGAGCCATTTTCCCATCTTGCCAGAATCTCTTCTTTGCTTGAACAGACTATACTCCGAATCCTTTTTTTCGCTTAGGACGAAACGAATAATAAAATCCTATCTATTCTTCCCAGAAATTCAACTCTATTGATTTTGTTTTGTTTTGTGGAGGTGTACCCAAATAACAGCCTTAAAATTGATCGATAAAATTTAATGACACAAGCTCTATTGCGCAATAATTATCAAGATGAGCGGTTGACTTAGAAGGGAAACACTCGTCAAATTGTGCCGTTTTTTATAAATGTTTTGAAGTGATAATTGAACATTTAGACATTATTGTTGGCCAGGAATTCTATATAATCTATTTAATGACAAAAATACACAGTGAAAAATAAATGAATAAGAATAAAATAATATGAAGACATAGAATAAGATAAAGAAAAAGTTAAAATCATACAACCAAACCACTCCTATCACAGTTTTTTTCAATAAAAAACGAAAAATCTCATTCAAAACGTGGTGACTCATAGAGCGTGGCTCTCACTTTTATATGGCCAACTGGGTATAGTCTGTCCAAGCAAAGAAGACATTCTGGCAAGATGGGAAAATGACTTCAGCTCGGTCAATATTTGTTCAAAAATTATAAATTTATTCTCAAATTGTAGATCAGAATGTTTCCTACAATTTGAAACCAAATTTAGAATTATTGAACCAATAATGACCGAGCTAGGGTCATTTTTCCATCTTGCCAGAATGTCTTCTTTGATTGGACAGATTATATCTGAACAGACTACCGAATTACAAGATTAGAGCGGATAAAATCGCCCAACAAACCTGATTCACAGATAAACGAGCGAACAAAACGAAAAGATTTTATCTGTGTCCATCTTTTTAATCCTCTGTGGAAGCTGAAATCCCGTATTTCCAAATTTGAGCAAACTAAGTAACTTGTTCTCATCTTTACGATCTCTTCTCTGGCAACATATCTATATACAAAACAATACATTATATCCCTTACAAACACTGCTATTATAAGCACTGGCTATTTATAAGTTTTATTGATTTTTGCTTCAAAATTTTCAAGTTTATTTAAAAACATTCAAAGTTTCAAACGTGTTTTATGTGGTGTTTTGTTCGAGATTTTGTTGTGAATCTATTTCAAAATTTAAAATTTGGATTTAAGAGTTAAAATTAGTGGAAGTATGTGTGAAAAATATCATATAACCTATCTTTAATACGTTTGTATAAATTAAATATCCATCTAGAGCATTTTTAGAATAATTAGTGGAAATATGTGTGGAAAATATCATATAACCTATCTTCAATATGTTTGTATAAATTTTAAGAGGGGATTGTAAGCTAATTACATACTTTTTAAAAAGGGTATTTGATTTTTCATTTTATTTATCAATTATTTTAAATAGCCTTAAGTTGAAAGTTTAATTTTCTGCATTAACCTAATATAATATAATATCTACTAATTTTCTTCTATACTTCAATATCTCATTTTTATATATCTGACGCCATGAAGTTAGGCGGTTGGCGAATGACTGTTATCAATTCTCAGCTCTGTCAGGATAGACGGCGAGCTGTCTGCGAGAGTAAATTGGAACGAGAGCATCCCCAGCTTTACTAACTCACTCTTGAAGACAGCTTCAGACTGTCCTGACAGAGCTGTGAAATGATTACAGTCATTCGATAAACGCCTAACGTCATGGAGTCACCTACAGCAACATATTATATGCAGGAAAAACATATTCTCTGCAAAATCTGCCATACTATATAATCTGGTGAGGCAAATAAGACATTCTGGCATGATGAGAAAATGACTCCAGCTCGGTTAATATTGTTTAGAAAATTATAAATTTGGTTTCAGATTGTAGAGCAGAATGTTTTCTACAATTTAAGATCATAGACCTATTCATGATTTTCGAACCAATATTTTAATATTGTTTCAAAATTATCAATTTGGTCTCAAATTGTAGAGCATAATGTTTCTACAGTTTAAGATCATATTCATGATTTTCGAACCAATATTGACCGAGCTGGAGTCATTTTCCCATCTTGCCAGAATGTATTCTTCGCTGTCGAGCGAACATGGTATGTTTGCTTGGACTATAACTATGTTTAGAAGATTAGTGCCCGGTTTTTCCAAGCACACTCAAATTTGAGGGACCCTCAAGTTTACTACACTTTACTACATTTTCCTATACTTATCATAGAAAATGTCAGCTGTTCATCAAAATTTAAGGGTCCCTCAATTTTGAGTGTGCTTGGAAAAACCAGGCATAGAACTACCTTCTAGAACATTCTTTCTTTCTAGAACATTCATATCTTTATAACATATACTCGATTTTATTTACTTCCAACACTCCTATTACATCTGTACAATATATTGTATTTCACAATACCTATATTTCATGCAATACCTATATGCAATTCTGTATTTAGCCAGTGAAGCTGTAGGCTCCTGTATTGTTATTCTACAACTCAATAGCAAGCAGTTGACACTCCCTAAAGCCATATTTGACAGTGATGTCTTCCTACGGGATCAAGCAAGACAGCCAACTGCACACAATACGCGAGATTAATGACTTGAAACGACAGCATAACCTATGCAGTATAATGCAATTCGCAGTGGAAACTTAGAGAAACGTGAATGTTGAGTTGATTCGACGCCATAATAACGAAATAGAAATCTGCTACATTTTGTTTGAATACAACAGGATCTCAGAAAGTAGCGCTCTCTTTTCTGAAGAGGTTTTACTGATACGCAGTAGTGATACAGAGTTCAAAGTTGGATACAAAGTTAGTTCAAAGTTGATAAAAGAAGTAAGCTCGTTGATGATACTATAGTCTGTCCAAGCAAAGGAGAGCCTCTGACAAGATGGGAAAATTACCCAAGTTCGGTAAATTTTGGTTCAAAACTTATCAATTTGATCTCAAATTGTAGGAAACAATTTGTTCTACTAATAAGACTACATTTATAACTCTTGAACAAATATTGACCAAGCCTGAGTCATTTTCACATCTTGCCAGAGGGTCATCTTTGCTTGGACAGACTATAGAAATTTGCAATGCTCATGAATCACCGCCATATAAGAAGTAATCTGTTAAATCTCTCAATTATTAAACATTTTGATTGCATAAATTTGATATCAGATCAGGAATTTTTCAAGTTGAATTAGTGAAAAAAAATTAAACAAGAATTTTCAGAGCCAATAGTTATTATTACTGCGTATGAGAAAGCCGCCGTTTAAAGAGGCCTGAAGATAGAATTGAAAAATAAATGAAAATCAAACACCCTTTAAAAAAACTTAATAAAATTATTAAAACACAAGTTTTTTAAAAGGGTGTTTGATTTTTATTTATTTTTCAATTATTTTAAACAGCCCTAAGTTTTAAAGTTCAGTTTTCTGAAGATAGAATTCTAAAAAAAAACTGTGATAGCAATGGAGACCGAACAGGAAAATTCAAAAAATAATATTGTAGTTCTACTGAAATCAAGCCGAATTAATGTGTGAGAATTTAATATTTCGGTCCACCTACACACCACACAAAGAGAAAGATGGGGTGATCTCGCGTTTCTTCTAAATTCTCTAACTTCTTCATGTTCTTTCCTTCCCCTCCTTTTCTTCAAAGGTGAAACGGACAGGGAAGAAGACGAAGAAGAAGAGGACAGTGTCCAGTTTGTCAGGGCGAGAATAAATCTTGTAGCGAGAGAGTGCAGAAAAGCGACACAGAACAACAGGAATTGATAATGAAAGCGACGCACAAAGAAAGCGAACAAAAAACGAAATAAACTGAGAAAGGAGGGGGAAGAGGAAGAGAAGTAGGAGGAGGAGGAGGTGGTGTAGGAGGTGGAGGTGGTGTAGGAGGAGAAGAAGGTGGAGGAGCAGGAGGAGGAGATAAGTTGCCTTTGATAGGTACCGCACAGTAGCGCTGGGTTCAAACAATACAATGGACCATGAGAAGCTGCGGACAGGATGATAAAGACACGAAAAAACTGATTATAAAAAAAGAGAAAGAATTATCAGAAAGAAGTAAAAGTTATCGAGGGTAAGAGAGAAAATAGATGATGAGGGAGTAAGTAATTGAGAAAAATAAATAGGAGATGAAAATATGGGGGAAGTATCACCGGCGGCTCGTGTCCACGAAATAGGTGAAGTGCTGTACAGTGATAGATACGGGCACTTCACCTGTTTCGTGGGTGCGAGCCGCCAGTGGAAAGTATAGCTGATGTCGAAAATTTATCTGAAGGAGAAAGAGGTTCTCTAAAGAAAACAGTCGAGGGAAGAGAAATGATGGTTGAGGAAACTAATATTTAAATAGCTGAAAAATAATAATACACGTTCAACATTGTAAATGTGTTTCAAAAGCCAGAAACTCCTGATTAAGAGTGATTGCTAAAATCCTGTAAACCCAAAACCTTGAGTAATTTTCGAATTGCTCCTGATTTACAATATTTATTTGTATTATTTGAACATACTAATAATTTTATGAAAACCAAATTAATTTTATGTGGGAGATGGAATGAGAAAAGAATTATCCTTTATCAAGTTAAGTTAGAACTAGAGTCATTTTTATCACTAAATAAAAAAATAAACAAATGATCAAATAAATGTAATAGTCTGAATCCAATTACAGAAATGATGAACAGTAATAGAAGCATTTAAAAGAATGAAGCTACTGTATTCAATGAATTAAAGGAAAGGAATCATAGAAATGAGGGAGAAGGAGTGAGAAAAGAGGAAAGAGAAGAAGGAAAAAGAAAAAAAGGAGAAGTAAAAAGAAGATGAACCCAGGCGGCATTCTCTTTAAACAGTGGTTGACCCGTGCTACAAATATCGCATAAATCTTACAAGGTATAGTCTGTAAAAACAAAGAAGACATTCTGGCAAGATGGGAAAATGACTCCAGCTCGGTCAATATTAGTTCAAAAATTATTAATTTGGTCTCAAATTTTAGAGCAGAATGTTTTCAAAAATTTGAGACCAAATTTATAATTCTTGAACCATTATTGGCTGAGCTGGAGTCATTTCTTCAACTTGCCAGAATGTCTTCTTTGCTTGGACAGACTTTAGCTGAGATTCACTGGTCAGAGAGACAGTGAGAGAGAGAGAGAGAGAGAGAGAGTGAGAGAAAACAGACTGGTTGGTTTGTCATCTGCATACATTATAATGGCTCTCCCCTACATCACAATCACCCGGTGGTACAGTCTGTTCAAGCAGAGAAGACATTTTGGGAGATGGGGAAATGACTCCAGCACGGTCAATATCGCTTCAAAAATTATCTATTTGGTCTTAAATTGTAGGAAACATTCTAATCTACAGTTTGAGACCACATTTGTAATCTTTGAACCAATATTGACCGAGCTGGAGTCATTTTCCCATCTTGCCAGAATGTCTTCTTTAGACTATAGAATGAAGCCAATGAAACTCAAGGAATTGATTTTGTAGTACCCTAGGGCAATAGGAGACATTCAATTATTATCAACAACCCTCATCTCATTGTAAAGTAGTATGTAATTTTTGAAATGAAATACAGTTTTGTAAATCAATTATTCCAATTCACCAGCAATAAATATTTGTTCAAATAGAAGTCGGCTTCAACTATGGTAACAAATCGCAAATTATATCCATTTCAGTTGAGAACTTGAATGTGAGATACTGAGATATAGGTATTCAACAAAATAAGAGTTTTTACCCTACAAGTATTACAAATATATAGTCTGTTCAAGCAAAGCAGACATTCTGGCAAGATGGGAAAATGACTCCAGCTCGGTCAATATTAGTTCAAAAATTATAAACTTGATTTCAAATTGTAGATCAGAATGTTTCCTACAATTTGAGTCCAAATTTTTCAATTTTTGAATCAATATTGACCAAGCTGGAGACATGTTTCCATCTTGCCAGAATGTCTTCTTTGCTTGTACAGACTATATCTATTGTTTCTTTTAATTTCAAAAACATCATCTAGGCATACCTAAAAGACTACTCTAATATTAATTACAACATCAGCTGTTGGAGCGCACAAGGAGCAGACGAAAAAGCCTCACTTTTGTGACGTCAGCTATAAACATTGATAATTATTTATTAAAATGAAAGAATCACTATATAACTATATTGCTACTAAATCACTATATTTCTTGCGTGCTTATTCTTTTTACATAGTACTTCAAATATGTTTCAACAAAGTTACAAAACTCAATTAACAGTGTGTACAATAATTGAAAAACTATTTCAATGTACAGTACTTCAACCAAAAACCTTCAATAGTTTCAGCAACTCTAATGTCACAGCAACTCTAATGCCATGTCACACTACGATAATGTCACACATGATAAAACTTCAATCAACACTGTACAGTAGAATTGAAACTATTAAAACAAACTTCTGCTTTTCAAAGTTTCGTTGAAATATCATTCCATTGAACGTGAAACGAATAAATCCTGAATAATTCTATTGAATTCGTCGATAATTTGTGAATTGCAGTGGCAGTGCAAGCGTGAGAATGAATGAGTCATCGGTGACATTGATAAAGTGCATTGGCGTGCATCTCTGCATTATGCACCCAACTGCATAATGCAATCTGCATGCATCTATTGAGCGAGCACAGGTGTACACTGTCTTGTTTCTCTGGTTACTGATTTCTTCTCTCAAATCACACTCAACTGCATTTGCCTCCAATATAAACGCATCAATATATTTCTTGCTTTTTTTATCTTTTATTCTTTTTATACTTCTCCACACGTCTGTCTTCTCTCATTTTCATCACGTATTTCCTTGAGTGTTTCCTTTTCTCGAGTGTCCTCTTTTCTTCTCTCAAATCACTCTGCATTTGCCTCCAATATGAACGCATCAATATATTTCTTGCTTTTTTTATCTTTTATTCTTTTTATACTTCTCCACACGTCTCTCTTCTCTCATTTTCATCAAGTATTTCCTTTCTCGAGTGTCATCTTTTCTTCTCTCAAATCACCTTGCATTTGCGTCCAATATGAACGCATCACTATATTTCTTGCTTATTGTCGCTTATTTTTATTCTTCTTACATACTTTCACCCGTCTCTTCCTCTCATTTTTCTCACGCCTTTCTTTGAGTATATTCTTTTCTTGAGCATTGTCTTTTCTTCTTTAGTATCTTCTTCTGCTCGCTTCCTATTTCCTTCATATCTATGTTTGTTATTCACATTATATGTTGTTATATATATATATATATATATATATATATATATATATATGTTGTTATTCTTCCCTAGTTTATTTTTTCCTATGATTTTCCTCTACCTCAATTCCTTCTACCACCTTATTTCCACCACATTCTTCAAATGCTCTTATTTCTGCTTTCTCCTACACATCAATTCGACATTTTCCTTTTCTCTCATCTTCTACTTAGCTTCTTTCCATCTCCTACCTCTTTTATTGCATCGCCATTTTTCCTCCTCCTCCTTATTATTTCTTTATTATTTCCCATTTCTCATACATTTTCTCAATTCTCATTACCTCACTTCTCCCCCTTAATTTCTTTCTATTCCCTTTACTCTCTTTATGTCATTGAAGAAAATTTACATTCTTGGCCCTAACTCCGCCTTTCTCAATTCTCATTACCTCACTTCTCCCCTTAATTCCTTTCTATTCCCTTTACTCTCTTTATGTCATTGAAGAAAATTTACATACTTGGCCCTAACTTCGCCCTCCCAGGTAGAATAAAGGCAGCGATTCTTTTCTATTCTATATTCTTATTTAGTTACTATATACTCTAAAGGCTACAGCTCTACAATGTAATTCAAGTCTCGGCGAACTAAAGTTCTTTATTCTGCTTTTCTTGGTGGTTCCATATACGTGATTAAAAAATTAATATAACTCACAATTTTAATTCACTTATCTCGATTTCCCGTACCAGTCAATTCTCGGTTTTCTTCATCGTTATATTCTCCATTCTACTGCTGTTTATCGTATTTCCTTTCATCTTATCCTTTCAAGATTTATTTTCTTCAACAAGAAATTCAGCCAATTCACACAGCGCGTATCTAAATTCAAACCAACACCTATAGTCTTTCCAAACAAAGAAGACATGTTTGCAACATACGAAAATGACTCCAGCTCTGTCAATATTGGTTCAACAATTATGAATTTGGTCTCAAATTGTAGATGAGAATTTTTTCTACAATTTGAAACCAAATTTATGATTTTTGAACCAATATTGATCGAGCTGGAGTCATTTCCCCATCTTGACAGAATGTCTTCTTTGCTTTGACAGACTATAGCTGAGCTGGCCTGTGGCAGCCTATACACAGAGTGCGGCCGTAAATTCCCGCTTCACTTAGGCATTAGTCCGCTGGGGCAAGTCTGGTATAAATCGTGAGAATTACCGCTAAAGCACACATACAGTAGGATGGTGGCTAGTGGCTTTTTCATTGAATTAGAATGGTCGCCGACGGTGAAGATAAAAAGAACAAGAGAAAACGGAGGGGAGAGAGTAAAATAAACAAGAAGAATGGAGGAGGAAAGGATTTGACGAGAATTTTCAAGGTATTGGGAAAGGAAAGGAAAATGGATGTACAAGGACAAGAAGAACAATGAAGACGAAGGAAAGAGAAGGAGAGAAAGATGAACAACAACGAAGATGTAGATTAAGAACAATCGAGAGGAAAAGCAACGAAGAAGAAGATGAAGAAGAACGAAGAAGAAGATGGAAACAACTAAGAAGGAGAAGAACAATGGAGAGGAAGAACAACGAAGAGAAGAAGAAGAAGAAGAACGAAGAAGATGAAGAACGAAGAAGAAGAACGAAGAAGAAGAAGAACGAAGAAGATGAAGAACAAGGAAGAAGAAGAACAACGAAAAGGAGAAGAAAAAAAAGAAGAAGAAGAAGAAGAAGATGAAGAACAATGGAGAGGAAGAGCAAAGAAGAAGAAGAAGGAGAAGAACGAAGCAGAAGATGAAGAAGAATGGAGAGGAATAACTACGAAGAAGAAGAGAAGAACAACGGAGAAGAGCAACGAAGAGGTAAAAAACGAATAAAAATTTGAAAATTTCTAAGACAGGAGAAGAGAAGGAAAATAGCAATATACGAAAATGAGAGAAAATGGAATTTGAATAATAGGTATTATGGAGAAAGAAGGAGAAAATAAGAAATTATGAGAAAGGTACAAGGAGTGGACTGAGAAAGAGAGAAAAGAAATTGCAGAAGACAAGAGTAATGAGAATGTGATGGTAGAATGAAACGGATAAGAAGCAAAAGGAAATGAGAAAATGAAAGAAAAGATGAGAAAATGAAAGAAAAGATGAAGAAAAGAGAGAAAGAAAGAAAAGATGAGAAGAAATGAAGAAGAAATAATGAGAAAATGAAGAAAAGATGAGAAGAAAAGATGAAGAAGAATAAAAAGAGAAGATTAGAAAATGAAAGAAAAAGATGAGAAAATGAAAGAAAAGAAACGGAGAGGAGAAAGTAATAGATGGCGCAATATCCCAATAGGTATAGTTGTGTCAAGAAGAGAAGAGCCTCTTGCAAGATGGGAAATTGACTCCAGCTCGGTCAATATTGGTTCAAGAATTATTGATTTGGTCTCAATTATAGCAAAAATTCTGATCTACAATTTGAGACCAAATCAATAATTTTTGAACCAATATTGACCGAGCTGGAGTCAATTTCTCGTATTGCCAGAGGCTCTTCTCTTCTTGGCACAACTATAGAGAAATGTTTAATGAAAACATTAGAAGGAGAATAAGATGAGATAGAAAGGACATGATGAATGACAGGGAATCAAAAACAAAATTACGTCATTAATAAAATGAAAGAAGTGAAAAGATGAAGGAGTGACAACAAAAAAATGAAACTAAACAGTAGAAGGAAACAATGAATGGGGAAGATAAGAAAGACGAGAATATAGAATAAAAGAAAATGAAGTTCTTCAGTAAAAGAAAAGACAGTAAGTAGAAGAAGAGAATGGAAAGTGATAAAAGAAGGAAACTGAGGAGAAACAGAATGAAGGATAGAAGTAAAAGAATACCTTCCGGACTAAGAATGGATGAAGGAGTAATAGAATTTGGTGGGATTGAATAGTAAGAGAAAGATTTTTTTAAATGGAAGACGAGAAGGAGAATGATACAAAATAGAAGACCAAGAAAACTGGGTTAAAAAGGAATGAATTGAAATGGAAGAACAAGACAAGTAAGAGATAAAAAGAAATTGAGTAGAGGGAGAGGAAATAGAAGAAAGAAATTCAAGAAAAGAAGAATATTTATTAATTTAAAGAAAAATATTCATTAATTTAAAGAAGAATAACTTAAAGAAGAATAAGAAGAAGAAAGACTGATGGAAACAATAAGCAGAGTAATAAGGGATGTATTTACAGGTACATGAAAAATAAATAAGTGAAATAAAAATAAAGCAAAGTTGGATGTAAGGGCAAGTATACTAACGACCTATTGCATGTCCACAAGGTGTCTGACAAGCAACAACACGTGTAACCATGTTCCTCTCCTTTATTTATTCCTTTTCACCCTCCTTTATTCCTTTTTGTTGTATTCTAACATCATTGTATGTTAAGTTCATACGCGTCCCGGTCTTCACACCAATTTCGCACTGGTCGCAAGTGTGAATACAAAATTCTTTTGCACACTTTGATTCATGCTAATTTCTGCGACTGAATTCAGAACTAAATTTTTGGTTTTATTTTACATGTATCCGACATAAACTTACTGGGAGGGTGGAGTGAATTTTAATAAGAGTTCTGTAGGGTAGAGCGATCCACAACGTACTTCGAAATAACTCGAGTTACTTCCATATAGTTTTGCTAAAAAAACTATTTATATTTACTATTAAAACTATAATTTTATTTAATGATAAATATTATCGTATTATTTACTGGAAATCGATTGAAATCTGGTAAACTACAACACGTTCAATATGAAGGCCTCTTTACAAGGCAGAATTCTGATATGCAGTATTGATACAAAAGTCCAAAATTGATACGCAATCGTACACGAAGGAAGCTCCTTGAAACTGGACATTTCCAACGTAGGGTTGCAAAGTAAGGTTAGAACATTTGACAATTTCGAAAATCGGAGGGAAATAACTATTAGCTCTATGAAACTTAGTTTTTTATAATCAATTCAACTCAAAAAAATAACTAAACCAAGTTTAAATGCTCTTAAAATTCTTAATAATATTTAGAAATTCTATCTTCAGGCCTCTTTAAACGGCGGCTTTCTCATATGCAGTAATAACTATTGAGAATTCTTGTTCTATTTTTTTCACTAATTCAACTTGAAAAATTCCTGATCAGATATTAAATTTATGCAATCAAAATGTTTAATAATTGAGAAATAGAATCAGCTTATTTCCAATATGGCGGCGACCCATGAGCATTGCAATATCTCGTATCAACAAGCTTTCAGTCTGTATCAATTTTGGACTCTATCGAGTCAAGAACGAACTCAGTTACATGAATTTAACAATTATATAAATTATTGATAATTAATTGACACTTCTATAATTTATTGACAATTGTTGATAATTAATTGACAATCATATCAATAAAATGTTAAATCAATATTGACAAATTAATGTGTGATTAATTTAATCAGGAATACAGGACAGAAACGACAAAAATCGCCCGAAACACCTTCCCCGGAAATAAGTTTACTTAGATTTTTGAGTCGGTATAAAACCAACCCGTTCTAGATAAAATGAAAAGAATAAAATACACGAGTCCTGCTGGCGCTTCAAAACCATATGTAATCCTGCCACTCAAAATAGAAGCGAGAAGTATAAAGTTTTCATGACTTCAACTGCTTATAACTTTTCTCCCAGCCAAGATATCAACTGGAAACTTTAGATTAACCTGCATCTCACATTTGATCGAGCAGTGAATAAACTAGCCACTTGAAAATTCATTGCCAACGTCATAAACAAGTGATAACAGCAGTTGATAAGAAATAAGGCTGGTCGAGTGGACGTAGTTCACTTTCCTGCCGCAGTGGAGCGCTAGCTACTGGATCAAGTTTTAAGGGAGGGGCAGAGAGGCGGGGTTTCGGCTCGATCGAAGCTCGCTCAGCTGATTGCTAGCACGTCAACTACTCAAGTAGAGTCACGTGGTTGGAGAGCTGATAAGAGAGGAGAGTTGGTATAATCTGTCCAAGCAAAGAAGAGCCTCTGGCAAGATGGGAAAATGACTCCAGCTCGGTCAATAATGGTTCAAAAATTATTGATTTGGTATCAATGTAGGAAAAATTCTGATCTACAATTTGAGACCAAATCAATAATTTTTGAACCAATATTGACCGAGCTGGAGTCATTTTCCAACTTGCCAGAGGCTCTTCTTTGCTTGAACAGACTATACCATACTAGCGGTATCGGTCAGATCAGTTCAGAAAAGATGTGTATCTTTTCAAGAGCTGATATAAACACCATTATAATAAAATATATATTTTATCATATTAATTTACAGCGTCCTATGTTGCTACTGATTGTGTATTATTTATACTCTTGAGTTTGATAGAAAAATTTAAAATTTGACCAGATTATCAGTTTCATATACCTTTCGGTTTCGCCAAAAATTTAGGTGGCTGGCGAATAACTGATATTGATTCTCAGCTCTGTAAGGACAGTCGGCAAGCTGTCTGCAAGAATAAGACTGTTGCAGACAGCTGCAGACTGTCAATACAGTGTTGAGTATTAATAACAGTCGTTCGTAACCGTCTAAATTTTTTTTTTTAGAATGACTTCTTTATTTTAATGACGTGGCGAAGTTTGGACAGCAATGTCCACTCTACCACTTAACCACGACTGTTACTGTAACATGAAATTTTTGAAGCATTATGATCAGAACTACAGTATTATTTTGCTGTTTCATAAACTTATAATGCATTTCTATTATACATTGTTTAGCAGGTATATTTTATTGCAGTTAGTCATCGAGTATGTGAGGAAAAAGATAGTTGATAACAATAGCCTTAGATAAAGCTCTATACCCTATTCACGATCACTTGAGACGAAATAAAGAAACTTTTTCCATGTACAGGTAGCTATGTTTGTTTGAGCTTGAGGAAAAGCCAAGAATTGTGATTGACTACAGCTGTTCGACTGCGGCCGACCGTCGTATGAAGTAATACACACACGCGCAAAAATTTTTTTCATTTCGTCTCAAGTGATCGTGAATTGGGTATAGAGCTGTATGTACAAGGTGCGATTGTATTTCAATTTGATACATTCAATAAGATACAAAAGACAATTCAATATGATACAAACATCCAACAGGTTTCAATTAGACCCAGGACATTTCAATTCAATACTGTCTCATGTATTGAATCGACATGTGTATAAAAAACAGTATATGAGAATAGAAAGCGACTGAAACGTAGAATAATTCAATTGGTGATTGGAATACTTCTCATAGGTATTTTTATTTTATTTATTTCATTTATGTACAAATATACAAGATGCGGAAAGAAAAAACATGCTATTGCCCAAAACATTGTGTCTCACATCAATATTGAGGTGTTCTTTTTAGTTATAAAAAAGAAAATAGGGGTTTGAAGTAATAGAATATGATCTTCTTAATGATTGGAGAATGTAGAAGAGAGAACTATAAAATCTTGAATTATAAATTACAGTATGATGATAATTAATGAAAATGAAATAAGTAGTAGTGAGAACTACCCATTAGCGTAAATAATTCCCTTGTAAATTAAGTTTGGTGAGGAGGCGTAAATGAATATACTCGTACGAGAAAAAGTCAAGAAACATGTTAAATTGCATACAGAAGGAAAAACTTGTCCAATTTGTCTCCTACAATAGACTATCTGCACCGTATAGTCTGTCCAAGCAAAGAAAACATTCTGACAAGATGGGAAAATGACTCAAGCTCGGCCAATATTGGTTCAAAAATTATACATTTGGTCTCAAATTATAGAGAAGAATGTTTCCTACAATTTGAGACCAAATTTTCAATTTTTGAACAAATACTGACCGAGCTAGAGTCATTTTCCCATATTGTCAGAATGTCTTCTTTGCTTGGACAGACTATACACATATCTTGACAAATCTTACAAAATATTGTACAACACGATCTACAGAAGAAATAATTCAAACAAAAGAACAAGACCGAAATTATGAATGAGTCTAAAGCGAAGAAGACAACCCAGCATGCAAATGACCACAAATAGTAACAAGTCTGTTTCGTCTGTCCTTAAAAGTACACAGCATTTTGAAAGCCGGGAGAGCTAAAAGCTCAGACCGTTACTACAGAAAAATGAATTAAAACAACCAACCACGCAAAACGTAAAAGTTTGGCGTCCGTAACATGAGATTAGACGTGGATAATATGGTAGTCAGAATCATTTAAGGACAGCACATATGGGAGTGCCGTGGTCATGTAAAGACAGCACAAGTAGGAGTGTCTAAAGGGGAATTTAAAGCAAAGAAGACCCTCTGGCAAGATGGGAAAATGATTCCAGCTTGGTCAATAATTGTTCAAGAATTTTAAATCATAAATGTTTCCCACAATTTAAGATCAAATTGATAATTTTTGAACCAATATTGACCGAGCTAGGGTCATTTTCCCATCTTGCCAGTTACTTCATTAAAAAAAGACTTGATTTCAAAAAGATACCGTATTGAAAATTGAAGTTCATCAAATTTTATACATGACATTATAAGTAATACTTATACAAATAATACATGATACAAGACGTTTCAGATAATAAGGCAAAATTTTCAATTCGATTGTAGGCCTACCAATTGATACATGTAAAGTTTGTCCAAACAAAGAAGACATTCTGACAAGATGAGAAAATGACTCCAGCTGTCAATATTGGATCAATAATTAAAAATTTTGTTTCAAATTGTAGATTAGAATGTTTCCCACACATTGAGATCAAATTTATAATTATTGAATCTATATTGACCGTGCTGGAGTCATTTTCTCATCTTACCAGAAGTCTTCTTCGCTTGAACATACTAAACCATTCTATGTAAAGATATATCCTTGTTAGCAACATTATTGTATCAAATTAATGTATTTTTTCAATGTAAATTGAACTGAGGACACACAGATTTATGAGAAGAACGGTTGAAGATGAAAAAATTGAAGATAGATTTTACAAATGTGAGAAAATTTATTAGTAAGATACATGTTTATGATAACAATTTTAGAATTAGAATTCAAATATTGTTTTTCAAGATTATCGAATTTTGTTATAAAATGTATTTTATTCGAAACGATACAAGAATTGAAACATTTCTCTCAAGGTGATCGATTTTAGTTGGAATATGAATTTTCAATACTGTGGAAGAATATATAATACGGAACGTTGGCCGAATTTTGTTGATTCGGCAATATGATTCAGACAAAACAATAAACACCCGCATTGAACTGGAAGCTTCCGAAAGAATGACCTACACTGCAGAATAGAATAAGCCTACAGAGAAATAGAATAAAAAATATATTTCTCCTTTTTATCTTCTATTCTCTCTGGCTATAATATTTCACCTGGCATATTCACTATAATTCAATACGTATAATGGGATGGTGGAGGGGGGTGTTGAAGGGGGACTCAGTTGTTCCAATTACCATTGGACCATTTACGTGTGATCTACTCTAGCACTCAGTATCAGTAGGCCTACTATCGCCATGCATTTTTGTCAAGTGAATTTCCATATTGAAAGTTTTTATTTGCAATTTCATTCACTTCTACGCATGTAAAGAATTTCTGAATTGTGAAAATATAAATTAGAATAAACCTAATTAATCACGAACTGGATTATATGGCCCACTCTGTATATATAGTCTGTCCAAGCAAAGAAGACCCTCTGGCAAGATGGGAAAATGACTCCAGCTCGGTCAATATTGGTTAAAAAATTGACAATTTGATCTCAAATTGTAGAAAACAATATTATCTACTGTTAATACCACATTTATAATTCTTGAACAAATTGATCAAGCTGAAGTCATTTTCCCATCTTACCAGAGGGTCTTCTTTGCTTGTACAGACTATACCAATGAGATCCTTCTGTGTAATGTAGTCATATTAAATTTTTTACAAGCTACATCAAAGTGGTATATACATTATGGTGTCGTTTCTCCTCTAAAACTATACAAATACAACATGAACTACTACAGATTAATCAACTAACACACACAAACCAACAAAATTTAATTGCATTACCTAGCTGCTGAGTGTAAAATACAAACTACAACAACAATACCCAACTCGAAAACGTGCTGTATTTAACACCAACAACAAGATGATAAAACCAATAATAAAGTGGCTGCGAATAAAAAACAACGCTAAAAAAATAATAACAACAGCATACACTAAAACACGAGCAATTAGGAAATAGATTTTCGACATTTATAGTCAGACGGACAGGTTGTTCTCTTCTTCCTCCTCCTCCTCCTCCTCCTCTTCTTCTTCTTCCTCTCTTCCTCTATTCTTGTGCCCATGACCATGTCTTTATGTCCGCGTAGGCGGCAAAAGAGATTCGAACCCGGGACTCACCCAAACGTGTGCTCCTGGCCTAATAAGGCATACACCAACACTGATCAACAACAAATCCACGCTCCTCTTCCACTTCTTCTTCTTCTTCTTCTTCTTCTTCTTCTTCTTCTTCTTCTTCTTCTTCTTCTTCTTCTTCTTCTTCTTCTTCTTCTTCTTCTTCTTCTTCTTCTTCTTCTTCTTCTTCTTCTTCTTCTTCTTCTTCTTCTTCTTCTTCTTCTTCTTCTTCTTCTTCTTCTTCTTCTTCTTCTTCTTCCTTCTTCTTCTTCTTCCTTCTTCTTCTTCTTCTTCTTCTTCTTCTTCTTCTTCTTCTTCTTCTTCTTCTTCTTCTTCTTCTTCTTCTTCTTCTTCTTCTTCTTCTTCTTCTTCTTCTTCTTCTTCTTCTTCTTCTTCTTCTTCTTCTTCTTCTTCCTCTCTTCTTCTTCTTCTTCTTCTTCTTCTTCTTCTTCTTCTTCTTCTTCTTCTTCTTCTTCTTCTTCTTCCACTTCTTCTTCCACTTCTTCTCCTTCTTCTTCTTGGAGAGACGACGACCTCTGAATCATAACATCAACAAAACAATCTAAACATAACTTGTCAGCTGACTACTACTACTTGTTCAGGTGCACTGACCGTGGCTTCGCTTATTATTGTAATCTGATTCAAGGTCGATGTGGAGGCTGTGTTCAATTTGAAAATAGAATAATCAATGTATCAATTTATGTTTCTAGTGTGACTGTTTGGATATAAATTACAATACGAATAATAACTTGCGAGCACATTCATTTAAGAGTAATCTAATTGTGAATCCAATCAAAAAGATCAAGTAGGAATTTTCCAGAGAGAATAAGAGTTCTTTCTATTCTCTCCGGTATTTCAATAATTATCCATTTATGTTTTTCAAAAGCATTAAATTATTCAATATTCCAATTTATTCAATCCAACTCTAGATGTTGAATGGATTTGAATTATTACCATAATAATAATAATAATAATATTAAAAATTATAATAATAATAATAATAATTTGAGTAACTTATACCTGGCATTTGCCTGTATCATTGTAACCATGTTGAATGTGAATAAATAAATAATAATAATAATAATAATAATTTCTCTAGATGTTGGACGACACATCCAGAGGAGTTTATTTATGAATTCAAAACACTACATATTTCCATTATTAACTTCCTACAATTTTATTCTCAAAAATGTTACCTCACTATATTATACAATATGTGTCGAGATATTCGTGTCATACACGAATCACTCGATCAAATTGGTCAACCAAATCACTAAGTCATTCCATTCAATGGCCACAGTACAGATTATGTCTCACAAACTAAACTGAATAGTTTTTATCATGTGAAGAATATTTTTATTCTCATAATGTTTATTCTGTTATAGTGTTGAACTATAATCGTCTATAAAACGTTCAATGGAGGAAGTTTGAACGTCCTAGGCCTAGCACCTAATTAAATCTGTTGAAACTCATTACTTTATGTAACAAAATCAGCTCCTTACAATAAATTTGGAATAGGAAATAGTCAGCAATTGACAGAGGGTATCATTCTCAGGTAATCATTACTTAAGGAATCATTCACCTTTCAAGTTAATTTTGAAGTTTAGTGCCAAGGACTATTTTTCTTTCCTTTGTGAAACGTATTATGGGTTTTTACTAATATAAAATACCCAAGACTGCTAGAGCCGAGAGAAGGATGTTCAAAGTGAAGGATTATTTATCAAATAAGAAAATAGTAGAACTTATCAACAGTAAAATATTATATGTTTAAACAGTAAACAATTTATCAAAATTAATGTAAAACATTAAACATTACTTATAACAGTAAAACATTATCAACTTATGACTATTAGGCTGAGGCCGCACTGCCAGTGGGTAGAGCGTGGAGGGTAGATGGTGAATCTATAGAACATACACACCATCCACAGTAATACATCGCATGAATGGTATGACGTCATACTGTTTTTTGAGGTTATGTTGTCCATATTTAAGAATTTCAAGATGGCGGTTGAACACATACCATTCATACGATGTATAAGGCGGGTATTACACGATAATAGTTCTATGACATATTTCTATTATCAAACATCTGTGATGATGAAATATTACCGTGTAATGAACCAAATATTATAAATGATCATATTTTATGTCATATGTTCTCCTATAGAGAACATATTATAATATCTTTGATAATAGATGTATGACATAGAACTATTATCGTGTAATAGCGGCCTTACTGTGGATGGTGTGTATGTTCTATAGATTTACCAACTACCCTCCACCCACCAGGCTCTACCCTCCGGCAGTGCGGCCTCAGCATTAGAGTGGAGTGTTCCGAAAAAGTTCTACAGCCGACATTACCGCAATTTCACATGATGGGAAATTGTAATAGTTCTTGATTTCAAACACAGTGATTAAATTATTTGTAACAGTAGTTGATTAAGCAATAAAGAAGAAAGCTGCTAAAAGAAGGACTGAGTATAAACAGGAAAAAGTTTAAATAGTCTGGATAAGTTTAAAAGATGATTAGAGAAGAAAAGAACACAAAACACGTAAAGAAAAAGCAGCGTAGGAGTATATATAAAACTGAAAGATGATGAAATTGTGAAATGTGACTTCCTCAGTCAGGTGGGTGATGAACAACAAGAAAGTGGCGCCACAAGAATTGCCTGACGCTCAGCCATTATCAGCAAGAGTAGCGCCACTAGATAACACAGCAGCGCCACACCACACAACTTCCAACCATTTCCACTTCCACCATCAATATTTACATAACACACAATGAATTATATCTATATTCATAAACCACTTCTTCACTCCAACGATATATGCAATCAATATATAGGTATAGTCTGTCCAAGCAGAGAAGACCCTCTGGCAAGATGGGAAAATGACACCAGCTTGACCAATATTTGTTCAAGAATTATAAATGGGGTCTTAATAGTAGATAAGAGTGTTTTCTACAATTTAAAATCATATTGATAATTTTTTAACCAAAATTGACCAAGCTTGAGTCATTTTCCCATCTTGCCAGAGAATCTTCTTTGCTTGGACAAACTATATATCAATCCCAAATAAACTTCTCCAGTTATATATAGAATTGCTATATACATCTATATACTGTTCAATAAGGCACAACCACCTATGTTTCTGTAGTCTGTCCAAGCAAAGAAGACCCTCCGGCAAGATGAGAAAATGACTCCAGCTCAGTCAATATTGATTCAAAAATTGTTGATCTAGTCTCAATTGTGGGAAACATTCTAATCTACAATTTGAGATCAAATCAATAATTTTTGAACCAATACTGACCGAGCTGGAGTAATTTTCTCATCTTGCCGGAGGGTCTTCTTTGCTTGGACAGACTATACCTGACTATTCGAGTTAAACCGTGATGAATAACTCCATAACTATAGAATACGAAGAGCACAACCCACACGTTGGGAGAACCCTGGGCACCCTGGGGGGCAGCCCCCCTTCCCCCTCCCCACAGCGATGACTAAGTGACCCGCTTTCCACACTACAGCTGATCAGTTGTCTCACTCTTTCTTTCTCTCACACACATGCGCTCGCAAAATCAGCAGGAGGTAAAGCAGATGCCAAAAAACTGGTGATTGGCGAATGACTGTTTGTTATCAATGGTCAGCTCTATCAGGACAGTCTGAAAGGCGTCTTCGATAGCGAACCAGTTTGTTGAGGCCTCTTTAGACTCAATATGTCCTCGTAGATCGCTCGCCGACTTTCCTGAACGAGTTGAGAATCAATTATTGATTCATATATTATCAAGTTACAACATATGGTTCGACAGGATTACTCCCAAAACTGTCCCTTTACCAATTTTCCATAATAATTAGGTTATACCACTTTAGTTAATTTCTCGACTTCAACAAATTTTCACTCACAAGGAAAAACTAGAAAAATGAATTTGATAAACGATTATGATAATTTCGAAACAAGAAAAATCAATAATTTAAATACCTTGAACATTATTGCATTTGCCAACCGCCATCTTTCTGTAATCTGCTCGCACAAAATGAGAGTAGCTTCCAGTTAGACGTTTTATTTAGGTTGTAAGCGACAATATTTGAATGTATAAAACTCTATAAATGGTTTATTCATTAATTCGAAGATACATTCACATAAATAAATTCAAATGATTTGGGAGATAAAAAACAGGCTTTTATCTGTCCAGTTGCACTTACTATTTATCTCCCAAATTTTAGTCAACGTTTACATAGTTCGAATGCGGTTATGATATAACTACACTTTTCAAACAAATAATTTACGGTCCAGAAATCATATTAAAAAAATTCAATTAAGTCTGTCGTAAATTAATCGTCAATTATTCATTCTTTCTTATAACTCTAGAAATACATCTATCTAGAAATATTAAATATTCATAGAAAGTGTAGAGTATTGTTATACATTATTCAATACGCTTATTATTCATCAGCTTGAGTTCAATTAATTTGAATTTTTAAGGACAATTTAGCCAACTGACCATTAGCTTCGTCACTTTATTCCGTGATAATGAACATGATCTTTTGTACAAATCGCTACATCTCATATACCTGAATCATGATCTAGTCATCATTGTGGGATGAAAGACAATCTTACGACATTTTTGCATTGAGATTGAGACACTTTCATAACTTAGTTTCAGGCTCTTTTCAGAATGTGATGGATAAACACACTCTGGAAGTTCAACAAGCTAACTGAGAACTGCAAACATGTGAATATATTTATTCTCATGGTCTACTAGTCTGCCCAAGCAAAGAAGACATTCTGCCAAGATGCGAAAATGACTCCAGCTCGGTCAATATTGGTTTAAAAATTATCAATTTTGTCTCACATTGTAGAGCAGAATGTTTCCTATCATTTGAGAGCAAAATTGTTATTTTTGAACCAATCTTGATCGAGCTGGAGACATTCTCCCATCTTGCCAGAATGTCTTCTTTGCTTGGACTGACTGCAAGGGTCCACACCCACGCCATATTGCACAACTGACAGACAGCTGTATGCAGAATTCTAGCCATGAACTTTGACGTAACTTCGTGGCACGACTATATTGCCTGGTTTTTCTTCTTATTCTTCCTCTTCATCTTCCTCTTCTTCTTCTTCTCCTCCTTCTTCTTCTTCTTCTTCATCTTCCTCTTCTTCTTCTCCTCCTTCTTCTTCATCTTCTACTTCCTCTTCTTCTTCTCCTCTTTCTCCTCCTCCACCTCCTCCTCTCCTCCTCCTTCTTCTTCTTCTTCTTCTTCTTCTTCTTCTTCTTCTTCTTCTTCCTCCTCCTCCTCCTCCTCCTTCTTCCTCTTCTTCTCCTCCTTCTTCTTCTTCTTCTTCTTCTTCTTCTTCTTCTTCTTCTTCTTCTTCTTCTTCTTCTTCTTCTTCCTTCTTCTTCTTCTTCTTCTTCTTCTTCTTCTTCTTCTTCTTCTTCTTCTTCTTCTTCTTCTTCTTCTTCTTCTTCTTCTTCTTCTTCTTCTTCTCCTCCTCCTTCTTCTTCTTCTTCTTCTTCTTCTTCTTCTTCTTCTTCTTCTTCTTCTTCTTCTTCTTCTTCTTCTTCTTCTTCTTCTTCTTCTTCTTCTTCTTCTTCTTCTTCTTCTTCTTCTTCTTCTTCTTCTTCTTCTTCTTCTTCCTCATCTCCTTCGTTGGAGAGACGACGACCTGGTTTTTCGACTCGTGCGACTTTCTTTCAATTGCTTCTCAATCGCTGTCATTTTAGTAAGGAAATTTTGAGCCATACCTCAGATAGATGAATGCCTGTCCTTAATTCATTCATTCTACAATCTACTTGGTTGTTCCTTGATTATCTGAGGCCATACCCAACAAAGAACGTGAAGTATTTGGTTAAAATTAAAATCTAGGAAAGCACTGGCGGCTCGTGCCCACGAAACTGGTGAAGTGCTGTACAGTAAAAGATAAGGGCACTTCACCTGTTTCGTGGGTACGAGCCGCCAGTGTAGGAAAGTAAAATCTGTGAATTGCTCCTTATCCGTGCCTAAAAGCAATCGTGAACTCTCAAGACATTATGATAAGAAACCAGAGAATTGAATACTTCAAATTTCAACGTACCTACACTTAACCTGAATTCAAAAATCTCTTCCAACCCATAGAAATCTGTGATACCTTTTGTTGACATTAACATCACACGAAGGCCGCCTCGACAACTACATTGTGAAAATGTGCTCACGCAGCTCACCGATAGCAGAGCAAGATCAACAGAAACACCAACAGCTGGAGTGAAACAACTGAATGGTGTGTCCAGGCAAAGAAGACATTCTGGCGAGATGAGTAAATTACTCAAGATCGATCAATATTGGTTCTACAATTTCAAATTTGGTCTCAAATTGTAGATCATAATGTTTTCTACAGTTGGAGACCAAATTCATAATTTTTGAACCGATATTGACCGAGCTGGAGTCATTTTCCCATCTTGCCAGAATGTCTTCTTCACTTGGACAGACTGTAACCATAATTTGCATTTGAAAAGAAAAAGCGAATTTAATACAGACGGAAGAATCGAGTTGAACGCTTTACACGGCGTTATTATCTGTTGTAACTAAACGCCCGAATTACTATGTAAAGAGAGAACATAATAACAGATGGACGAAAAATCGACTCAACTTTTTCCCTTCTCTATTTTCTCGTCCTCCTCCTCCTCCTCCTCCTCCTCCTCCTCCTTATCCTCCTCCTCTTCTTCTTCTTCTTCTTCTTCTTCTACGTCATTTTGTCCTTCTCCAAACACACCTCACCACAGCCGAACAAAACAGGTAAGTGATTCATAACTTGCTGTATCAATTTGAAAGACTGTTTCAAGGCTGTCACAGGCTATAAAGGCTATATGGCTGAGGCCGCACTGCCGGTGGGTAGAGCCTGGAGGGTGGAGGGTAGTTGGTAAATCTATAGAACATACACACCATCCACAGTAATACATCGTATGAATAGTATGATATCATATTGTTTTTTGAGGTTATGTTGTCCATATTTAAGAATTTCAAGATGGCGGCTGAACACATACCATTCATACGATGTATTACTGTGGATGGTGTGTATGTTCTATAGATTTACCAACTACCCTCCACCCTCCAGGCTCTACCCACCGCCAGTGCGGCCTCAGCCTAAAGGCTATAAAGAAGCAGAGCATGGGATTGAGAAAGCTTGTGAAAAGAAAATATGAAGTCGAGGGGGATGGAGAAAATGGAAGAGATTACAAAATGAAGAAGAAGAAGAAGAAGAAGAAGAAGAAGAAGAAGAAGAAGAAGAAGAAGAAGAAGAAGAAGAAGAAGAAGAGAAGAAGAAGAAGAAGAAGAAGAAGAAGAGAGGGAGGTAAGGAGGAAATTGGAATGAATTTGTTGAAAGATTTTGGTCAATCAACACGTAAAGGAAAACATTAACGAAAATAATTCCAATACATTCACTTTTCATTGTAGCTTATTCAGATCTTCATCTAGCTTGCTTCTATTCATCTCTTTATCATTCCTCTACAATATTCAATTGAATAATTATTGTATAAAATAAAGCAACCAACAAATAGTCTGTTGTTTTTATTCATCCCAGTTAACATGACGCCGAAACAAAAAGATAGGCAGTTTCGTCTGTTCCTTGTGAGCTTCAACAACTGATGTTGACAATAAGTTGTCATCCAGCTATAGTCTGTCCGAGCAAAGAAGACCCTCGGGCAAGATGGGAAAATGACTCCAGCTAGGTCAATTTGTTCAAGAATTATAAATGTGGTCTTAATAGAAGATCGAATTGTTTCCTACAATTTGAAATTAAAGTGATAATTTTTGAACCAATATTGACCGAGCTTGAGTCATTTTCCATCTTGCCAGAGGGTCT
Source organism: Sogatella furcifera (assembly GCA_017141385.1). NCBI lineage: Eukaryota > Metazoa > Arthropoda > Insecta > Hemiptera > Delphacidae > Sogatella > Sogatella furcifera. The sequence continues at coordinate 3,677,523 of CM029552.1, forward strand.
TCTCTGCTTGGAAAGACTACATACTTAGATGATGTTTTAAGACCCAAAAAGAAGAAATTATGCTTCGCATCAGGATTAAGTGGGTTACCTTACGTACAACAAACAGACCTACCTTATTGCCTATACAATAGCCAATTGAATCATTACTGAAACGAATTCCAAAATCAATAAAAAATTGATTATTTTCATTTATTTATTCAACAAACTGTCTTTGGAGAGTTTCAAATAAATCTCTTAAATCCTCTTTGGAGAGTTTCAATTAACTCTCTTAAATCGTCTTTTGTTATTCATCCTAGCACCGTTAATAATCTCTAACATAATATCTAACTTCTAATATCTACTTTCGTTAACATAATATCACGAAATGTTATCATTTTTGAAGACTATACAGGGTGTTTCAGGAGGAATGTGCAATACTTCTCAGGCTGGTTCCTTACACCAAGTAGACAAAAAAGTTCCATGGGACCAACCCCCGAAAACGTTTTGTTACCGGGATAACAATGGCGGAAAATTTAGATTTCTCAAAATATATTAATTTTTCTTATTTTTTAGAGGCTTTAGTAAGAGTCTAAGTTTCTAGTTCCAAGTTTGTAACTTTAACGGTTATTGATATAATTGGAAAAATATGCTAGAAAATGCAATTTTTTCAACAATAAGGGTTATAACTGGATACGGAATCATAAAATTGTACTTTTTTATTAATGGAAGTTGAAGAGAGTCGGATTCTGAAGAAAAAGTTCAATGAAGGCGATTGTGTAAATCTTACCCAAATCTCAGAAAAAGCGATCAAAAGTCGCAAAATTGACAAAACATAGCACAAGTGAGGAATTTGTGTTTAGTAGCGATTTTGCGATTTTTGAGATTAGGGTAAGATTTACACAATCACCGCCATTTAACTTTTTCTTTAGAATGCGACTCTCTTCAACTTCCATTAATGAAAAATACAATTTTATGATTCCTTATCCAGTTATAAACCTTATTGTTGGAAAATGGCGTTTTCTAGCATATTTTTCCAATTATCTCAATAACCGTTGAAGTTACAAACTTGGAACTGGTTTCATTGAATTCCCTAGCTGATTTTACATGGGATTTGTTATTTTAGAACCTTACTAGAGCCTCTAAAAAATTAGAAAAATTAATATATTTTTTAAAATCTCAATTTTCCGCCATTGTTATCTCGGTAACAAAGCGTTTTTGGGGGTTGGTCCCATCGAACTTTTTTGTCTATTTGGAGTAAGGAATCAGCCTGAGAAGTATTGCATATTCCTCCTGAAACACCCTGTATAAATGGATATAGTCTTCAAAAATGATAACATTTCATGATGGAAGTCAAAATTCGAAAAAATACACAGAAGACTATTAGAAACCGAACAGGAAGATTGAATTTCTTCAAATGAAAGTTCATAAAGATAACAGGAACAGTTTGAAAGCCTAGAAGTAGTACTTCTTTGGGGGGCGGTTCCAAACTTGTGAATTACAGTACCTAATCACCATGCCGCATTCAGGGGGCCAATGAAAATTGCTTCTACAAAAACTAATATCCTACAGCCAGCGGAGTACGATACTCTCTCAGTACACTGGCGGCTCGTACCCACGAAACAGGTGAAGTGCTTGTATCTTTTACTGTACAGCACTTCACCTGTTTCGTGAGCACGAGCCGCCAGTGCTCAGTATTAAGAGAGAGTCCTACATCAGATATTTCTAGATACGAACATTATTCAAGACGTATCGGCAATTATTATTATAATTCAAGCAGCTAAAACCAATATCAATATCGATTGAGTGCTTTTGATACGCATCTGAATTAAATAAATAAGTCGAACATCGCCTGAAGGTATCGATACTTTAGCTAGTCAGACCACTTACGGTACATGTTTACATTTCTAATAACCAAATTAGATTTCGCTGTTCGAGAGGGGCGGGGCTAGTGAGTGAGAGAGAGAGAGAGAAGAGAGAAGAGAAAGAGAGAGATTAAACAAGCGAGAGCCAATGAGAAACAGAGAAAGAGAAAGAAAAGAATAAAAGTTGAGGAATGAAGATAGGGGTGGAGAGGAGCTTGATATTATAAATAGGGCTGGAGAGGGCGGATGAAAAGAATAATTGAGAGAATGAGAGAAACAGAAATAAAAAGAAAAAAAGTGAAAGAAAGAAAAAGAGAAATAAAAGGAAAAAGAAAAAGTGAAAGAAAGAAAAAGAGAAAAATAAAAGAAAAAAGAAGAAGAAAGAAAAGAAAAGAATAAGAAATAGAAAAGGAAAAAGAAAGAAAATAAAAGAAAACGAAAAAGAAGAAAGAGAAAAAAGAAAAAGAGAATGAAAAGATGAAGAAAAGAAGAAGAAAGAAGAAGAAGAAGAAGAAGAAGAAGAAGAAGAAGAAAAAGATAAAAGTTAAAGTAGAAGAAAAAGAAAAAGAGAGGAAGAGAAAGAAAAAAGAAAAAGAAGAATAAGAGAAAGAAAAAAGTTGAAGTAGAAGAAAAAGAAAGAGCATAGAGATTCAGATTCAGATCAATCACTTTATTCATGTAGATTACATAATACAGTAATTCAAATCCTATGCTGTGAGAATAAAAAGAAAGAGAGAGAGAAAAAAAAGAAAAAGAGAAAAAGAAGAATAAGAAAAAAGAAAGAAAAGGAAAAGAGGAAGGAGAAAGAGAAAGAGAAAATTGAGAAGAGAAAATAGGAGGAAGGAGCTGGAAATAATGCATTGCTCATTTTTCCACTACCAAATCCATGATTTGAGATTACAAGCATGATGAAACTCCATTCAATGGAACTGTATTTCATTGATATATAAGCCGAAATAATTGATTTCTTCTAGAACCCAGTCTATATGGAGACAGTGTTCTGAAATGAGAAATGATAAGAACGGTTTTCAGCATTAAATACAGAACAAAATTGTACAATAGTCATTGATATTCATCATGTAGAAGAAGAATAAAATTAAAAAATTAAAACTTTAGCTTGAATGAAGCAATCTAGACTATCAAACTGAGTAGAGAAGTAAATTGTGAGAATGGACAAGATTTTCATAAAATTTATCAAAGAAGAACTAATAAATTAAGAGAATTAAAACTTCAATTTGAATGAAACAATCTAGACTAGCTCACTGAGTAGAGAAGTAAATTATGAGAATGGACAAAATTTTAATAAAATTTATCAAAGAAGAACTAATTAATTAAAAGAATAATTAATCCACGGCGCAATGATTTCGAGCCAGAGATAATAGGCCTAGGAGGGGAAAAAATATACAGGAGAAAGAATGCAAGTGATAAAATTTCTAGCTATAGTCTGTATAAGCGAAGACGACCCTCTGGCAAGATGAGAAAATAACTCCAGCTCGGTCAATATTGATTTGGTCTCAACTTGTAGATCAGAATGTTTTCTTCAATTGAGACCAAATCAATAATTTTTGAGCCAATATTAACCGAGCTGGAGTCATTTTCTCATAAAAAAGAGAAAGAAACAAAAGACAATTTCAGGGTAAAGTAAAGTAAGAAAGGAATAAATAATATGCAATAAATAGCTTCTGTAGGCCGATTAGCTTAGTAAATAGATTAATATGCAACTTGACCTTGAATTAGTCAGCTGTGATCAACAAGTGGGTGACTGGGCAAAGTGATTAACCTTGCAATTTGACAAAGTTCAAAGGTCAAACATAACAGCTGATTATAACAATACAATACAATAATATTATAATCATTATTGTTGCTATTGCAACCGACTTATTTATGAATGAAATTACTAATTCGATGAATCGTTTATATTAGTGTATCAATGTATTCATTAAGAGACTAGTGTATCCTGTTATCTCGTATCACATACAGTTGATACTTGAATTATGATTAATTTGAGTAGATGACAATAAGAAAAGCTTCCTTCAACATAATACATAATCCGTTAACATAATCTGTGGAAATGCTTGTTGCGATGATAAAAATGGCAGAAAATTGAATAAATGGCATAAATTCTTGTTAATATTTCCTCCAAACTTAAAAAATTACAAGTAATATACCCGATAAAACATTGTCATACAAAAATTTAATTCATTGAAAATTCTAGTTTCAATATTATTTTAATAGATTATGTTTTTTAATAATCATCAATTAATCCAAGTTGGAGAACTTTGGCAGGTGTTGGAAAACTGTATCAAATGGAATTACAGAATAGCCACTGTTATGGAGTAACAGTAAAACTGTAAAGATTCACAGAACCTTAGCAATAGTAAATCACAGTTTATACGAAAAATATACAACTAAAAAAAACAGAATCACATTGATTTCTAAGAAAGCTAGAATAGAATAGAACTTTATTCATAATCGCTACAAGGCTCTCGCATTTATGGTAACATTAAGTTTACAAAAAGTTGAAAGATAGTATATTCTTTTCAAACAAAGAAGACCCTCTGGCAAGATGGGAAAATGACTCCAGCTTGGTCAATATTTGTTAAAGAATTATAAATGTGGTGTCAATAGTAGATCAAATTGTTTCCTACAATTTGAGAACAAATTGATAATTTTTGAACCAAAATTGACCGAGCTTGAGTCATTTTCCCCATCTTACAAGAGGGTCTTCTTTGCTTGGACAGACTATACAAGCCATGCAATATTGTTTCAAAAAATGCTTGTGATCAATTCTATTGAATCTAGTGAAGCAAGGGGTGAGTCAGATTGGGTTCCATCTAATTTCAGCCTACAATCTACTCATTGTATAGAATCAAAGACAAAGCATAGATCAACAACTAATGCTAAGTAGATTACAGTTTATGCTAACAATCCTAAGAAATATGCAACCATAAAAGGACATACAATTGGATTGGGACGTGCAGTAATGCAAATGATCACTATCAAACTTAAACACAATGATCATGACTTTCATTGTGATAATGATAATGAGGGTTATGTCAACATTAAAAAAAAATTGTAGTCATACATGATAATGATATTCATGACAAAAGAATGTTGGAGCGTTTACTATACACGTTGAAGTATTTCACAAAAGAATGAGAGGATTATGTCAACATTTAAAAGAATATTTTTTAGTCATACTACTCATACTCATACATGATAATGATATTCATGACAAAAAAGGATATTGGAGCGTTAACTCCACGTTGAAGTATTCCCAAAAAAATGATACATCAACGATAACAAATGACAATGGTATTCAGTAAAAACACTCACTAGAAACATCCAATTGCACAAAAATCAATGGAGTAATTGTTATGTTTTTCATTGATATTTACAAAATTGAAGATAGATTAATAATTGTACAAATGAACATGTTAATAATGAATGATAAATTAATGGAGTTTAAAAAGTAGAATCATGTGATATAAAGAAACCAATGCAATTAAGGAACTATAAAGACTTTATTAGTACTCTATAAAGTATTTATAGAACCCTTATAAATGCGGTGAATCCTTTTGAGTTCCGTGAAGTGACGTCATCTTACAGCTGTCAAATTCAATTAGATTTTCATGCAATTAGCCGTGCAACAGTAACTTGTAGCAAATGCTAGCAAAACTGGCGATTAGAAAATGTCTGTTATTACTGTTCAGCTCTTTCATGACTGTCTGAAAGCGGTCTTAAAACGTAAATTAGGTTAGTTGAGGTCGCTCTCGACTAATATGCTATACAGACCGCTAACCCACTGTCCTGACAGAGCTGATCGTTGATGGCAGTCATCCACCGACCACCGAATTCGTTGGCGTGTATAGTTCGTCCAAGCAAAAAAGACATTCTGGCAAGTTGTAAGAATGACTCCGGCTCGATCAATATTGAGGCAAAAATAATCAAGTTGGTATCAAATTGTAGGAGACATTCTGATCTACAATTTGAGGCCAAATTTTCTGTTTTTGAACCAATATTGACCGAGCTGGAGTAATTTTCCCATCTTGCCAGAATGTCTTCTTTGCTCGACCAGACTAACCATTTATTTATTTATAGAATGTTTACTACGATTTGGGACCAAATTTTCAATTGTTGAACCAATATTGACCGAGCTGGAGTAATTTTCCCATCTTGCCAGAATTTCTTCTTTACTTGAACAGGCAATTCTCTATCAATTCAACGATCTATGATAATGCCAAAGTGAAGGAGTTTACAAAATCAGTAGATAAACTGAATGAATATTTACTAAACATGCAATCAAGCTATCCCATACAAAGTAGAACAAGTTGTTTATATTCAGAGTGCAATATTTTGAGCTGGTACCAAGATGCAATTAGCTCTCCTGCATTTGCGAGCTATAGAGTGAATTAGACCCACATGCTAAAGTCTGTCCAAGCAAAGAAGACATTCTAGCAAGATGGTGGAATTACTCCAGCTCGGTCAATATTGATTCCAAAAATATATATTTGGTCTCAAATTATAGATCAGAATGTTTCCTACAATTTGAGACCAAATTTATAATTTTTGAACCAATACTGGCCGAGCTGGAGACATTTCCCCACCATCGTTAAATGTCTTCTTTGCTTGGAAAGACTATACCATCGTTTACAACTTGTATGGAGAAGAAAGACTACATACTATAAATGGCTAGCTCATTTAATTACGGTAAATTCTGAAAATGAGTGCACTAAATGGCATTATTATAAATTTAATATGAATAATGTCTTGTTTAACATGCATGCTGTTTTAGTTGAGAAGTCTTGTTATGGAAGTATCACAAAAATTTATCCATTTATTCACAACAAACTACTGGATATCAAAAATATCAGTCCAGTTATCAACGCATAGCCAGTCGCTTTTCATATATTTGCTATAGTCTATCCAGGCAAAGAAGACCATCTGGCAAGATGGAAAATGACTCCAGCTCGGTCAATATTGGTTCAAAACTTATAAATTTGATCTCAAATTGTAGGAAACAAGTTGATCTACTATTAAGACCACATTCATAATTCTTGAAAAATATTGACCAAGCTGGAGTCATTTTCCCATCTTGCCAGAGGGTCTTCTTTGCTTGGACAGACTTTACTAGGCTACGGACATTTATCGAAGATAATGGTTTTTATTTTGTCAAGTTATAATTAAGCCATAATTTTTAAATACTAGTGATTAATTTGCATTTCAAGACTAAATGCTCTCAACATTTTCAACCATTGAGAAAAAGAATCAACCTTTTTCCAATATGGCGGCGATCTATGAGAATAATTTATTGCAAATGTCTCATATCTACGAGCTTCCTTCCTGTATCAATTTTGGAATCTGTATAACTACTACGTATCAGAAATCCTCCGAGTAAAGATGTCTTTGAATTAAAATAAAAAATTCTTATTTTTAAGGAGATGTCCATTACGCCACATCAATATCCAACTATTTGGAACTATCAAGGGGATCATCTTACTCTGAAACTATGCCAAGACTTGAAATTCTTAAATCTGATTGCTATAAAATCTAAAAACAGTTTTTGTCGCTATCACAGCCAAATCAGAATTCGCCGTATAAATTTCAAAGCTGGAAACTATTCGAAAGATGTCAATCAATATCAAATGGATGAGTTCAAATTCATTCAACTGAAGAAAGCCAGATCTGAATCAATTCAAAATTTCTAAAACATCGCCAACGACAGGACTTGAGAAACAAATCTTCTGAAATAGGGCTTCTTTACACAGGAAGTATATCTCATATTAAACATATCACATTCTCAAATCTACCTAAATTTGATTGATCAACTAGTATCAAATTTCAACAAACAATTGTAAAATTTCACAAGAAATTGGAACTTATTCATAAAGAAAATATTTTATATGAAATATATGCTCATTTGCAATCAAAATTGATATAGTTTTAATTTCAGTTACCTGCATCATTCTCAACTCTTTAATCTTAATTTTTTTATGTTTGAATTTCAGGAACTCCCACTTGTACTAAATAGTAGACAACTACTCAATAAGGTAGTAGACAATCCACTTCAACTGCATAATCACAACACATGGTATAGTCTGTACAAGCAAAGAAGACATTCTGGCAAGATGGGAAAATGACTCCAACTCGATCATTATTGATTCCGAAATTATAAATTTGGTCTCAAATTGTAGATCAGAATTTTTCCTACAATTTGAGACCAATTGATCAAACTGAAGCCATTTTCCCATTTTGCCAGAATGTCTTCTTTGCTCGACCAGACTGTACTAACCGATTCCAATCCGAAAATGATTGTGTTCTTCAATTTCAATTTATTAAAACACACAAAAGACAAAAATTTCTAATTCAAGACTAAAAAATTTTAATTTAAGATAAACAAAAATCACCCAATCCTATTGCATTTTTGAGCTACAGTATATTGTTTTCGTATTCTTTTGAAAATGTATGACAATATTTCAAATTTAATAATTTTGTGCACCCACTCCCACTCGTGCTGTCTCTAGTGCACTCTCCACTGCACACTGCAACCGACACTGACCCGCAGCGCACCAATCATTGTGATCCCCCCTTCCCCCAAACCAAACACCTACCCCGCCCCCCAAACATAATTCCGCATGCCATCGAACAGCTGTTAGCCACAATGCACCTGAATTTCGCCACGATGCTACGCCACACGTGGACACACTTGTGGCAAGTGTTTGCAGGCAAGTGTCATTGAGCCATAAGGCACACATCGGTGTGAATCCGCCCATAGAGACACGTGTGACACGCGACTGTAGACCGTGTTGACCTTCCCAGATGGTGTGTGTGAACCCCCCCGCCCAACTCTAAAGTGCAATTATTCGAGGCCAAGAACGCGGCTGGATCACCGCAGACGGACGGACGTTCACTTTTCCTCTTCAAATATTTCTTCTTTGTCCTCAAATTCTCTTTCTTAATCATAAAATTCTTCTTCTTTGTCTTCAAATTCTTCTTCTCAATCTTCAAATTTGTGTTCTACCTCCACCTTATTCTTCTTGTATTCCTGTACCTCCTATTTCTTCCTCCTCTTGAAATTTTTCTACATTGTCTTCAAATTCTTCTTCTTCTTAGTCTTCTTACTCCACCTTGATCTTCTCGTCTTCTTTACCACCTCTTTATTTTTCTGCGTTCCTCTTAAGGTACAGTTTGGTTTGTGCGTAACGTAACGACCGACGGTCGTGGTCAGAGAGAATAGAATATAGAATATATTCTATTATCGCTGGTTGTGGTCGATCAGCTGCAGCCAATCACAGTTCTTCTTATTAAAGCTAAAAAAATACAGAACAAGACAAGAGCTGTAATTGACTACAGCTGATCGACCACGACCGACGGTCGTTACGTTACGCACAAACTAAATACTGGTTCAGAAATTATAAATTTGGTAATTTTGGAAGAATCACAAGAGTAAAATTTTTATCACAGTAGCCTACACACTTTTTCACTTATATTAAAAAAAGGTGAGAATAAAAAATAATTAGGAATAATAATACAGTAATAGGGAAATAATTTCTTATCGTGTCTCATTTCTTCTATCATTATCCTCTCTGGCTTTCTCAACTTCTTTCAAATTCTACTTCACAATACTTCTCATCTCTTCCATTCAAATTCTGCCCTCCCATTTATCAGTCTTTCTTCTCTCTTGCACCATTCACCCATCACACACTCTCTCTCTCTGTCTCACACACACACTCTCTCTCTCGCTCAATTCGTGTCTACTCAAGTTTTGATCTTAAAATTAACGACTAGGCTGTGCAAATGATGAAATTCGCATTCTAAGGTATTCAAGAAACGGTCTTCTTTCACCTGAGTGCTGCTCATTAGAATAACTAAGAACCGACACTTGATGTGGGGAGTGGGAGAGAGATTGTGTGTGTGTGTGTGTTAGCGATAGGGTGAGAAAGAGTGATGAAGAAAGAGAGAATGACAGAGGAAAAGTGTTGAGAGAAAGAAGAAGAAGAGAGTGGAAGAGTTGAGTATGATAATAGGATGAATGGAGTGAGATAGTAGATAAGAGAGTGACCGGTTTCAATGGTTAGCATGCTTTTGGTGTGTGCATTATCATCAGATGTGATGCCTAATTTCGAAAGTAACTCATTCGCGAGCCACTCTATCTTCCGCCTCGCTCTGGCTGTAGTAGCGCCTCCCTGCTCGAGCAGCTGAATACAGCACGAAAATGAGAAGGAAGATTCCCAGTGACTAATGAGCTAGGTGTAGCGTGTAGTACACGAAAAGTTGAAATAGACTTGGATTTGAAATAGGCTTGAATAAGAAATCGCAATAACCAAGAAGTACAGTACCTATATTGTAAAGAGCTTTTGGGCAGAGATCAATGATATTTAGGGTCAACATTGTTCAATAGAATACCAATAGACATCAGAGAAGAGAAAAATTTTAGTAGATTCAAAAGAAAAATAAAAAACTGATACTGGAATTTATAGTAGTGAAGAAGATTTTCATTTTAATTAGAAATTGGATAATTAATATAGTGAATAGAATTTAGACGTAAGTTAGCAGGTAATGGTTAGGGGAATAGTTTACATTGGATATAGTTTAAGAATATATTTTTTCTACAACTGCGCGTAAAACAAGATTTTACAAGCTGAATTCTCCTCATAAAGAAGCCCATTTCTGAGGAGAATCTTCATTACGCTCGCTAACCATCTGCGCATGCGCAGTAGAATTACTTTACGCTCGCTAAGCAACTGCGCATGAGCAGTAGAGTTACTTTACGCTCGCTAATCAGCTGATCATGGCTCGCCAAAAGTAGGTCAGGTGGAGTCATAACATAACCTAACAAAAGTCGACAATGTCTGATTGTACCTGTAACGGTAATTACTCAAGAGTAATTTAATAGTTTGCAGTATTTGAGGACTGAAAAAACTGTAGATTAATAGGTTCGTGCAGTTGTCGAAAATAGCTATTTATGTATTAAGAGCGTAATGCGCGACTTTATCGCTCGCGCAAAACAGTTATCACGCGACGCATAGCGGAGCGTGATAATTTTGCAAGAGCGATAAAGAAGCATTACGCGCGAATTACATACAATATTTTTTCTACAACTGCACGAACCTGTTAATCTACAGTTTTTTCAGTCCTCAAATACTGCGAACTATTAAATTACTCTTGTGTACTGTACCAGTACTGGTACAGACATTGTCGACTTTTGTTAGGTTATATTATGACTCCACCTGACCTACTTTTGGCGAGCCATGATCAGCTGATTAGCGAGCGTAAAGTAACTCTACTGCTCATGCGCAGTTGCTTAGCGAGCGTAAAGTAATTCTACTGCGCATGCGCAGATGGTTAGCGAGCGTAATGAAGATTCTCCTCAGAAATGGGCTACTTTACGAGGAGAATTCAGCTTGTAAAATCTTGTTTTACGCGCAGTTGTCGAAAAAATATTGTATGTAATTCGCGCGTAATGCTTCTTTATCGCTCTTGCAAAATTATCAAAAAATAACTGTTTTGCGCGAGCGATATAGTCGCGCATTACGCTCTTAATACGAGTACATAAATAGCTATTTTTTTTATTTTTTAATTTTTTTGAATGTATAAGCCCCAAATGATGTCACAACTTGACATATAGGCCAGTCATATAATAAATATTGTACTGATCAAATTTTGTTTCAGTTGGATAGCCTCGACACATATTGTATAGTATACTGAGGTACCATTTTGAAAATAAAATTGTATTGTAGAAAGTTAATATTGAAAATATGTAGTGTTTTGTAAATAAACTCCTCTGGATGTGTCATCCAAAACCCAGAGAAATCATTATTGAATTATTATTATTTGTTGGTGGATTTAGTTATGTAACTAGAGGTAGTATACTAGAATCACATTTAGTGAATGTTATCTAGATACATAAGTTGGACTCAACAACACATACCTTATCCTTATGTACATAAGGCATGCATACCTTGGTACTAAAAGGAGCCCAATTATTGAATATCTTATGTATGTATTCCTACTTATATTCATAAGTAGGCCTAGTTAGGCCTTAAGTTACCTAGGTTCTTTTTTTACTTTTAAGCACGCCAATATAAGGGGTTGGGGTATATGAATGAACTTGTCAATAATTTCTCAGTACTAAGCTAACAATATTTTATTAGTTCTGTGCATTTCACAATGCAAAAATAATTATTCATCACAATAATTATTCACTCAAGGGCAACAACTCTTTTCTCACCTAAATTCTAAGCCTCTTAAATATATGTGCTGGCAGGCAAATTATAAGTCATACCATAGTGCATCAAAATAGAAGTAAAGCAAGCGTTAGCCAACCTATTCATTTCCAAATAATTCGAAAACTTATTGTTGTATTCATCTATGCTTGTTTAGCAATAAAAAAACAACAATTGTCTACACTCTACTAAAATAAAATTTGACACCAATTATTGATGTTGACATTCTTTTCTTTGCTTATAGTTTTTAATGTTCATTTAAAATTTCTGGTTCAAACAATATTTGGTATAAATTGGTTAAGCAGTAGAACGTACTGGTAGGTGTATCGCTAGGGCCATTGGGTGGCTACCCTGATTGATTCTGTGTGATGGCACGTGATAATATTGACCAGTTCAGTATAGTCTGTCCAAGCAAAGAAGATATTCTGGCAAGATGGGGGAATGACTCCAGCTCGGTAAATATTGGTTCAAAAATTATAAAATTTCATTTTCAAATTGTAGGAAACAATCTGATCAACAATTTGAGACCAAATTTATAATTGTTGAATCAATATTGACCAATCTGGAGTCATTTTCCCAGAATGTCTCCTTTGCTTGGACGGACTATACCGCTGGTGTTTGCTGCAAATTGGAGCTTTGTTACTAAACTGGAGAATGATTGTGAAGTAAATTTTGAAATTTTTGTGAAAAGCGAGGAGGAGAAACGAAGAAAACAGACAGAAACACATGAGAAAGAATGAGAAGAGTGATTTAAAGAAGATACAAGGAGACGAAGAATTGTAAAAATAGGAAGATGAAAACGTTACAAATGTAAAATTTGAAAGATGTTTGAAAAGTGAGAAAGTAAAATAATGAAAGATGATAAGAAAGGAAGAGAATCGGAAGGAAAATCTGGAAGAAAAAGTAGAATTTGAATAGTGTGATGAACCACTCAGAATAGAATTAGGAAAGGAAGGGAAATGATTAAAGATCAATGTCAAAGAAGAATAAGCTGAAGAAGATGAATGGAGAGGAAGAGTTTGGAGGAAGACTTGAGAACGAATTCGGAAGTACATTTTGGAACAATTGGAGAAGCGAAAGATGGAAAATATTAATTTGGAATCCAAATAATAATTCTCTGAAAGAAAACAATTCTTCCAGAAGTTTATTAGTAAAAATGAACAATACAGATAATGATGTGAATTTAAGTACCTATCAATAAATGAGAATAAAGCAAACAAGTAAGAAAAGTACGTAAAAAGAAGAGCCATGGTGCACTTTTCCATTTTTGTTCCAATTGAACCGGCTTAACTTAAATTTGAATTGAATAAGAGAAAGCACACGAGGAATTAATGAAGAAAATGATTAGTCATGACAGGAAGGATGAATAATAGTAAGAAAATGGTTTATCGTTTATAACTGTCATAATTTGAAAAGAGTTGGAAATGTTCCTCAATTGAAACTATACTGATACAAATTATTGTAACACGTTAAAATTTTGTGCTCTAAATTTTTCTTACATTCCAAATTTTCCAGTCTTGGATTAGATTTTTGACCTGTGTTTTAGTGCTCTCGGACTTTCTAAATTGTAAAAGACTTCTCGGAATCTAAATTACAGTGAAAATAATCAAGAATTTTACCATGTTTCCTGTTGGCGAAGCATGGTTATGTAGAATTACCTTTTGGTCTCCCCACCAAAATAATAATGATAATATACTGATACAAAACGCAATGAAAAATTACCCTATTACAATCACAAGTCTTCAAAAATTTAATCGCTCACTTCAAGACTAAATACTACTAATCACAATTACAAGCTTCAATAGAATAAGATAAACTAAATTAGACTAAATTGACGTCACTACAGAACTAGAGTAATCTCAACAAAGCTAAATCTTGTTAACGCCGTAATAGTGAAAAAACTGTTTCACAGACAAAAGCCTTCCTCTCTTTCTAATTTTAGGGTCGACTCTTTGTCACCAGATGGGCGTGTGAATGTTGGTAAGCTTTTCATGCTCAACATAAAACATACGGTAGCATCAGACAATAGCTTGAAACACATTTCGAAAAATAGCAATCATTAGTTGCATGCAATGTTTGAAACAATTATGCAAATGTATAGCACACTTAATATTACTTTGAATGTCAGTAGAAACCAAATCTTGTCTGAACATTAATTCAAAGTTGTGTAAATAAAATGTAAGAGATGAACAGAATTCATTCCATCAATGCATCCTAGTTACTTCGATATTAAGCATAAAAATTTGGTATAAAATTGCAGTAGCCGATTGCAATAAAATTAAAATGTAAAATAGTAACTTATTGAGAACTGGAAAATTTGAAATTTCGGAATATCCCAACAATTTGAGGAATTAACAGAGGAATTGATAAATGAAGGAAACGATAAGGAATTGCATATGGATTATGGGATGAGTATTCGAAAGGCTATAAAAGGGTATCAAATACCGAAGATTTTTTCAACACCGTTTATAAATTATACGGCATACTAGCCGGCAGGCTCGCTTCGCTCGCCTTCTCCGCCTAGCCAGGGGGCTCCGCCCCCTGGACCCCCGACAGTATCAGCAGTGTCAGTGAGTCAAACAGGCTCGCTTCGCTCGCCCGCATAACCTCTGTCGGTGTAAGCTGAGACAAACAGGCTCGCTTCGCTCGCCTGCAAATTCCGTTCAGAAGGGATTCAAAACTTATTGAACAGAGCATTTCTAGACCTAATCTGGACCTGTTCACCAAATTTCGACATTTTCTACCAATTTATTCTCGAAAAATCCAAGAAAAACTCTGAAAATTCCGAAAAACGCTAATATTGAGCGTAACCTTGGGAACTATATCGGACATAGTTTGAAACTTGATTCAATATCTTCCAAATTAATTTATCTATAATCTCGCTGAACCATTGAATTTACATTAAGGATTGGTCGTATTAAGGCGAATGATATGCAACCCGCAATACATCTATAATTTTGAAAAACCTGATTACTGGCGTAATCTTGAACGGAATTCAAAATTATCTTAACACAACATTTTTAGACATTATCTGAACCTACCCACCAAATATCAACATTTTCTACCTATTGGTTCTCGAAAAAAGTGAGAAAACGCCGAAAAACTATAGAAAAACTTAAATATCCTTGAAAAGTTCCTAAAATCCGTTCTTAGCGCGCGTCTAAACGTCCAACTGAACATGCCTGCCAAATTTGAACACATTCGGTTCAGTGGATTTTTAGTTCTGGTGATGAATGAATGAATGAATGAATCAGTCAGTCAGTCAGTCAGTGCCATTTCGCTTTTATAGATATAGATAGATTTGAATAATTATTAATGTTTGGGTATTCATAATGTCATATTTGTTGAAACACAGGAAAATGCCCTCAATAATACGCAAAAAATTGTAATATTCAAGCTTCCAATGCCAATTTCAAGTTGGCCACTTGAAGCTTATAACTCTTATCTTCAGAGTCTACAAAAACGTCATTGAAACAAACGCTGAATCTCAATGAGTTTGAAGTGAACTATACAACGTGAAAAATAGAGATTAGATTGTCTTTGATGTGACTAAGCTACAGTTGGATGCTGCGGATACTCCAAAAAACCAACTAATTAAAAATATACATGGAAAAATACAAGTATAACAATGCGAAAATAGCATTCAATTACTATTTTATAATTCCTATATTGACTATTCGACGGGCATCAGCTCTCAGAAGACAGCAGCTCTAGTCTGTTCAAGCAAAGAATACATTTCAGCAAGATGGGAAAATGACTCCAGCAAGGTCAATATTGGTTCAATTTGTAGGAAATAATCTGATCTGAAATTTAAGATCAAATTGATGATTTTTTGATCAATATTGACCGAGATAGAGTCATTTTCCCAGATCGTTCAATATTGGTTCAATTTGTAGGAAATAATCTGATCTGAAATTTAAGATCAAATTGATGATTTTTTGATCAATATTGACCGAGATAGAGTCATTTTCCCAGATCGTTCAATATTGGTTCAATTTGTAGGAAATAATCTGATCTGAAATTTAAGATCAAATTGATGATTTTTTGATCAATATTGACCGAGATAGAGTCATTTTCCCAGATCGTTCAATATTGGTTCAATTTGTAGGAAATAATCTGATCTAAAATTTAAGATCAAATTGATGATTTTTTGATCAATATTGACCGAGATAGAGTCATTTTTCCATCTTGCCACAATGTCTTCTATGCTTGGACAGACTGTAGTGAACACCAAGGAATATTATACAGTAGGCTGCCTCAACGACTTATAAAAGATCAGCATGTAGACTGACTAAATTCTCCCACAAATCTATACAAATTGAGAGTTTTAAATCTTAATCCCAAACTATGAAAATCCAAGTTAAAACAACAAACATGAAGAAAGTATAGAACTCTGGAACCATCCATTCAAATAATCCCACAAACATCAAAGGTCACAAATTTATAACAGTACACTAAAATCAATATCATTTGTATGGTATAGTCTGTCCAAGGAAAGAAGACATTCTGATGAAGAAGACATTCAAGATGTGAAAATTGCTTCAACTCGGTCAATATTGGTTTAAAAACCATAAATTTGATTTCAAATTATAGATAACATTCTGCTCTACAATTTGAGATTAAATTTATAATTTTTGAATCAATATTGGCCGAGTTCATCTTGCCAGAAAGTCTTCTTTGCTTGGACATACTATAATAATGGTACATTTCTACCACGGCACAAATGTTGAACAATGGTAGAATGGTGTGCCAACAACATTGACAAGTTGTAAAAAAAACTTGGACAATTTCTACATTTCCGGCCTTCAAACTGGAAAGTGAGCCATTCGGTTTGATGCATTTTTTATTCAAATGAATTAGTAGGAGGCTGGCACACGTATTTGGCCACGTTTAGCCTATGCAAGCATTACTTCTATTTTCTATTGTTTTCGAAACACAATTCCAGACAATTTTCCCAATAGAAACGTGCGGCATTAAGTACATTATAATCATTCTGTCCAAACAAAGAGGGATTCTGACAAGATGGGAAATTGACTCCAGCACGGTCAATATTAGTTCAGAATTTATAAATTAGTTCTCAAATTGTAGAGAATAATATTTTCTGAAAATTATGACCAAATTTTTAATTTTTTAACCAATATTGACCGAGCTGGAGTCATTTTCCCATCTTGTCAGAATGTCTTTTTGCTTGGACAGACTATAATGAGCGATTCATGATTCACTACTAAATCATCTGAATATTTTTATTATTTGATTCCAGTGAAAATTGGGTCTACTCAGTTACCAAACAAAGCCGGTTAGAACCAGCGATAATAGAATATGATTATATAAATATGAGTTATATTATAAGAGATTAAATATCTCATATGAATATGAGATTATAATTATATAAATATGAATATGAGAATATAAATATATATTTCTATATTCTATTCTCTCTGGATAGAACCAATAGAACTATTTTTTCTAAAGAATTTAGCAAGAAATATTCCAACAAGAAAACATTTTTCAAATTGTAACAATTTTTCTTAGTTTTATTCAGCCCATTTTAATGCTCTGTTTCTTTGGTCGCTATTCGCTTTGTTGCCAGTTTTTTTCAATTCATAAAAAATCAAGGTATAGTAAGCTAGAAAATTAATAAATTACATGATTTATAGTATGAAACAATCTAATTGCCTGGTTGTGACTTGTGACAAATTCATCATTATTTAAAAGTTTTCTATTGCAATTGAATTTTATAAATTGTATAATACAGTATAAAATTTTTGAGAAATCACTCTTTCATCTTCTTGAAAGTAAATTGAACCATGAATTCACACCTTTTAAATGACATTTTTTCGAATTACCCTATTCATGATTATTATGAACAACAACAACAATTATGAAGAATACGCGTATAATTGAGAATTATTCATAATTCTCAAGAAATATGACTGGCAGCCATTCCCAATAATAAACTACCTACACTTTAATATAAATTTCAACACAAATTTCGAATTATGACGAGTGACCACCCAGTCAGTTATAAGTGCCAAATTAATTGCCAAGACTTTATTAAATTTATTAGCAGCCTTCCCAACTAATATATCATACCGCTTCAACAAATTATACAAGAAAAAAGTTTCAAACTTTAAATTGAATTTATTCAACTGCCATTTGGCATGTGTTGTTCGTACGGGTTCATTACACTGCCTGAGGACACTGTAGTCTGTCCAAGCAGAGAAGACATTCTGGCAAGATCGGAAAATGACTCCAGCTCGGACAATATTGGTTCAAAAATTGAAAATTTGGTCTCATATTGTGGGAAACATTCTGATCTGATATTGGTGACCAAAGTTATAATTTTGAATCAATATTAAACAAGCCGGAGTATTTTCCCATCTTGCCAGAATGTCTTCTTTGCTTGGACAGAACATATACCATAAATTCTCATATATCCCAATGCACCCAGTACCTAACATATACATGTTATAGATACAAACATTCATGTTACAAACTATACATGTAGTGCTCATACTATATGTATAATATTGTTTTCAAATCTAAAATTCTATTCCAATCTTTCTTTCAATGAACTTCGTACTCTAAATACACGTTTCTTCCAGCTACGATTTCGACTGACCAACAATTAACATTATCAATTATAATCTGATAATTATCGGTTCTCGATTATTCAATGAAGTATATACATTCAGTAAATATAGATACATATAGAAATTCCTTGAATATAGATACAATGCAACTATAATCATCTCCCTCTAGCTATACATACATCTTTCTCACCACCCACATACCAAAACGAAAACTCTAGAGCACATATGAACTTTCAACAATAAATCAATATGATAATAAATTAAATAAATCATAATTTATAGACGACACAATAAAAAAAACGACCACCTTGGTGTGTATTGTAGAGGATGAATTAGCAAATTCAAAATTAAAATTATTTAAAAATGTGATTATTACAATATTTTTCTCAATATTGATAGATCTCTAGAGAAGTAATCATCTTGAAATAGGACTGAAAAAAATCCTTGGATTGTTCGAACACGTAAGAGCTCAGACTTGTGATAGAAAAATGTTAAAATGATAAAAACTTATGATTGAAAATTTTTACCAATGTTAACAGCGAGCATTGTCTAACATGAGAGTAATACCTACGATTTCAAACTTTTCCAAATTAATATTTATTGAGAAGCAGACAAAAACTGAGAAGCTGAATCGAAATTTAACCTTTGTATAAATGTGATAATTTCAATAATTATTATTCTCGATATTGAGATATCTTTCGAGCAAACATCAACGTACTACAGTTACAGTTATATTACTACAGTTTTAAAATGAATTGTGTATATTAATTTCAACTTACATCCAATTTTTTTCAACAGTATCGATTTTTTGTGTGATTGTGATTTTAGCCTACTAGAGATAACAATATTAAAAGTAGAATTTTATTTATACAATTATTCCACTTCACAGAAGTTTGAAAAAAATTGTTTTAATCATTTCATGCAAAATTTGGAAATGTGTATTTGAATTAAAATTGAGAACTGTAACCTGACTACAAAATTTAAACGCAACTTAGCAGAAAAAGCACTTGAATTAGAGAATTTTTATTTATTTATTCATTTTACAGAAACTGCATAAATAAGTTGGTTTTTAATTCATCTTTCCATAATAATGAGTTGAAAATATTATCCATCAAAATTTGTTATAAAGTCTAAAAACATAAAGTCTAAAGACATAAGTCTAAAAACACAGACTTATGTCCAAAACGTCTTTATACCAAATTTTGATGGATAATATTTCCAACTCATTATTGAAAGATGGAAAGACGAATTAATAGCCTTATATAGGTTAGCCGAAGCTTTTTTATTTTTTTATAGTTTTCAATTTATGATGGAAAAATAAATAACCAGCCTACTTATAATATATTGGATATTCCTCCTTTTAAAAAATATATTTTCGCTCAAAAGTCAGGTTACAGATTCGATCTAATTAATTAAATTGATTAAATAAGAAGTTATCAATAACGAGATAAATATCAAATTGTTGAGGCAATAACTTAGATGAAATATAATCGAGTCTGCGGTCAGAGCTCCTGGTTAACAACCGCAGGTTCCTGGTTCAAATCCCGAATTAATCAGAAAATTAGGCCAACAGTTGAGAGGAAAGTTACTTTCAATCATTGAAATGTAACTTAATATTTAAGATATCTTCAATCTTTGCTATGAATTATTCAGATTATTTATAAAGGGGAGTGCTGAGGCGGAGGCCGCACTGCCGGTAGGTAGAGCTTGGAGGGTGGAGGGTAGTTGGTAAATCTATAGAACATACACACCCAAGATTCTTAGACACAGATTCTTAGATTCTTGTGTCTAAGAATCTTGATACACACCATCCACAGTAATACATCGTATGAATGGTATGTGTTCAGCCGCCATCTTGAAATTCTTAAATATGGACAACATAACCTCAAAAAAACACCAGTCATACGATGTATTATTGTGGTTGGTGTATATGTTCTATAGATTTACCAACTACCCTCCACCCTCCAGGCTCTACCCACCGGCAGTGCGGCCTCAGCCTAACAGCGCTAAATCCTACAGCTAGCAGCGAAAAGGAGAGTAGAAGTAGAAGAACATTAATAGTTTATAAACGTTGATAGATTTATAAACTATTACTTCGATGTTAAACAACCTTCATTTTCAATTAAGGTTGAGTGGTAGAAAGGACTTCCTAGTCCTAACTCCGCCTAATAGAAAAAATTTTCATTTCATAAATTCAACATAAATTTGTTCCAAAATAATTTCTATTTCCAATTTATGGGGGAGACTTAGGCTACTCTACCTTCACCCTGAATGATTAATTGGAAAATGTAAATTATAATTATATGAAATATCAGTAGGCTAGTGTATTCTCATTCAAGAAATATTCTGAGATGATTTTATATATTCTTATTCTGAGTATTGGGTTCAAGAACTGACATATTGTACAACAATTATTATGTTGTTATTATAAATAAAATTATGTTGTTGAATTATATTATTCCTATTCTAATAGGTATTATTCTAAGGAATAAAGAACTTTAAAACTTAGGGCTGTTTAAAATAATTGTAAGGAATAATTCTAAGGAATAATATATAATATCCAAAAATTAACAAAAAAACTGAAACTTTCATAGAATCTATAAAAATATAATTTTGTAACAGATAGAGAATTAATTCAAAAATTATTTCGAAGTGAATGTATAAATTATTTTATCTTATCTTTGAATGAGATTTCAAGTAATAGAATACTACATAATTAATTTGTAAAAGTGTAGCTCAATATTAATTAGTAAAAATTGAGCTGAAACTCCAACAAAACATTTTTGGGGGATTCATTGGAATAAAAAATATTACCCAGCATTGAAAGTTTGCAAAGTTATTGACTATTGATCTAGCATCAGATAACTACTGACTACTGATATTTAAATCTTGAGCTCTGGAAAATATTAATAGGCCTACTACAACTTAGGATGTCTACTCTTAATTTTTTTATGGAATCAAGTGGAATAAAGAAGAATTAATTTGATAAAAAGAGATTTGTCAATCCCATATCAAATTTGGCATTACTTCTGAAATTTTTTAATTTTTTAACAAACCAAAGAATTAATTATTATTTGATAATTCAGTAAAAAAGGCTCTACTGGGTATTTCTTACAATCATTGATACATAGTAAGTAAGTTTAAATGGATATTGGATATCTGTTATCTTTCCAATGATTTTATTATTTCTATTAATAGACTAATGTAAGCTACTAATAACTTTATTGAATAATTTATGACTTGCTTATTATCATCTGGCAAATAATGTATAAATGGATAATGGATATTTTCTCAATTACCTACATCTTCTCATGAAGCATAGAAATACTGTATTATTCTAGAACATGTAACCCTAATCATTGATAATATTCCATTGTATTAATTTAATGGATAATGTCAATGAAACCCAATACAGTACTAATATTGTGAGTCTTGAAACATTTCAATAAGAACCATGTTCTGATACTTGATAGATGGATAAAAATTCATCAGTAATATAACAACATTGTAATTATTGGATAATTTATCAGCACAGCTATCATGTAAGTGTATGGCATTAAGGGAATACATATTGATGAAATTATCAAGTAGTATATATTTATTCAACAAAAATAGACATTTTAACTTGGAAAAATAAGTTGATTCACAAAATTAAACCTTATAACTAGTATTCCAACTATAATTCTAGTGAACTTGATTATTTTTCTGAATAAAATTAATTCAATTTTTGCTTTGGGAATAAAAATTAATTTTGGCTAACAAATAAAACCTCAAACGCAATAAATAATTAGAAATAAACATACATTCCCCCAACAAGAATCAATCAAGAATGACGAATTGGGACGCTAGTACTAAATTTTAGAAAAAATGTAGAAGGTAACTTAATTGAATTTTTAGGCCTATTAGGTCCATGAGTATCAAATAGTATTTCATAACAGTCAAGGCCTAGTGAGGTCAACTATTCATAAACGATATTCAAGAATAAGAATCAACGGAAAAATAGAGAATTTAATAGAGAGAAACATAAATTTATTTGTTCCCTGGGAATGGAAGTCATCTACCGGACTGTCATGAAAGATTGACTATACCAAATCAAGA
Organism: Sogatella furcifera; assembly: GCA_017141385.1. Lineage (NCBI taxonomy): Eukaryota > Metazoa > Arthropoda > Insecta > Hemiptera > Delphacidae > Sogatella > Sogatella furcifera. The sequence goes on from CM029552.1 coordinate 3,700,281, forward strand.
TTGAAGAAAGTGGCCACAAATTTCCAAATACTCTGATATTATTATATTAACATGATAATTTACCACTAAGAAGGTGGAAATTAAGTAGAAATGAATCAAAACAGTTCCTAGTATATTTAGTTGAGTCACAATAACGGAACAGAAATCCGTATGACCCAATCTGCCACAAACAATAAGTCTACACCTGCTACTATCAGCGACGAATTCGCAAAAATAAAGCTATCAATCGTTAAAATTTTATGAAATATAAATTATTTGGTGTACAAATAACTAATGAAACACAAGAACCCCATTTTCAAAGGGATTTTGTAAAGAAACTAACCAATCTACGATACAGCTAGGTGGCTGGCAGATTTTGAGGTTATGTTTACCAGAGCAAGAGCCAAGCGATAACAGATGGCCGAGGCGAATTTATCATGATTTCCAAACAAATCCCATCAAAAGAACAATGTAACTCGAAATAGATTAATAATTTCACGATATATAATAGGATATTCAACAACAATCAATGATATTCAAGAATAAAAAGCTCAACTAATTCAGAACTCCAACTTACAAAAACAAGATGAAGTGGATTAAAAATAAGATTTCGTCAATAATTTTGTTTGTGGATTAATCAAACAGTGGCCTGAATGCTATCAATCACTGATTGTAACTGTTGATAAATCATAAATCATGCAAAATGAACAAATAGAAGCAAAATGAACTTATAGGTTAGGTTTGCTCACCTTCTTCATAATGCCAGTCTTTCGTTTAGAAAATGTGGTGTATCTCCGCAGTTTATTATCGATGTACTCCATCTTAATTTTGACACGTCCTTTGGTCTTTTTGCCGTTGGAAGGCGGCGAACCCTTTTGAGTTGAAGGCGAAAACCCATCGTCCCCCACATCCGAGCCACAATCACCGGCTCCAGGGACCGAACCCGGTCCACGGCCTGAGTCCTGGTCAAAACACACGTCTGACGAAGTTCTTTTCAGACCACGCTGTAAATTGGCCGAACAAGCACTTGACATGGACAGCGAGGATCTAGATAATGCCGAAGTTATGGAAGTCGAAGGCCGGCTATGGACTGCATTGTGGTACATTTCTGGAGCTGTTTCTCCACTAAGTAGAGACATGTTGTATCCCATACTGTACCGGGAATCCCTGCCCCCGCCTGAAGGGGTATCCATCACTAATCACTCACTGATAACACTGGCCTGATGTCATATCACTAGGGCTAGCCGGGGCCCAACTCTCACACAACACACGCCGACGATTTCACAGCTGACTACAATACGTCATGGCTCAGCACACCAGCAAGGCAGACCGCGCACTGCTCGCTTCCACTCAGTAATTTGACCTGTGCGCTCTTGCGCTGCTCAATTTCTTCATCCGCCACAAAACTAAAGTAGTTCCTTGCAAAATCAAGCAAAAACTCATCCACTTGATTTGATTTACTTTAAAATATAATATTTTCTTATCAGCAGCCTTCCAACTGGGGTATGTTTTGTTTTGAGAACATATCTCTCGAAAAACACTCAATAGTAAACATGGTGGCGTATGAATTTGGAGTAGTAGTAAGGGGCCCCCACCCCGCCACCCATCCGTATTTAGAAGCAGCCGATGCCAAATTAGGTAAACTTGTCCAAATATGGCAAGCCAAGATCCTCCCTTTCGGCACGAGATCTCATTTGACGAGCAATCGCGCCGCTTTATTTATTTCCTGGCCGGCACAGCGTGTCGATTAATGTACTTGAAGACTGCGGAAGAACCGATCTCACACACTCGGATCAAAGCCCGCTAATTTTTGAAATCGGTAACCGAGCCGTTGCATCTGTAACGACCGCTAATTTGAATTTCTCAGTTTTACGCGCGCTTGTGATGGATAGGGCATAGGGTAATCGATTACCGTAATCGGTACTGTCTGCGGTTTCCTAGACAGGAGATGCAGCCCTCATCGACAGCATGACATGACTTCTGAAAAACGCACACCGATCATGATTTATCAAATCAATAATGTAAATAATGACGTCATTCTATACATGTCTTCAAATCTGTTATTATTTAAAAGGAAATCATTATACTGTAATTTGTAGAGGGCGACAACTTAAAAAGGACAAGTACAGTGTATAACAGTAAACAGCTATATTTTTACCGGGTTTTATACAAGATACGATTGTATAAATAATATAGTGAGACTCTGTAGCAGCTTTTACAATTATTTGACTTTATAAACACACTTTTTATACCAGAAGGGCAATATTTTACAGACATGGAAGCTGCTACTTGTCAACTTTAAGACTATCAATCATCAACTGAATAAATTAGTTGAGAAGTTTGTAATAATACAGTAATTGATATTAGTTGTTGGATAAATTTGTCAGAGAATAATAGTCCTATAGTAAAATGGTTCATTCAGGAGTTTCCTTCCTTAGTTTTTATTGAATAATTATTATTGAATCTACATGTAAATGGATGAAATAAAGAATAATATTGGTGTACAGATACAGGACTTTGGTGTACACAATGTAATTTATTTATTTATTCAGTAGATCAATTAAAATAAAGTCCAAAACGTGTTTTTCCCAAATTTCTATACATGAACTGAATCTCTACTGGTTTAAAATGTGTGTAACCATCAATAGAAGTTTTTTCAATTGACTCGAATAATAATGCGAATGAGGTATATTTTTATGAAGCATATTTATTTGGACTCTTTATATTGTTATTCATACTCTCTACATAAACTCATCCTTGATACTCTTATTGAAATAATATTATAGATTTTGTTTTAGAATGTTAAATCAAAAATAAAAATTTTAAAATATAATTATGCTAATAAATTTCTTCAGGTATAGTTCGCGCAAACTGAGAAGACACGCAATGTAAAATGTCTTTTCAACATGTGTCTTTATTTATTATTTAGCGAAAATTTTAATTTTTTTACTCACAAATCCATAATCTACTCCAAGATGATTGAAAGAAAATAAGGAATGAATCCTTCTCCACTTTAAAATTTGATTCTACATCCCTTTAGTATTTTATATTAAAAAAAACATAATTATTTCGAATCTATCCTTTCAGAGTAGCGGAAGTTGTTTCTGAATGGAAAAATACTAAAAGGGTACCTACTGTGATTTTTATTCTTATCTATTGACATACATGGATAGTAGCCTAAGATAGAAAGGAATAATATTGCTTGTACATGTACATCCTATTTAGTACATTTTGTACTAAATTAAGTACATTTTGTACCTATTTAAGTTATTTAGTACAAAGTTGACGTACAAGATATCACCTCCACACGCTACTGGAGTTAATTATTCTGGAAAACATTAAACAGTAATTAGATAGACTTGAGGGATAGCCAGTGGAGGCCAGATTGTTTTTGGACAGATATTTTAGAGCAGAAGGAACTCTATCTTGTAGAGTGTGGTATTTAGGGAGCAAAAGTGTGATTCAACCTGCTTAAAAATAACCTTTAATAGAACTTGGTTGTGACACCTCCCACTTACTACTAAAAGCAACATCCAACACTCAAAATCAGTTATTCTAACTCACCCACAGACCCACAGCTTGGTGAGAAATATCAAGTCACTAAAGAATGCCTTCTATCCTCTCCTAATTTGCTCTAGAATAGTTCAAACTTGTTGAAGTTCCAAAATTTCTAAAGAATTTGAATTTACACTTTTATTAGAGATTTTGTGGATCTCATACATAATTTAGGTAAGAGAAAACAAATGTTGTCAGATCCACAAATTTTATTCAAATTACCATACTCAAGTTTCAAGTAATGTAAAGTAAATACTTGAGTGTGGCGATTTAAATAAACTTTGTGGATCTGACAACACTTGTTTTCTCTAACCTGAATTTGAATTTATTTATTTGAATATTTGAATTTATTCTAACCTTATTTGAATTTATTGGTTTTTGAGAAATATCAAATCACAAGAATGTACTCTCATAATTAACAGTGGAATAATATTCAAACAAGTTGGAGTTTAAACATTTCTGAAGAATTTGAATTTATTGAATTTTGAGAAAATGAAGTCACAAGAGTGTCTTCTGTCCTCTCATAATTCAATGATTTTTTCAATAATAATATTTATTATGATGAACTGTTGTGATTTTTCAAAATACTTTTTTTTTGTATAAATAAATCTTTACTGTATTATAATTTATGTTATGTATTGATATATTTCAATAGTTTTTGTAATAAAAGAAAAGTTGTCATAAATATTTTGAAAAACTGCAATATTATAACTTTTTGCATCAATCTTGTACCAGTAAACCAGTATCTACTACTGTCAGATTCACTTTCTACATATAGTAGTTTACTTCCTACTAAATTTAGTTCACCAAATGAATATTATAGCCTAACTCATTCTTAAACTCTTTATAAACTTAAGTAAAATTTATTAGTACTGTTCTAACAGAATATAATTATAATTACTTACTTCATATAATAGGTACCGTACTGTTTTTATTTAGTTTTGTACTGTGCTGTCCAAACTTTACTAAATTATAATTATTTCGGGGTTTTAGTATTCATAAAAAATTGCAATGGAGATTCGAATAACCGTGTTCTTTTTTACCTATATGCATTGTTGTTCAATTTGTGACTTCTTCATAAAAAAATTTATATTTGATTTGGTCTTTGAAAAATATTTATCAAAATGCATGATTGATAATATTAAGAAAATCACAGAAAATATAATAATATTATGGTATTTTTTTTTCATTTTTTCTATTTAAGAATAGGGCGAGATATTTTTCAAAGAAACGACCAATCTTATTGATTGATTTTTCTTAATTCGCGTTACATTATTACCTATTCAATGTTTTTTTGAGACTATAAAAATCTATTATAATTTATAATATTGCAGTAGCTTATATTAAAAAGCTATTGTATAATAGTCTACACCTACCACTGTATTTTATATTATTTTTATTGAATAAAAATAAGAGCCTCAAAAAATATCATATTTAATATTACAGTCACTGGTTTAATTGTAATTTATTGTCGTATTAATGAAATTCGTGAGACTATTGAACCATTATTTCAATAATATTATTGGAATTCATTAGGCCATAAATTAAAACTACCTATATTATTGCCGTCATTTAGCATTATTCATTATATTTCTAGCGAGCTTTTCCTATAATATGTTGGAATCATTTACATTTTTTATAGCTTATTGAATTTGTTTAATAAGTTCTATAGCTATTCATTTAATTAATTTCTAACTTAACTTGACAAACCATAATACAGTAAATAAATGGTCCTGAATAATTCTTAAATTTTCAAATTATACTTCAAATGTATTTGTTTTTCAGTGACTATAATGAAGTCAATCACTGTGTAGTGTGTAGTCTACTTTTACTAAAGTTTCAAACATATATTTTGTAAATTATCAGACAATATTCACTACAAATACCTTTTACAATGTGAAATGTTACAAAAAGAATTCTGCATTGTTACATTTTACTTTTTAAATGTTTTTGAATCATTCATTACAGATAACACCTGTTTATTATGAATGATTTAGAATAATATTGATAGTACTGCACCTATGAACTGACTAGAACTGAGATCTATCATCAGTTTCCGTAGTGTAGTGGTTATCACGTGTGCTTCACACGCACAAGGCCCCCGGTTCGATCCCGGGCGGAAACAATTCTTTTTGGCAAACGAATTGAGTTTTAACTATTGTTTGGAAAAGTTTGGTTGTCTTATTGTTACTGTATTTTTTATTTAAAGTTTTTAATTTCGCACGAATTCGTGTATACAGTTATCAGTCTCTACTATTCTATTCTTATTTAACCGAACTCAAGCATAGGATGACACTTTAGCAGTGTTATGGGTAAAGAATACGGTATAATTCTACAGAATGTTAGAAGCAAATTCAATTTTTCAAATGGCAAAATTTTTGTGTACCCTGCTTGGATTGCATTTTTCACAACTTTTCTAAAGAATGGCTGAGTCACAGTTTCTTATTAAAATGTTGAAGAAACAAAAATACAATTCAAGCAATGCAGGATACAAATAATAATTAAAATTTGGAAAATTGAGTTTTATCCAAATACTTGGTGCATATTTTACATATGGACTACAAACAAAATAGGCCTACATACCGAAGTACAGTTGTGGACTATATAAATATTAAAATATTGGGTTCACTACATTGCATCCACTAAGTTACAAAAATTTATTGAATACTATACATTAATAATATGTAATGTTCACATAGACTGTATAGTCGTATAGTGGGATGCTACATAATAGTTTAGAAAAGTAGTACTACAGTATAAGTATAGTAGTGTAACTTCTCATATTGTAATAATAGTTTTATATGTTCAATAAATACCTCTGGACATGGGTTACATCTTACATGACAAAGAAACAATTAAATGTTGATTAAATCTTTAGTTATTTCATATAAAAAAATCGTTCACTCTGAACTAATTTACACGACTCTGCAGTCAAACATACTAGCAGTTCGTGATGGAAAACAAAATAGATGAGTAAAAAATCTATTGGTTTTTTTGTATAATGTTAATTAACTATTGCAAGTATATATATATTTTTTTGTGTCATGTCATATCATAGCAGACGATAGGCAAATAGGGGTAGCGGGCATAGGGTATAAATAGCAGTACTTTGCCGTTTCTTATACCCACCTATATATGTAATCCATACGTGTTATATACTTTTAGTTCAATTGGTATGCTTGTCCGGTACCTGGGCATTGTAGACTGCTTGACGGCACATCAACCAATAGAGTGCGTTTCCCAATTTGGTATCATGTCAATCAACAACTTTGAGCTACTCATTTTTCAACTATCTACTGTCTTTGTCCTGGATAGATCTAGCAACTTATTTCTCTTTCTATCAATTGTTATATCTTTGTGGTCTTTTCGCAGAAATCCGGGGGCCTGTTTCATAAAATTCTAGTAGTTTTGTAGAACTGGAGCTGAAAAATTTTCTAGACGTTCTGTAGAACTGCTCAACTGAAATTAGAATAGTTTCTAAAAGTTTTGAAGAACTGGAAAATATTAGAAGTTGGTCATACTAGGCATTGATAGGATGGCGAATAATGAATTAAACCTAATTAAATTAATGAATTAAACCTAAATTAATGAAATTAGTGAAAACCCCCTTCTCCTGTTTCACTATATTGGCTTCAAAAATATTTTAACCCTTCAACTCTAGTGAAAGGCTAGGCTTGAATATAATAATGAAATATTTGTTTATTTAATTAAAAAAGTACCGTATTAATATTTTATCAAGTTTATTCAATACTTTATTTATATTGAATAACCCTTTTATTCTAAACCTTTTATTCAAGTGAAAGGCTAGTATAGGCACTAGTGAGAATTGATAATTTCAAATAATTTTAGATATTCTTGATGCTGTTTTGAATCATTTACCAACCTTTCAAGTTTTAAATTGATAAATCATGTTTTTTATTCTTGAGAGTTGAAATTTGTGAGTATAGTGAAAGTGGACATTGTGGATAGACATATAACCTACATCTTAAACCTTCATCATCATCATTCATCATCACTCATTCATCCTTTGCTTAAAATACTTGGAAACCAAGTCGCAATTGTAAAGAAAGAATAAAGAATAAAGTGGTAGAATACTTGTTATATTTTGTATCTATAAAAAAATCAATATTTGTTTAAATCTTGGGTTGAATTGTTTCCAAATAGTATATTTATGAAGATGATTTATCTCTCAATAAATTCTTAAGAAATTCAAGTTATCAATAATAATGATCTATTTTTGGTTCGGTACTTTCATTTGATTTTCTAGAATATTGGAAATGTGTTTATTGTTGGATATTGGATACTGTGATTAGATATACTACACAACCTAAATTTGTACAACTTTCTACAATAAAAAATATAGGCAGGTTTGAACCTAGACCATAAGTTCCATTTGTATATTTCTGAATAGAAATAAATCTACAACAATTCACTGGCGGCTCGTGCCTACGAAACTGGTGAAGTGCCCGTATCTCTTACTATACAGCACTTCACCTGTTTCGTGGGCACGAGCCGCCAGTGCAACAATTATTTTCCCTTCAAAAACTACTACATCATTTTTGAATAGTTCTCTTAAACGAGTAGTGGCGGGAAAAATTGCGCTCTATCTGGTACACCAATAAATTAATTCTAATATAGAAGAAAAGAACAAAGATGAAGTTTTGCAATTTAAAGTTTCCATCTTCTTTTTGTTATTGTTGAGGAAATCCTCATCCTGGATAAATAACAAATTATTAACTTATCAAAAATAAAATAATTATGATGGTTTTTAGTAGGCTATATTTTCCTTGTTGATTCTGTTATTATTTATATCCCAAGTTACTCAATGGAAACTAAACTTCATTCAAATTTCATTGTCTGTACGAGTGAAACTGGTTGTTAAATTCATAAAAGTTAATTTGTTATAATGTGAGTTAATTAAAGTTATTTCAATTCAATACAGGTAGGTGGTTTGATACACAAATCACAGTTTTTATATGGATGATAATAATAATAAAAAATACTGCAGTTCCATAAATCATGATTATCAACTTGTTCTATTTTTCATGGATGATAATGATTAAATGATAAAAAATAATTTAGGGCCGGTTTCTCCAAAAAGTTAATCTGAATTTTGGATTAAACCATCAGCTGGCTCAATTGAAACACAAGTTTATAAAAGTGACCATACACTGACAACTGATAGTTTAAACTAAAATTTCAGTTAAACGTATTTGGAGAAACCGGCCCTTAGTTTCATGAATAATGTCATTACTCATTATCATCAACTTGTAGCCTATCCTAAATAGAATATCTTTCTATAGAAATTTTGAGGACCAATTACTTCGAAATAGTATTACATATATTATTCATTACCTTTTAATATAAAAATTAATAAATAATTTGCTTTTTCAAGATTTACAAGTTGAAATCATACGTGAAGCCTTTATTGCTCAATGTCCATCATCAGTGTTTTTCTCAATAATGTATGTTCTACCGATAACTTATATCTGGGACAGAAAGTTGACACTTCTGCCATCTAGTGGTGAAGATTGTAACTTGGAAGCTGTTAAAAGAATGAGCGGTGCTCTACAGTCCAAGCAAAGAAGACATTCTGGTAAGATGAGAAAATGACTCCAGCTCGGTCAATATTTGTTAAAAAATTATGAAATTTGGTCTCAAATTGTAGACTAGAATGTTTTCCACAATTTGAGACTGGAATTGATAATTTTCAAACCAATATTGACCGTGATGGAGTTTGGAGACATCAGACATGGAGTCATATTATCCTCTTGCCAGAATGTCTTCTTTGCTTGGACTGACCACTTGCACTACTTATAACCGTAGATATACTAGCTAGTTAGTCTATAGTTAGTATATGCTAGTTTAGACTGTATAGTTAGTTATGTTATTTTGAGTACGGTAGGTTGTTGGGCAGTGTTAGATCTACCACTAGGCAGGGGTCTAGGAGGACCGTATGCTAGAGGGATCACAAATTTCGAAAATATGTTAAACAATATTCATTCAAATGCCATTTTTAGAGTAAAATATTGGCTATCAATATGAAACAATTGATATTTCCCTTATTCTTAAAGGGTGTAATACTTTTGAAGATAGGATAAAGAAAACAAAATAGCTCACCATTTTTATAAGAATGTTATATTTTATAATTATATATAAAATACTTATAATAGACCATGTAATATTTGATGAAAATTTATGTTCCGTTCTATTTACAATACATATACAGGCCAAACCAACTTAAATATTCAAAGAAAACTTCACTTTTGAGATGAATCTTAGTAAATTATAATCTGCTATAGAGTGGAAGATTTAAGTCTAATATTTCAAATAAATAATGAGATACTTTTCTAATAGGGTAAATCTCCTATTATAAGAATTTGAATTAATAAAACTTAAAACTATTTTATAGTTCATGGTATTTCTTTTCTCTATCAAAGTTGATAAATGAATTTTGGGAGTTAGGTCCCACTAGAAGTCGAATCTACCAATTATAAGTACATAAATAATTCTAAAAAAACTAACAATCAAAAACGCAAAAGCAAAAACAGAAATTCCCGTTTTTCATGAAAACATCTAAGATATACGGTAGCTTCTTCTTCTTTTCCATGCCAAATTATAAATTTGCTTCCTATTTTAATAATTATTGTGTTTCAGCCAATAACTAGATCCTTATCATTTAACAGAGCTCATATATTATCTCGACGCGCCAATTAGCGATTTTTTAAGAGACTATGATGCGTCTTACTTACTTACTCACATTAGTGCTCTATAAAGACCTCTTTGTAGAGCCTTAATACATACTTATCTACTTAGACCACTTAACTTACACTTTTACATTCCCATCAATACAACTATGCTCAGAATACATGAGCATACAATTATTTACAGAATATATATTTACATGAATAAAGAACTTTAAAACTTAGGGCTGTTTAAAATAATTGAAAAATAAATAAAAATCAAACACCTTTTTATAATTTTAAAGTTTTCAAAAAAAGGGTGTTTGATTTTTATTTATTTTTCAATTATATATTTACAAATTTTCAGTCGACGTACTACTAATAAATCTAGAACCCAATGTTCAAATAAGTTTCTCCTGTTTGTTTTTGGATGCGACCTCTTGTTGCAACAATTTGTACTTATCCTGCATTATTGTCCATGTTTTTTGCACTAGATTATCCAGGTCATCCATTGTTAAACCTTTGGTTGAGATGGGTGGTAGTGCTTCAATTATAACTTGCCCTGAAATGATATAATACATCACAGTATTAATAAATAATAGGTTACATTTATTCATTTTGCTTCATAATTGGTAAATTATCACTGTATATATGATATTTTTGTATAATCATGTTCATACGTATATGGGAGAATATTGATAATACTGTACAATATTTATACAGTAATAAATTATCATTTTCAATAGAAATTTAGGGAAATAAATAACGATAATCCAAGCAAAGGAGATATTCTGGCAGAATGGGGAAATTACTCCAGCTCAATCAATATTAGGTGAAAACTTATAAATTAGATTTTAAATTGTAGAGCAGGATGTTTTCTACAATTTGAAACCAAATTTATAATTTTCGAACCAATATTGACCAAGCTGGGGTCATTTTTCCAGCCTATTTTGTCTCTGCCCACAATAATTATATTATTTAGGTAAGTGAAAACAAAGGTTGTCAGATCCACAAAGTTTATTTAAAATACCTGACAAGCTTTGTTTTCACTTAACCTTAATTATGGATAAGTTCCACAACATCTAATAAAAGTGTAAATTATATTATTACCTACCGTAGGTATTATATATAAAAAACCTCTTGTAATAATAATGATCATTTGGAGTTCAAATCACCATCCAAATTATCAATTAATATAATACTCGTATCAATTAAAATCAATCGAACAAAGAAAACACATAATAACCCACAAATGAATCTCCTCCAATAATGTTCACAATTTTATGAACATTATCCACAACAAGGTAATTAGAATAGAATAAAATTACCTTAAATAAAATTCTATTCTAATTACCTTAATCCACACTCTTCACATAACGTCTCAAACATAAGCTACAATAACATCAATCAGTGTTTTATATTTTGAATGGTTATCATTTTTCTTACCATTGTGAAAAGATCTGCTCTTGCCATCTAAAAAATAGTAGTTGGAGAAAACAACAGGGTAGATGGGAAGTTGATTGGTGATGGCCACTCTGAAAGCACCAGTCTTGAAAGGCAGCAGAGTGTTGCTCTTATTACGATTGCGAGTGCCTTCTGGGAATATTATCAACTTCGACTGAAAAATAAAAAATAAATTATTGATAATTGAAAAATTTCTATCTTTCTTGAATGGATTTCAAGATAAATCATGATTCATACTTGCATCATGGTTGATAATTAAAATTATGCGTTGTTACTCTACGGTAAGTCACGCCTCACCTCATAATTTCAGTGAATTAAAAATCGAAAGTTCCCTCTTTTCAATATTTTATAATGTATACTATGACATCTTTTGACTCTTATTAAAAAAATTGTTGTTTTATTTATGAATATTTTCGAATGCAACCGAACACAAACTTTTCTTATGATATGCAGCTTCTGATCTCCAATGTTTATAATACATTCAGGTTTAACGTATAAGAATTAATACTTCTAGGCATTAGGCTTACTATTATTTTTTCTACGATTGATGCCCACTTGAGCTCCTATAAGGCTTGTACGTGGGTGATGTGAAGGATGATTATTACTGACATATCACTTGTCATTAGAGTGAAAATCAAAATTTGATGTAATATGTGACAATTAACAAAAAATAAATATAAAAATAAAGAAATATAATTGCTTATAATTATAAACAATGGTTTAATTTTGTTCTTGTAATCAAATAAGAGCGATAAATTATGCTATTTCGAAAAATTGATAGGAACAAAAGTGATTAATGGATACACAATTTGTAAAAAAGTAATATCTAATATCTAGAACAGATTAGAATCAGAGATCACTTGAACGCAACTCTGAATTATGAATTGCAGTTTTTCCTAGAAGTTTATTTATTTTCAATTTACACCTGTGCAGGCGTAATTGAGTTTCTTGAATTAAGAAAAATTAAAGACAATTGCCATTTCACCGACTGATAGTCACTGTAATCGCGATATTATTCAACACTTTAATGGGCTATTTTGAGATTTCATTCATAGTAATTACGTTTTTAATATTGTAAAATCAACCTCCCAATACAATAATAATTGTGTAAAGAATTTTATTCTTCTATTTTTTTTCAACCAAAAAAGTTTGGAAGCTGTTAGTTAGTGAAATAGTAGAGTATAATATAGATTTTTATAGATATCTGGAAAATGAGGATAGTGCAGAGTTGAAAATCCAGCAATTTTTCATTTCTGAAGAAGGAACAATGATGCCTCCACCATCTAGTGGCGAAGATTGTAACTAAGAAGCTGTTGAAACTTCTGATCAGTTTTGCGACTAACATAATAACAGAGTTGCAATGTAATCAGAGCTCAACTCTTTCTAATTCCACACAAATAACATATTAATAATTTCATATTAATATAATTATACATTTCATAAATATATTTTCGCCACACTTCACAGAAAGAAGCTGCTTACCGGTCCCTATGTAGACTTGAAAGTCGTTATTTACATACGCAAACAGTCAGCTGTTGTCCTCGAGCGGTAAGACTTCCTTTCCATGCGAGGACTTTCTTTCCGCGCGTGGACAACAGCAGCTGACAGGATTAACGTAGTAGTTATCAAGCCGTCCGCTAGATCGGGTGACAGTGCACCTTTTTAACCTATTCAGTTATCAGTTTGAATCAGCAATCGCTATAACCTCATTCACATTGAATTGTTAATCGTGAAGTATTGATTAAATGAAATTTGATTGATAATGCTTATCTGAAGTGAGGCGAAAAGAAATATACGCAAACTCGCCTAGGAAGTTTGTTTACGGTATTCGGAATTATTCCCAGGCTCGGCAAGCCTCGCCCGGGAAACTATCCTCATACCGTAAACGTTCACTTCCAAGGCTTGTGGCGTAATGTACTATAATGAATGAATAACTTATATTACTTAGTAGATTACCGACCTGCTTCTGTTTACTGAGAGCTCCAGTGTCCAAAAGAGTCTGAAAAGATGATTTCCTGTCATGTCTGTTTATGAAGAATACACCTCCAAGCCACGCACTGAAGCCAAACGGTACAACGTAGAACACCTCCTTGCGAGCAATCGTTATGACTCGCTTTAAACTGTTTCCAATTGTCATTATCCCTGAAAAAGTTGCCTTATTAATGAATGCGCAGTACCTTATCCACTTTATTATCATTTTATTGAGCATAATTATGAAACATAATACTATACAGATGAGGTGAATTTTCTCTGGAGACGGTTTCTTCTCTGAAGAGATCTTATTCCCACAGAGATAGATTTTCTTTCTCTGCAATAATTCCTGGGGGTGGGTAGTGAATCAAGATTTACACAAGTAGCTTTTCGGTTTCTCATGATAAGTAGATAAAATAATCAACATTTTGTTATTTATGATGAGTATTATTATGAGTATTTTTATTATAATTATTTATGATAAGTAGATAAAATAAACATCAACATTAGGTATGTTGAATATCACCAACACATTGTTGAACTTGAGTAAGATATCAGAAAAGAATACCTAGAGAATATAGATTATAGACAATCGAAGTGATATCCAGATGAAAAAAGATTCCAGGATGTCTACAATTGATTCTATGCAAGCAAATATTTATTATCTCTATCAGAGATAACAAGATCACTGAACTTTAAAACTTAGTTTAAGTGCCGAAACATGTCTGTGGTTTAATAATTTTATAAAGTTTTTTTGAAAGGGTGTTTGATTTTTATTTATTTTTCAATAACAAGATCAATATTAGCAAGATTGATTCTAAATCTTACAAAAAAGTGAGTAATGAAGTTCACTAGTATATTATTTAATATAATTGAAAGTCATCATACTGTGAATGAATAACATTTATTTCATGATTCAATCCTTTTCAATTTGAAGATTATACGAATATTGAAGATTGTCATTCTCTGTTAAATGTTGCTACATATCTCTATAACATTCATTATAGTTAACAAAAATCTCAGAGTATATTTGAAAAATCAAATAATAAAACTAATCAAACAATCAAATGAAATCAAACTATTTTAGAACTTTCAGGAGTCAGGAACTAAATATTCACTAAATTGTAAATTGATTGGAGAATGTCTAATATTATTGGCAATTTCTACTCTTCAAAATCATCTCTACACTATCACCTGTAGCTTTATAATAGTTGAAAAATATATTTTTTTAATTGCCTTATGTAAGTTATTTTATTCTTCAATTTTTATGATTTATTCATTATGTGACTTTGTATATTTTAGTATGTTTGTATTAAATTATATGTATGTAATTTCTGACGATGCAGAAATTTTTTACAGGTTATAAAAACTATGTAAAGAATGCAAGTGCAAATAAAGAATTTGAATTTGAATCCCTTATATCTTTTCCTTCTTCTGATGAGCATAACAGAAATAGTACATTCTCGAAAGTTACTCTACATAATATTGGATAGTATTATATAAAATATAAATATTCAATTGGTAATATATTTTCACTGATGCTATTTTGATAAATTGGAAATCCATGTAACCTTTTCTATAATTCGAAATGAATCTCAGTCGATAACTGAAATGAGTACTGTATACATCTTTAACAACTCAGTTTCATTAAATAACTACCGTATGTATTATGATTTAATTTTTTCTAGCCAACCTTTTTCCAGCTCCATTTATATATTATTCAATAATATCGGGATCCTATTATTAAAAATATTGTAATAGAGTTTTTTCATACCCAGTGCGTCAAAAATCGACTGATGATTGGCTACTAGAACTCCGGCCTCAGCACCCTCGAAATGTTCACCACCCCTCAATGTCCAATCTATGCCTATCCATTTCGAAACCAGGGAAGCCACCGGGGAGGTCAATCTGAAAATATGTCAATCAAATTTTAAAAAACGGCATAATTAAAATTTTCAAATTTTTAAAAATAAATTAAATTTAAAGTATTTTAAGTATTCAAAAGTGTTTGTTATAATTTCGTAATCGTGTTACAAAACTCAAAGATAAAAGTGAATAGATTATTAACACATTAGAGGTTTTTACGATAAGGAATAATCATTATTATTGATTTCATACTTTATCAAACATCATTTCATCTACATGTACTTACTACATGTACAGAAGATGAAATCACAATGCTGTACCACAATATTATCAAAATAGAATAAAATAGTACCTAATTCGAAAGAATTCCAGAACTCCAATCTTGTGAAAGTATGATGCTGTAATCATTCACAAGTATTTTTATATTAGCTGTATAATTGTAGACTATGTATACAATAATTTTGATTATGTATTTGTGCAATTTTTAAGTAAATTTATAATTGAGAAGAACTTACATTCAAGGATGCATCTATTGATCAAATGAATAATTATCATTATTATTATTATTATTATTATTATTATTATTATTATTATTATTATTATTATTATTATTATTATTATTATTATTATTATTATTATTATTATTATTATTATTATTATTATTATAACGGGAAGTATTCAAATTTCACAATTGAATTTTATCTTTAGAATAAAATATTTTCATTTTACATTTGATTCAAATACTCTTGTTCTATATTTGATTCAAAAACTCTTTTTTTCGTATAAAGTATTATCATTATTAAGTTTTTATATTGAGAATCAATTATTGCCATTTCATATTTGAAAACTCATGGATATATTATAAGTATAATTTCTCTCAAGAACTTACGTGATATTAGACGGATTTCTAGGCCACAGCATGAAAATGAACATATAGAAAAATGCTAAAAACATTGCTACGCCAACATAAAGTGAATAGGCGAAGTAGTACTTGAGGGTGGACGTTTTCAGTATTCGAAGCACCAGAATTAGCAGTATCAATTGCACATGCCATGGCCAAGTAGATAGGAATAGGTCGTTCCTCAACATTAGCAGCTCAAACATTATTCTGTAACACACAAAATAAATATTATTAATAAATAAATATTAATTGTTGAATAGAAACACAAACAATGAAGCCCAAAACATATTTTTTCAAATTTTGGTAAATATTTAAAATTAAGGTTTACTTGATACAGATTCACTATCACTACCCACGAAATCTTACACTAGAAACTTCAATTTACTATACCCAACTATTCTATCAAAAACCATATTTCCTTTTCTTAATTAATTGTTATACATATCAATTATACGTCTTCAATTATTGTCATATACATAATTTATCATATATTTTTGGTGCTTTTTTACTGAAATATTAACAGTTCGAAATTTTAAATTGCTCATGTCTGTGTTTTCACCTATCAGTATAGTTGTTATGTATCTAATAAATACATATATGTTAAACAATCCTTATTAAATTTGAAGCTCTGGATCTAATCGTCTTATTTGAAATAATTTTCAGTTAGTGAGTGAGTTTCTGGAGGACATGTGTAAAATTTCAATAGTTTTTATATAATATTCTATTATAAATATTTTCTAATAAGATTTGAAAGCTTACTGGTACTGATGTTTTTGTAACACTATCCCGTCACTTGCAAGATCACCCAATATTATTTCGTTTGATTCGATTATATTTTATGAAATGAAATTATAAATTTAAAAAATAAAATAATAATAAAAAATATATATATATGAAATTAATAATTATTGGCATTGCAGTAGTGTATCCACAACAGATAGTTCTGTTGATAACACGTCTTCAATCAAGGAGGTTAATGTTTTTAATATATTTTTCAATAAACATAAACATACAATTTTTTAAATCTACCTACTTTTACAAAGTTTCAATATCATGTTTCTAACATGTGAGTGACTGCTATTATCACTTCTTCAACATCATTATTATTATTATTGATGATATTCATTCTAATATCATTGTATCTTTGACCCTGTTCTTATAATTATTAATTTTAATGAATGATTTAAATTACATAAGTTGATTAGAACCGGATAAGCTTCTCAAAAGTTAAATCATTAGAAGGAGGTAATAAAATAAAATGGGCTAGTATTTTCTCTTAATAATGTTGTAAGATGTATTGTAAAATGACATTATAATAATGTATTTGAGAAAATTGTGTTAAATTTAGTGCTCTTGGATGAAATGGAGTGGAATTTTGTTGTAAGCTACGATTAACTACAGATTTTATTTTATTTGCTACAGAATTATATGAATGAATATTTCTTTGAAATTGTTGAATTGAAATTAGAAATGTTTTTTAATAACACACTCTACAGGAAATTTCAACATACATTGAAAACGATCGAATTTATCATGATTGGATAAGCGAAAACTGCCGAAAACCGATTAATTACTTCAAAGGGAGTAAATAAAAATAAACTTAAAATAATGATAATAAACAACAAACCTAATAACTCTATTTTCTTGATTTTTATTCATTATTTTTCTTATAATTTTTTTGCCTCTCAATAACATTATATTTCTTATCTTATTTCATTCTTGTTAAGATTGTTTATAATTTACAACAAATGAGGCAATTGTAATTTATTCTTTATCTTAGTTTAACGTTGTGAATAGTTTTTGTATTGAAATGGCACCTGCTGAAAAACCCACGGGTTTAGCAGGACCGAAAATGTAATAATTTATTTCAAATAAAATTGATTGATTGAACAAATAAATAATAAAATTATTATTTCGGACTCTTGTTGTTCATTTTCTATATTATTATGTGTGTATGTTCAATAAGAAGGAATTAAAAGATCATAAATAATATACAAAAATATACAGCCAAAATATGTGTGTAGGCACTATCGTATGCACACGCGCGTATAGTTCCATAATAATCGGACGGAGTAAAAATTTGTGATTAGAGAGGGGACCCTTGGGCCGAGTGGGAGTGATTGTTAGGGGGGGGGGGTAAGGGGGTCAAAACAGTAGCTAGGGAGTCTGCTCATGAGATAATAGTTGGCTTTGAGTAGCAGTTAATAAATCACGGAATAACTGTTATTTCAGCAGTTATTTTTCTTTCATGATAGCTCTACAATAATAAATTCTTGTAAAATTGAATAATTATTATCTTTCACTAAATATATTTCATGATAGGACACAATATCTTTCTCCATCCAAAAGTAAAGGCGTTTGCTACTTATTATGTAGAATACTACAGGAAACCATTGATAAATGATATATAATTACTATATGGGTGTTAGGTGGAAATAATCAATTTCTGAACATAACCACAGAGAAGTAACTTGCTTTTAATATTCTTCTCTGTGACATAGCTTAGCACAATGGTGTAAACTGCAAAAAGCAAAATATTATTACATTAATATTGATTCATTTAACCATAACGTTTATCCGAAAGTTTAATTCATTGAATTTTCTTGATGAGAACTTTTTGAGAGATAGCGCTTGATAAAGAAATATAAAAGTTTTATTGATTTTGATTATCATTACACACACACACACACATAGTGAGCTTATTTTTCCATTCATGCATTTGCACCAATTTAAATTTATTTGCTGATGAGCTGATGTAGGCTACTGTAGATTTTATTTTATCAAAATAAAATGAAATCAGGTACATCAGTACATCAGGAAAACTATATATTTTCAACTTTTTAATTCTATATATTAATACCTTACTTGTGAAACAGATAAATATAACAGGATTCATCCTATTTACATCAAACTTAAAATACTATAAAATTATTGAACTAACTTTCATGTTGAATTTTGATCAACACTAAATAAAACTGTTCCCAACAATGAAATTGGCGAGTGAGTCAGCTGATCATACAGTAGAAACACTTCCTTGTTCTCTATCTTCCTCTTTCTCTAACTTGAAAACTATATAAATCTACTGTTCCATCATCTGTTTATTGAAAACAACATAATTCGTCAGCTGCCAATGTTTTTGCTGGGAACTCCTCAAAAATGAAAAAGTCAATATTGAATTTTTTTTATCAAAAAATCAGCTGTTAATCGCTACTATCTCGTTAGAAGATAATGAATTTAGTCAAATGTGGCTGCTTCGTTACTACCGTCCCTAGTAGGGTGATATTTTACTGAAGAATATCACTTTTCTCCGACTGATAACAACTGATAACGCCCAAAATAACAGCTACAATAACTGCTACTCTACAACACGGCTCTCTAGCAGCGCGTGGAAAGAATCCCCAATCAGTGTACCACGGTCTTCTGTCAGTCAACTAGTCAAAACTGCAGCCAAAAATGTTCTACTCCAACATCCGTCACTGCCCTACGTAGGGCTTTTTGTCCCTATTGCGCATGCGTGAGACAATCACGCCCTGCGCCCTTTCTACACACGTGACTCACAGGCCCTTTCATCGATAATAACACGGCCAGCAGTCAGCCAAAGCTTCTGCTTTGACAACAAACACAGAATTTTCAGCTTGAATTATTTGTTGACACTTGTATTCGCCGCTAAATTCCTTGGTGACACTAGTTTTGTGTTATTAATTGAGTTGTGTTTTCGTTAATTGAAGGGTTGTTGTATTTTTACGTGTTGGAAACGTTGTTATCAGTGTTATTGCTGTGTCTGCTAGTACCTTATCAGGTGAGTTTGTTTACATTTTGTCAATATTTATTATTAAATTTGTTTAACATACAGACATCTGATTCACACTTAACACAGCATCGTTTCACCATGAACTAACCACTTTATAATAAATATACTAATAAGTACGGTATATTCTGTCCAAGCAAAGAAGACCCTCTGGCAAGATGAGAAAATGACTTAAGCTCGGTCAATATTGGTTCAAAAATTATCAATTTGATCTCAAATTGTAGGAAACAATTTGATCTACTATTATACATTTATAATTCTTGACCAAATATTGACCAAGCTGGAGTCATTTTCCCATCTTGCCAGAGGGCCTTCTTTGCTTGGACAGATTATATAGATTGTCTTTGGTTTCACACAGCACAATGTTCGGGTTTTCGTTTTCTTTATAAATTTCACTAGATTGAACAGAACTTGGTAAACACGTAGAACTTGGTAAATGAATCTTATAATCTTCATTTTATTCAATACATTTAAATTTATAAAAAAAACCGGACGTCCAAAAATCATGGTGTGTGAAACGGGGGTAATTTGAATAGATTGAATGAAGCTTGACAAACAAATCATGTGCGAAGAGACACATCATGTGTTAGCCAAGCTGTGGTCAATCTAGTGAAATTTATAAAGAAAACAAAATACGGTACCGGACTTCTAAAAATCGTGATTAGTGGAACAGTGCTTATCTGAGATAAATGATAATTATTATTGATTCTATCGTATCATTCCCAATTCGTTATTTGGTTATGTTCGAGTAGATTTGTGATACATAAATATACAGAAGACAATATTTTCAGTTTATATAGATGAGTTTTGATGTAGTATATACTGTATATTGTTTTATTGTTAGTAAGTTATGTAAAAAGCAGGTTTAGTTTTCATGTTTGTTATTGTTATAGGCTATAGTTGAAGCCAAGAAGTATGGCGATTGGCGAATGACTGTTATCAATTCTAAGCTCTGTCAGGACAGTCGGCGAGCTGTCTGCAAGGGAACATCGGAACGAGAGCGTCCCTAGCTATACTATTTCTCTCGAAGACAGCTTCAGACTGTCCTGACAGAGCTAAGTTGATAACAGAGTCATACGTAAAATGCCTAACTTTGTAGCATCAACTATGATAAGATTACGATGGGGCTATATTGATTCATTGGTTGACACTGGCGGCTCGTACCCACGAAACAGGTGAAGTGCCGGTATCTTTTACTGTACAGCACTTCACCTGTTTCGTGGGCACAAGCCGCCAGTGGCAGCTAACGAATTATGTTGTTTTCAAAAAACAGATGTTGGTTGATTGTTGCGACTCTATAGTATAGGTAGCTTACGTAAGTACTTCTATTTGATATATATCCTTTTATAGTTTATGTATTAGTACATAAGATCATATACCAATTATATTATATTATTATATACCAATTATATATATTATTATATATTATTATTATACCAATTATTTATTTATATTATATCATATACCAATAAGATTATTGGTTAATTGCGATAGCCTAAAATGAAATAAGTTTTTGACTCTGTACTCTAAAATGTGTAATCAGTTTACTATCTAGCCAGACACGTGTTATTCTGTTCCCATAACATTGACCTAGTGAATAATTGGGTCCAATTATTAACTTGAATTTAGCAAACACCACTTTATCATCAATTCATATCGTAATGTAACAAAAGCTGTTGGTGATTTATTCATTAGCTGATAGTTTGTCTATTTATTCAGTAGTTGATGAGTTTTAATAAAAGAGGATTTTGGAAAAGATTTATCAGAGTGCTGGTTGAGAAAACGTCAGTAATTTTATCGACTTCTGTATTGTAATTATGTAGGTAGGTAAATTTCCCGCGTTTCCGCACATGGGGAAGAGTTTTCTTCAAAAATGAAAAAATTATCATAATTACAATCATTATTCATCTTGAATGAAAATTATTCTGATACAGATATTTTTTTCAATACAAAGTGATAATTAATATTCAAGAAGAATAATCTTTTGTGAATTTATATTGTTCCGATTCAGCTGAGTTTCTGAATTAAAATTTTTATAGGGTTGTGAAAAACTAGAGTAATTTTAATTATCTACAGGGTCAAAAACAAAGATAATAAGTTTATCTCATCTTACTTTTGACGAATTAACAGTCTATAGAACGAGTTTATCAACAGACTCAACTCATTATGAAAAACGAATGTATCTCGAAGACAAGACAAAATTAAATCAATGAAAAATTATCATTCATTCATATGTATGACTATTGAAATTTCTAATGGCTAAAATTTGAATTGTTAAATCTGCTACACAGATTACGCTTTTTGTTTGTAACTAACTGTATTATAGTACGTATTTTTTACCCTCCTAGTTTGTCCAAGCAAAGAGGACATTCTGGCAAGATGGAAAAATGACTCCAGCTCGGTCAATATTTGTTCAAAATTATAAACTTGGTCTTAAATTGTGGATTAGATTATTTCAAATTGATTAATTCAATTGGTCTAAAATTGTAGGGAATATTTCCATCTACAATTTTAGACCGAATTCCTAATTTTTGAACCGACATAGACCAAGCTGGAGTCATTTTTCAATCTTGCAAGAATGTCTTCTTTGCTTGGACAGACTATGCAAACAAGTACAATATTCAGTTATCAATCATGCATGGACATGGAGATGAAGTGGGTACAGTATTACAATATGTAACAAGGTCCTGTATTGTGTTGTATTGTGATACGACAATGATAATATGATATGATGTAATATTCTATTATGATAACAATAGAATGAATGATCAACTGTTATGCACACTTTTTGCACATTTTCCTCATAACACTGTGATCGTGAAATGTGAAAGTTGTTTTTCTTCCTCTATTCTATTATTTATTCTCTCACATTTTAGAATTTTCTTTTCTATTTGGCTCGGAAAATAGAAAGCCGTAGAACTAAACTGACGCATAAAGCGTAACGAAAACGCACCTCTTAAAAGTAATGTAATTGTGAATAATGACAGCTGTATGAAGCATAGTAACAAGAGAGAGAGAGAGAGTGAGAGAGAGAGAGAGAGAGAGAGAGAGAGAGATTAGATTAGATTATTCACTTTATTCAAGTAGAGTGCAGCATTTATGATTTTAAATCCTAGATTCCGAATATTAAACAAAAAGTCAATTACACAATTGATTAAAAAAAATAAAATAAAAATAAATATACAAGGATATGTATAGTCTGTCCAAGCAAAGAAAAGCCTCTGGCAAGATGAGAAAATGACTCCAGCTCGGTAAATATTGATTCAAAAATTATTGATTTGGTCTCAATCCTAGGAAACATTTTGATACACAATTTGAGACCAAATCAATATTTTTTGAACCAATAATTGACCGAGCTGATAAATAAAAAGCTTATACAGACTATAGTAGACTTACTAAATTATAGACAAAGGATTCAATATTCGTACTGTTATAATATGATTGTGATGTATCTACATGAAATGGCTGAGTTTGGACATAGATGTCCATTCTTGGAGAAGGATATGCGAGGATATCCTCCCATTAACACTCAACCGTAATAAATGTTTTACTGATAAATAGATTCGACTGAGAATTAAATTAATGAATTTTCAACTATGAAATTGTAACAGAATGTGGAATGGTTACAGTAGTTGATGAAAAATGAATCAAAATGATAGGAGTGATGAATGAGGGATTAGAGAGAGAGAGGGAGAGAGAGAGAGAGAGAATAAAGAGAGAATGATGAAAACAGTGAATAAATCGGAGAAACACCCATAATAGGTGAAAGAGTTTCTCTTTTGAAACGTGACAAATACGAGATGGATGTAAAAATAGTAAGCTGGATCAATATCGTTCTCAAAAAAGAAAAAGACAGTAGCCTATTTTGCATATTTAATTTCCTGAAACAAAAACATTTTGGGTAGACTACAACATCAAAGCATAGAAAAATCATGAAGACAGTCCAGTGGTTTACAGTCTTTCCAAGCAAAGAAGAGATTCTGGCTAGATGGAAAAATGACTAATGCTCGGTCAATATCGGCTCGAAAATTATTACTGTAATTTAGTCTCAAATTGTAAAGAAGAATGTTTCCTACAATTTGAATTCTGATCTACAATTTTATAATTGTTGAACCGATATTGACCGAGCTGGAGTCATTTCCCATCTTGCCAGAATGTCTTCTTTGCTTGGACAGACTATTCAATGATTGACTTTAGAGTCAGCGCGTTGTTTAGTCTATGGCTAAGTTTGTCTGCGTTGTTTCCATTGAGTAATAGGCTCTAATCGACCTCATTCCTAGGCCTATATAGTAAAAATATCTGTTCCAAACATCATCATCATCATCATCATCATCATCATCATCATCATCATCATCATCATCATCATCATCATCATTTTCATGCTTCATTTTCATCTGCCTATCTTAACTTCTCCCTCTCCTTCATCATCATCGTCAATAACTTCCTTTGAAGTCAGTGGACTGAGACATAGTTCACTAAACTTGATGGGGTAATGTTTTATCTGAATTAATAATATTGTTCTACCGTTCTTTGATAAGTTGTCGAATAGGTAGCCTAGCTTCTGTGCAAGGATTGGAAGTTGATTCTTGACTATAGATTAGCAATTTTTCCTCTATAAAATTCTCTTACATCTATTACCATTTTGTATTTTTGTCAATGGCGCAACAGCCCTATGAAGGGCCTAGGCCTACCAGCTGGTTGCCAGTTTCATATTCACCAAACTATACAGTCCGTTCAAGCAAAGAAGACACCCCGGCAAGACGGGAAAACGACTCCAGCCCGGCCAATACCGGCCCAAAAGCCATAAATTCTCGAAAGAACCCACAGCCCCCGAACCAACACCGACCGAGCCGAAGCCACCCCACCCCGCCAGAACGCCCACCCA
This sequence comes from Sogatella furcifera, assembly GCA_017141385.1. Taxonomy (NCBI): domain Eukaryota; kingdom Metazoa; phylum Arthropoda; class Insecta; order Hemiptera; family Delphacidae; genus Sogatella; species Sogatella furcifera. The sequence continues at coordinate 3,725,393 of CM029552.1, forward strand.
GCCCGGACAGAAAATACAGCAGGCGAATAATCATCAACCAGGATAGAAGGAACGTGTGGTTAGCACGTCGATCCTCTCAACCATAAGCCAGTATCACAACCAAGTGAAGATGCAGAACACCTCTGAATAACATGCTGTTAATCAGTTAGAGTGTAATGCAACAATTGATATTTTTACAGAAACGGGAAACGACTGACTGTCTTTACTAACGACAGCCAATCTCCCAATCTACCATTTTGTAGTAGAGACTAGAAATGAGGTTTATTTTATTGTCAAGTACTGTACTTTTCAACTTTACAGTGCAACTTTACCTTTTCAAGGCCCATCAGCTTCATTTGTGTCAATAGTCAATTCCCTTTCTTAGAATACTGTAGCCTAAATGTTTTCCTTTTTGTACAGTATTTTATCAATCAAATAAATAATCAAGACATTGAACACAATAAAATAATAGTATCATTGCTAATAACAAATTGATGTGGAAGTAGCAGAGAAGTTAATGCTAGAACAAGCAACAACTAATCAAAATAATAAAAAATAAATAGAATTTAATAAAAAGTCTAAGCTCTACCAAAACAAGGAACAGGATATCCAGCGTATATTGACTGGACCGAAAATGATATTTCTCAATACACAATAATGATGGATTAATATTATTGTGAAAATATGGTATCATCAATTTATTGTAGACTTTATTAATTCTCAGTAATTAATTTTTTGTAGCTCATTTTATAGTAGACGTATTGGAAAGGACTAGGACCTATATTACATCAACAAATCAATGCATGTTATATTCTGTCCAAGCTAAGAAGACATTCTGGCGAGATGGAAAAATGACTCCAGCTCGGTCAATATTGGTTTAATAATTATGAATTTGGTCCCAAATTGTAGAACAGATTGTTTCCTACAATTTGATGCCAGATCAATAATTTTTGAACCAATATTGACCGAGCTGGAGTCATTTTTCCGTCTTGCCAGAATGTCTTCTTTGCTAGAAACACGGCACCCGTGACCGATATCGATTAACGGTTACGTTAAAAATCACTTTTACACCAGTCACAGTTCCGCTACCGATAACGTTGTATTGTTTCTAATATTATGTCATTGGCCCAACGTCCTTGAACAGCCTTGCCATCGGGAATAACGGGGTCACTACTAGTAAGTTGAAGTAGCAGCTACTTTCCAGCAATGCAGTCACTTTCCACGCCAGAAAAGCGAGGGAAAAAGATGGAAAATGGTGGAGTGGGGAGGGGAAGAGGAAGTGATGGAAGAAATTCGGTATCAATATAATTATGTTCTGCAGCTTTTTCCTATCATCACTCCTGTCGCAATGCTGTAGGACTGTAGGTGTAATGGAAGATTCTATTTGGAAGATTCTATGTAATGGAAGTCTATTTCATACCAGTTTTAATTTTGCTAGTCGCATTTGAAATAAGAACAAGAAGGAGAAGAAGGAGAAGAAGGAGAAGAAGAAGAAGAAGAAGAAGAAGAAGAAGAAGAAGAAGAAGAAGAAGAAGAAGAAGAAGAAGAAGAAGAAGAAGAAGAAGAAGAAGAAGAAGAAGAAGAAGAAGAAAAAGAAGAATAAGCTCTGATCTTTGATTCAACTCAGTTGTTAAGAGATTGGGTGATAGTCTGTTGACTGTTAGAAGAAATAGTGGTGATTTGTTTTTGTTATTTTGAGTGGGTGGTAGTGGAACTGCCGAACGGCAAAATCAAGCCCCATAAGAACAATGTAATTTTTATCAATCTCTTGGAGCAGATATTGCCTCTATGGACAGAATTTCACGTTCTTCATGTCATTGGAAAGAGAATTCAATTCTCCAGGGGCGTTACTTTTTACTTTTTCGATTTTTAGTTTATTTTAATAATTATCGCACAATTAATTAACTAGAAAAGTATTGAACTGTCTAGTTCCGGAAGAATGGCGAACTATTTCGAATGGCGTTTTCAATCTGAAATTGATTGCAAATTATTGAAATGAACTAAAAATCGAAAAAGTAAAAAGTAACGCCCCTGGAGAAGTGAATTCTCTTTCCAATGACATAAAGAACGTGAAATTCTGTCCATAAATAGAGGCGATATCTGCTCCAAGGGATTGATAAAAATTACATTGTTCTTATGGGGCTAGATTTTGCCGTTCGGCAGTTTGCCGTCCACTACCACCCACTCTTAAATGGATTCATTGATAAAAAATTGACCTGAAAATCTAAAGAACTTGTAACAGTTTTACGGTCACCAGAGCGTGATAGCCAGATTCTGTAAATGGAAAAAATTACAGCTTGTAGTTTGGAAAAATATACTAGATTTTGAAAACTGTAACTATAGTATTAATAAAAAATTATTAATTCTTCTTCTTCTTCTTCTTCTTCTTCTTCTTCTTCTTCTTCTTCTTCTTCTTCTTCTTCTTCTTCTTCTTCTTCTTCTTCTTCTTCTTCTTCTTCTTCTTCTTCTTCTTCTTCTTCTTCTTCTTCTTCTTCTTCTTCTTCTTCTTCTTCTTCTTCTTCTTCTTCTTCTTCCACTATGCCAATCAGGCCGACTCGCTAACTCAAAGAATTCAATGTACAGTCAATTCCATTTATTAGGTGAACTATAATTAGGTATTGGCATTTGGCAATAAATTACAATGTCGAAATGCACAACAAAAATTGATCCTGGATTTTTATATCCAGATATATATCCTGGATTTTTATATTGCTCCTGGAATTGCTCATATCTTTCATATAATCATGGTACTATATGATAGTATATTATATTATATGATATTATATTATATGATATTATATTATATGATATTATATTATTGATAGGTAACAGAAAATACTATGAGAAATGAGATGATACTGAAAGATGCTTGAAATATGCCTATATTTGACAGAAAATTAATTTGGCGTAGAACACAATATGAAACTAATTCACCAATGTACATGAACATCCATTACAGCTCTCATCATAAAACAATTTTGAGTTTAATAAATTAATTCAAAAATATCAATTTTGTGTAGAAAAAAGATTTTATTTCAAAAAAACCGAATATGTAGGACGGCTACATGAAATTCAATTCTAATATATTTTCTCAAAATACTTCAAATTTCATTTCAAAACTTAGTTTTTAATTAATACTATAGTTACAGTTTTTATAATCTAGTATATTAAAAATATACAGTACTTGAAAAAGAAATATTCTATTCACTAATAACATTAAAATAAAAGGAAAATCTAGTATATTTTTCCAAACTACAAGCTGTAATTTTTTTCCATTTACAGAATCTGGCTATCACGCTCTAGTGATAGTGAAACTGTTTCAAGTTCTTTAGATTTTCAGGTCAATTTTTATCAATGAATCCATTAACAACAAATCACCAGTGGGCTATCACCAATTTCTTGACGATTGAGTTAAATCAAAGATCAAAGGTTCTAGTCTGAACGCTGCAAAAGCGTGTGTGGTGTTCTTTTAAGTTATGTTGATATAATATAATAGTGTATACAATAATTTATTACTATATTCTCTTTGACAGTAGATTCATTGACAGTAGTGGTCTCGCGATGCGAGTTGAATGGTCATTTATCTAAATCATAGAATTGTTGATAACATTAACCTTTGATAACTTTCATAAAAAGGCTATGAACATTTTTAGTCTGTCCAAGCAAAGACATTCTGGCAAGATGGGAAAATGACTCCAGCTCGGTCAATATTGGTTCGAAAATCAATTTTATAGTCTCAAGTTGTAGACAACATTCTGATCTACAATTTGAGACTGAATTTGTAATTTTTGATCGAATATTGTCCGAGCTGGAGTCATTTTTCCATCTTGCCCCAGAATGTCTTCTTTGCTTGGACAGACTATATTTGTTGCAAGCAGCCTTTACTCAAAATAAAGAACTACATATACTTATAATAAATTCAAGAATTGGTTGAACATTTAAAATAAAGTTAATGCTACCTGTACCGAATTTTTCTACTTAACGAATATAATGTTTATTTTGGAATCATCAAATCAAAATCTAGTTTATTCCACAATCAATATTAGGGTTCGAATCCCACCTGGGGCATGGTCGTTTATGCACCTCATAAATCACCCTTGCACACTCCATTACCCATGCACAAGTAATTTTAAATACTTATATGGGCATCATCCGCAGCAAAAAAAAATAAATAAATAAAAATATACAGTACTTGAAAAAGAAATATTCTATTCACTAATAATACAATCTTTCAATAAAATTTCTAGACTGAATTTTTGTTTATACTAATGATTGCGATCTTTTACGGTAGTACTGTATTAGATTAATTATTTTTATAATTATGTAAAAGGCATACATGGGCACTATGGCCTGTGCGTAGTCTCGAAATATATTTCAATTTATATCATATCAAAAATGAACACTGTTGGTACAGAGATGGAATTAATAAATAAAATGTTAGAAAGTTCCCAGTTTTTTTAGTTTTTCTGGCTGTGAAGTATACTTTCCAAAAATCATTTCAATTTGGAATGATTTTTAGCTTTATTGGAATAAGCAAACATCAATAAATCAAATATTGCTTAAGGTCTTTCTTATCAAATTTTATGACATCCACAAAATTGACGTAAGCTCATAAACAAACTGTTTGAAATAGGTCACGGCCAAAAATTCCTCAATCAGTGAATGCACTACTAATCTTTTCAATGAATTTCGAATTTAGCTTTTTTTATCTAAATTCTATAGTCTGTCGGGCGAATCAGTTAAAAAAATAGATAACTGATTCCAATACCATTAATTTAAATGATTTAAGATTGGTCTGTAAGTTTATAGTTCGCGGTGGTATGACGTAGGGGGAAGTAAATAAATTTTTATAGTAATACGCATTACTATAATTACATGTAGAAATGAATTTACTAAAACAATTATTAAGAATGGGCTGTAGTAGTCAGCAAACTGCCGAACGGCAAAATCAAGCCCCATAAGAACAATGCAATTTTTATCAATCTCTTGGAGCAGATAGAGCCTTACCTCTATTTATGGACAGAATTTCACGTTCTTTATCTCATTGGAAAGAGAGTATAAGATTATCTCATTGGTTTATTTTTATAATTATTGTATAATTAATTAACTAAGAAAGTATTGAACTCTAGTTATTGAAATAAACTCAAAATCAAAATAGGAAAAAGTCACACCCCTGGAGAATTGAATTCTCTTTCCAATGAGATAAAGAACGTGAAATTCTGTCCATAAATAGAGGCTCTATCTGCTTCAAGAGATTAATAAAAATTATATTGTTCTTATGGGGTTTGATTTTGCCTTTCGGCAGTTTGTCGACCACTACCACCCACTCCTCTTAAGCAAAAAATATGAATAATCCAGTGCTGCATGAAAATTTTAAATTCCTGTAATTCAAAAGAAAAATGCGTAGACGCTCTAGGTGTATTACTTTATTAAATAGTGAGCAATATTACATTCATGTATAAAGTGTGAATTCGCCTTTACTTTACCTTGTTTTACATGACTAGTACCTACTTGAGTTCTATATGTAACAGGCCCCTGGATATCGAATTCCTATTGATCTCAAATATGAAATTATGATTGATATGATATCAAATTATGATATAAGTTTATTATAATTGACTGCCTATTCATCTCAAATATGAGTTATGTTGTATTTGATAACTGTAGTATTTCTGGATGTAGTACATAGTGATAAATATGGATAACTACAACTTTTTAAAACTATTGCGATGAATAAGACAATTTGAATTATAGTGTCTTCAATATACAAGTGTTTTGAAGAAACTCTGAAACTAACATCACATTGTCTATAAATCTGTAGTCATTGACTTAATTTAAGTATTTCAGATCAATTATTGAAATTGTAACAATAATATTACAGCCTAGGTATATATATATATATGTCTCAAAAACGGGAACTGATTTTCTATTAAAGTGGATGATCATATTAAGGACTCTTATTGAAAAATCTAGTAATTTTTGAGTAGCCTATATTCTCAGTCTCCCAGTATCCAAGTATTTCGACTATAAATCTCAATTTTCCAAGGTAAAACAATATCCAGTTGACAATGAAATATTGAACTCATCTAAATTCGAAACATGTGAAAAAGTAGTAAATTTTGTAAGCTGCTAGAAAAGTGAAAGGTGAAATAGTGCTTTTACGAGGACATGGCCACTTCAAAAAAGTTGGCCAATTTTATTTTTTTGAATAAGTAAAATACAAATTACAACTTGAGTAATTGTACCTGATTTCATAATTCCTATTAAAATTTTCTGGAATAATCACATCTTCTCGCCATTTGTTTTTCACATCTATCTTCAGTTGGTTCAAGATTAATTTCTCGTCTAAGAAAATATTTTTCGCCTTTCACTATTTTTTTCTATACTCACTTCTATCTAAAATAGAAGAAATAAAAAATAATCTATAATCTAAATAGAAGTATTTCAGTTCTCTCTGATCCATCATTGCTCCAAGATTGAATTGCAGTTGAGAAAAATATTTTTTGGCTTGGTCATTTGATAAAATTGTCAGATCAACCGCAACAGTTAATTTGTTGACAACAGATTATAAATTGATTAGTCAATTTAAATTTAAATCAAATTAGAAGTTGTAAAATCAGTTACTTACCACTCATGTAGAATGAACATAAAATGATAAAATATTGAAAAGTGATTATTATCTGTAGATATACTAGTGACTATTAAGTAAAATTTAATAATAATATATAATTTAATAATAAAGTGAACAAAATAATAATTTAGTTTCATTCTCTCTGGTAGATATACTTCACAATAGGACTAGACTGTTTTGGAAGAAAGTCAGTTGGAAATTTCAACAGTCATCTGTTGAGAAATAAGTGTGCGTTTCCAATAAGCGACGTGCATATTAATTAGATTTGAATACAAATAATTTCATTTGAAAGGTGTAGTTAGATACGAAATAAGGCTCAAAGAACGGACAAAACCAAGCAGTGTATGATGAACAAATAAAAATACCTATTTTATTATTTTCCAATTACTTGCGTCTTGCATAAGAGCATTTAGTATTTTCAATTTTATAATCTGAATTAAAATCAAAACAATGACAATCTACTACTTGAAAGGGTAGATAACTTATAATACATTATTATTTACTACTTGGGTATATTCCTAGGTTATTTCATTTTATTTTTTCTCAACCGTCCTCTGTTTCCCTTACTGTTCCAGTCGCAATGATATCCAGTTTGCTGGGCTGTTTGAAATGGGAACTTCACCTGGTACCCCTGGGCTTGCTGCTTATCTGCCTGCTGCCTCTCGCCTCCAACAACAAGTTGCGCTACCATGGCTGCTTCATTGTCTATGTGGTACTTGTGTCCCTCCTCGCCATTGTACTCATGCCTGTCTTTGTGTTTAGACCGAAGAACGTGTACAATTCGCTGTAAGTACTGCTGTGCTAAATCTTGATTGAAGACTACCGTATTTAAAACCTGAGTTATCAAGAAATTGATATAATATTTTTTTTTATATTCGGGATAAGAATAATCTTTGAAATATACAGTAATGAGTAATTATCTACAATATTCAATTATCTGGATAATTATTACTTATTATTATTACCTTTAAATTTATCTAAAAATACAGATTTTTATAGTTTGTGCTACAACCCATAATAATAGCATTAACAAACTACTTCCTATGTTCAATTATTTATTTTATTTTTTATTGTCTATCTTGCATTATATTAGACAACTGTGTAACAATTTTCATTAAATATTTTCATCTGTCATTTTTAACTATTTTCCAGCCCAATATTTATTAATACTAATACTAAAGCTGATATTAATAAATAATATAATATTAATATTTAACATTAATACTTAAAGCCTGCTTCCCATTCCTAATTAGTTTAGGAATTCTCTACAATACGAGTAGAAGACATAGGTATAGTCTGTCCAAGCAAAGAAGACCCTCTGGCAAGATGAGAAAATGACTCCAGCTCGGTCTCTATTGGTTCAAAAATATTTATTTCGTCTCAAATTGTGTATCAGAATGTTTCCTACGATCGAGATCATATCAATAATTTTTAAATCAATATTGACCAAGCTCATTATTTTTTCCTTGCTCTTTCTCCGTCACTATAGACTGTCCAAGCGAGGAAGACCCTCTGGCAAGATGGGAAAATGACTCCAGCTCGGTCAATATTGATTTAAAAATTATTGATATGATCTCAATCGTAGGAAACATTTTGATACACAATTTGAGACGAAATAAATATTTTTGAACCAATATAGACCGAGCTGCAGTCTTTTCTCATCTTGCCAGAGGGTCTTCTTTGCTTGGACAGACTATACCTATGTCTTCTATTGTATGATAATATAATATGTTCTAACTGATCTAGTTATTATTATTATTATTATTATTATTATTATTATTATTATTATTATTATTATTATTATTATCATTATTATTATTATTATTATTATTATTATTATTATTATTATTATTATTATTATTATTATTATTATTAGCGAATGACTTTATTTGGTGGGAAGACCAGGAGGTAATTCCACCTCGCCAACATAACCATGTTTCGCCAATAGGAAACATGGTAAAAGTTCTCAATTATTTTCACTGTAATTTAGATTCAGAGATGTCTTTTACAATTTAGGAAGTCCGAGAGCACCAAAACACTAATCCAAGACTGGAAAATTTGAAAAACTGATCTAGTTTTCTATTGACTGATTTTTGTTTGTTTTGTTCCCCAGCATGGCAGCCAACATAGCAAGACTGACTTCAAAACTGATTGGAATCAGATGGATACTGAGGAGAGGAGAAATAATCAAGGAGGAGCGAGGGGCCATCATTGTTTCTAACCATCAATCCATGTTCGACATTTTGGGTAATTGATTTTAATTTCTGAAATACATTTAAAAAGGATGTTTTCTTCAGAATTTAGCAGTAAGCAATTAATCCCAAAAATGAAAAACTTTATTCATTCATTTAGATATTGAATCAGTTCAATTGAAATGTAGAAAGTTTATTCCAAAATAGCTTAAAAAAATCTTAATAACTGGGAAAGATGCTCCCAAATTTATCAAATCTATTCAGGTGTATGCTGCTACTGTCGATGTTCATAGAAAGTAGTGAGTGATGGGCCAGTGAACATCTAAATTTTTTGTACCTTGCTAATCTGCCATCTGCTGCTTTCTGTGAGTGAACTCCAAAACTATTTTTCTATCCATAAAGCACAGGTGCAAAAAGCTGACTCCATGTAAGAAAGAGATATTATTCATGTTTTGATTTAAAAACCTTGGAGATACTTTTCCTGGTCATTTCTTTACAATTTCAACTTTTATTTGCAGTTTTAAGGCTGAGGCCGCACTTTAGAGCCTGGAGGGTGGATGGTAGTTGGTAAATCTATAGAACATACACACCATCCACAGTTATACATCGTATGAATGGTATGTGTTCAGCCGCCATCTTGAAATTCTTAAATATGGACAACATAACCTCAAAAAACAGAATGACGTCATACCATTCATACGATGTATAACTGTGGATGGTGTGTATGTTTTATAGATTTACCAACTACCTCCACCCTCCAGGCTCTACCCACCGGCAGTGCGGCCTCCGCCTAAGAGTTTATTTTATCACACACTAGCAAAAATAACAACTCTTTCTAGAACTCTCAGACTAGTTGGCAAATTTAGAGGAAGCTGTGAGGTCGAATAAGGATAATTTTTTCTGATCAAACTGACATGGGCCACAGTGGAAGACTATATGTTGTGGATTGGCACTCAATGATATAATAATTAGAATATGCTCACCTTCATTTCCAACTTCAAAGGAATGGAAATGGAATACCGTACTAAATTGTTCGCCAGTTTTTCGAATTATGTATTATTTAAGACAATTCTATTCTGAAGAAAACGTGTTTTGTAGGTAAATTTTTCGTCTAAAACGCATCCAAATCAGTTTTATGCAGACAATCAGAAAACGCAGACAAATCAGGATATAAATGATACGGTACCGAACAAACAAAAAGCAATGTTGAACATTGATTGCTATTTTGCCTCATTCAAATCTTCATCATTATCCCAGAAATAAAGAATTTTTAGGACTCCTGTATACCGCACTGAAAATTTATCTTTATTTTTATCAAGGAAACACCTCACGAAATTAGTCGACTATTTGAATAAATATTTCAGAAGCACTATGTATAGTTGTGTGAGTTATCTTCTATGATAATATCTTCTACGATAATTTATTGGTATTATTTTTCTAATCTTATGAATTTATATTATATCGTTCATGCTAGAGCTAGGAGATGATAAATTTGATTCGATAATATTTTTTATTGCTCACCATACTAGTGTTGTTGATATTTCCCTTGTTTTAGGTATGTTCGACATCTGGCACGTGATGGACAAGTGTGCGGCCATTGCAAAAAAAGAGATATTCTACGTGTGGCCATTCGGCCTGGCGGCCTGGTTGGCGGGAGTGGTGTTCATTGATAGGCTCAATGGCAAATTGGCCAACAAACAGCTGTCAGAAATATCCGACCAAGTCTTCTCTAATAAGGTAGAATGGTAACCATGGTAAAATTACAATCATAATTATTATTCACGAGAAAATGGTACCCATGCACGAGGTAATGAATGTTTCATATTGTAAATTATAATATCTTATTGACGAATCTCCCTAATAATAACAACAACTGTACTATCCTTAATTGAGGATAAGGAGCTATGCAGTTTATTATTCAGACTCTGAACTTATCTTCATTTCTCATTTGAGGATAAGCAGACTTACCGTACATCAACTATAGGCCACATACATCAATATAGGATCAATATCAATAATGTGTGGTTTTACATTTTACATACCTAACTGACATCCCTAAACTATTAAATCAATTATTACAAACCAAATAGTTGAATATTATGCCACGTTTACACCGGAATGGTAATAACATTTGTTAATAAATTTTGTGAATAAAGTATTATTACATAGATTTATTTATATCAACATTCTGGTGTAAACGTGGCATACGACACTATATAATTATGTTTAATTTATTGATCTCTCTCTATAACTTAAATATCAGGCACAATTATATCAAATCCTGCAACAATGGAATCCAAATAATTATAAATTTTTAGGTGGAGTTCTAAGTAAAAAATTCTTTCTTAGCCTACATTTAAATAGTTTAATACGAATTTGAAAGTGTAACAAGCATAATTCAAATAATGCATTTATGGAACAGTGTTAGGAGAAATCCTGTTGTGGGATACTCTCCATTGTGAATTATCAAATATATGATTATGATCAAGTACCTTTAGTGAGTACACCATATTCAAGTTTTATGGGCTGGAAAAATATAACTTACATGTTGGTAGGCTACTTGATTGAATTTTGAAACTATTTTTCTGAATCAAAACAATCCTGGATTTATTATTTGTGTTACAAATGATCATTAGTTAATCATTGGTTAGTGAATGTTCATTAGGCTATTATTAGAACATTTGCTGGTATCATGTCTTTATTCTCTGGTATAGTCTGTCTAAACAAAGAAGACATTCTAGCAAGATGAGAAAATGACTCAAGCTTGTTCAATATTGTTTCAAAAATTATACGTTTGATCTAGAATTGTAGATAGAAAAGTTTACTACAATTTGAGACCAGATTTATAATTTTTGAACCAATATTGACCGAGCCGAAGTCATTTTTCCAACTTGCTAGAATGTCCTCTTTGCTTGGAATGACTACATCATGTCTTTATTCTATGGTAACAAAATATGGAATGAATAAAACCAAGAAATTCTAGGATATACATTACCTACTCTATTAATATAACAACATATTATGTTGATTTCTACAACACCTAGCTGCACTGATGGCAGTTCCTGATGAAAAATCAGCATCTATAATAGTTTTGTAAACCAAATTATTGGAGCTATCCTTTCGGCTTTCCTCACCAATAAAAACCATACACCGTAGCCTACGCATATTCTTCTCAACTTGGTTCTGTGAGGTGTGTCTGGTTGCTCGGTGAGGGTGGTTGCTAGGTGTTTGAGATGTCAAGTCACAATCACTATGGATTGCTTTTGGATGGGTGACCAGAATGTGACCTATATAGACCAGTGAAATCTACCCTCAAAAGAATAGCTCTCCACCAAGAAAGTCTATGTTTATTCAAAATATGTTTATTTTCTCAATATTTTCATGAGCACTTTTTCATTGCCTATTCCTGTTGCAGACCAAGATGTGGATCTTTCCCGAGGGAACCAGGAACAAGAACCGGGATAAATTCCTGCCCTTCAAGAAGGGAGCCTTCAAACTGGCAATACACTGTCAAGTGCCAATCCTACCTGTAGTGCTGTCGCCCTACTATTTCGTCAATGATGAGAAGAAATACTTTGGCAGAGGTAGGTAGATAGATAAATAAATTTATTTTGCACTTGATAAAGTAGCCTATACTTTATTTATTACAGATGTTTTATGGGAGAAGTTTAGGCACGCAAGCCCCCTCTTTTAATTAACTCACCCTTATTGATGGTTGAAGCTTGCAGAAAATATCAGATGGAACTTTAAGCTAAAACCATTGGGGTAGAAGTTTTGGGCAATGACCTGTTTCTTATTTCCACTGAAATTGTATTATTATGTACTAATAAATTTGAATAAATATGAATATATGTATTGCTATTTCATAAAACAATACTGAATATCTGTAAGATATTCATATACTGTTTTATTCCATAACTGAATATTTAAACTGATCATAAAACAATATTAACGGGTGTTTTAAAAATGACGAACCGTACCTCAAAGTTTGAGGGAGATTTTGTGCTAGTGATTTTCTTTAGAATGATGAACGTTGTATAATACAATTATTGGAAGTTGATCATAGTACTTTATATTTTTTTATTGGTTGGGTCGGGTCAATTATATTAATTGACTCCCACTGAGAATTCAACTGATGATTAATTTCAATAATAATTATAATACAAAATTCACCATTTTAAAAAAACATGAATTGTAAAAACATGAAGGTACTAAAAAACATGTATTGCTATTACAGAAACAAATGAATTCACAAGGACATTATTGGTATTATGTGACATTAATGGACACTAAGACATTAGGACACTAGGACATTAATGTTTTATATGTGAATGTTCCATATTTGATGAAATAAGAACACATAGATTTTGTCAATAAACTACAGTATTTATTTGGTACAAGACCACGACTATGGTTTCATGACCACACAGGTCACATTTTCAAGTCAGCTTGAAAATGTGACCTGTAGTGTGGTCATGAAACCATGGTCGTGTACCAATAAATCTCTATAAATAAAAGCGAAATGGCACTGACTGATTCATTCATTCATTCATCACCAGAACTAAAAATCCACAGAACCGAATGCGTTCAAATTTGGCAGGCATGTTCAGTTGGACGTTTAGACGCGCGCTAAGAACGGATTTTAAAAACTTTTCAAGGATACGCCAAATATTTTAGTTTTTCTATAGTTTTTCAACGTTTTCTTCATTTTTTCGAGAACCAATGTTGATATTTGGTGGGCAGGTTCAGATAAGGTCTAGAAATGTTGTGTTAGAATATTTTTGCAATCCGTTCAATATTACGCCAGTAATCAGGTTTTCAAAATTGTAGATGTGTTGTGGGTTGCATATCTTCCGCCTTGATACGACCAATCCTAACTGTAAATTCAATGGTTCAGCGAGATTTTAGATGAACTAATTTGGAAGATCAAGTTTGAATCATTAAATCAAGTTTCAAACTATATATACTTCCCAAGGTTACGCTTAATATTGCCGTTTTACCATTTTTTGGAATTTTCGGAGTTTTTCTTAGGTTTTTCTAGAACAAATTGGCAGAAAATGTTGAAATTAGGTGAACAGGTCCAGATCAGGTGTAGAAATGCTGAAATAAATTTCGAATCCCTTCTGAACGGAATGTGCAGGCGAGTGAAGCGAGCCTGTTTGTCTCAGCTGTCACTGACAGAGGTTTTGCAGGCGAGCGAAGCGAGCCTGTTTGGCTCACTTACATTGCCTATACTGTCGGGGGTCTAGGCGGAGGAGGCGAGCGAAGCAAGCCTGCCGGCTAGTAGTGTGTAAAATTGACAAAATCTATGTGTTTTTATTTCATCATGTAACGTTTCTACAATATCGACCACAACTCAGTTGAATTTGTAAATGTTCACTTTGTAATTGATTGGGACTTATTGTATCACGATTGTGACTCTTATTGGGACACGATACATTTAATAATCACCGTACCCTTTGAAATTATTCTATTTTTGTTGATGACTAGTTGGTTGATGGCTTTGAAGTCATTATAATTACTATATGAAATGAAATCATTCCAAAAGTTACTGAGATTATTTATTGCGTTGGTGTAATGTAAAATACGTTAATAAATACACAGTTCTGTAATAAATAAATCACACAGTTCTGTGCTTTAAAAACATCAAATAATTAATTGATAATTGAATTAGATGAGGAAATTGATTTGAACATGATTGCTATACGAACTTGAACTGATTTTTCCGATCAAGGGATACCATGTTAGTATCAAGGATTGTTGTATTAAACTTTTATGAAATGAACACTTGATCAAACTATGTGAAAATTGTTATGTAAGAGTGCAAGACTTGATTGTTGTAACTTTGACCTATAAAATTTATTTTTCTAGGTGATATAATCATCTCCTGTCTTGACCCCATATCAACGGAAGGAATGAAAGAGGACGACATAGAAAAGCTGATGGAGAAAACCAGAGAAGAAATGTCGAAACATTACGATGAACTGAAGAAAGAAATCTTGGAGAAACAACAGAAAACCTATTCACTTGATGAAAAAAGATAGATTTCAATAATATAGAATTATCTGTAAATATGTCTTTCTATCTTTTCGAGACTGTTGATGTTTTATTGACGAGGACCACATTAAGAAGAGATTTTTTAGTTGAATTTGACATATCTACCATATTTTTGGGTTCTATGTAATAGACACTATTACTAATTGTTATTAATTGGATTTTTTTAGTTTTTGGGGGAATTCATTACCAACATTTTGTTAATATTGTTGTTGTTTATTTTATACCGGATATTTATTATTTATTTCTAATTAGATTGTTTTACGAGCCGAATTCTTTATTATTTTTTTAAATGTGAATTGTTGCAATTTTATAACAACAGACTTCTTATCACATTGTTTCACCAGCCGAATTCTTTATTATTTTTTAAAATGTAAATTGTTGTAATTGTATAACAACAGACTTCTTATTAGATTGTTCTACTAGCCGAATTCTTTATTATTTAAAAAAAATGTAAATTGTTGTAATTGAACATGAGACTTCATTCTTTTGAAATCAGTTTGTTTGAAAATAATCTTGAAATATTTGAAAACCTTTACCATCTCTAAATCGATCAAATTTTTAGAAATCATGAAGACTGTAAGTTCTCCACAGTGGCAATAATATAGTAGGATAGATTTTGAATTTCTAATGTCAAGATTTGTGAATGTTGAGTAAATTTTTGTCCTTTGAGGTTAATTACTATCTTGATATGAATGTGTCTTTCTGGACTGTGATAGAGTAACTAAAGCTAATATTTTATAATTGACTTATTTGTGAATAATACTCTATCGTAAATGTAATTAATCATGACTTGGAATCTCAATTAGATGTATACTATATATCTATATATATATATATATATGTACATATATACTATATATATGTATAATATTCCACTTTGTAGGTTTGTTGTAGTCATTTTTGGATATTCATGTTTGGATGAAAATGGAGTCTCACGGGTTATCATAGTGAAAATGTACATCGAATAATGCCATTTCTAGTGGTGACATTCCAGTTTGTTGAAGTTGAAGTTGAAGTGACAATCACTTTTGTATTCTTAGCACTTGGTAAGAATGAATGGATTAAAAATATTATTTGTCAGTTTGGTTTTTGTTTATTATCTGACAGCTACTCCTTACTCCCGTTCACTGGTAACTTTATTGTCATAAAATCCAGGTCTTGTCTGTATGATCTAGGCTATTATTTGATGACAAGTAAATAAAACTATACCTCATATTGCAAATAAGAAGACCAGAGGTTCCAAGAGAACAATAATAATTTATATTTTCTATCACTCAATAAATTATTGTTTCACAATTCCATCAGAGATGTTGTGGAACTTATCCATAATTTAGGTAAGTGAAAACTTGAAACTTAAGTATGGATTTTTAAATAAACTCTGTGGATCTGACAACCTTTGTTTTCACTTTGCTAAATTCTTGTTTTATTTACTGTGTTCTTTTTCAAAAGACTAGTATATAATTATATTGCATAGAAAATTAAACTTTAAACTTAGGGCTATTTAAAATAATTGATAAATAAAATAAAAGATCAAATATCCTTTTTAAAAAAACACGAGTCCCGAAACATGTCTGTAAAATAATATTTCTAAAGCTTTTTTGAAAAAAGGTATTTGATTTTTCATTTTATTTATCAAATATTGCATAGAATATAAGAAATGATTCAAGTTTTTAGGAAATGCTTATGGAATACTTGAAAGAATAGCTCGTAATCTAAGTAATTGTAATCAATATTCAGAGTAGTATACGGATTGAATTAAGAAAAATTGTTGGCGTAATAATGAATTGTAAGTCAGAGAAATATCTGCAATAAAATTGTCTCCGAATTGAACTAGCCTGAACAATGACATTTTGATCGACGCGTCATAATGAATCATTTTGATCGATGCGTCATAATGAATAATTTTGATCGACGCTTCATAATGAATCATTTTAATTGGACAGCATAATGAATAATTCATTATTACACAATATTTCATAGTGGAATATAATAATTTTTGTGGGCAAATAATTCTGATATAATATATCAAAACTAATGGTCATGAGACTTGATGATAACGATGAGCTGGAAAGAGTCTCCAACGAAATACGTAATTTTTTATGTTCCCTAATAGGTATTGTATAAAAATATGGTAAGTAATTTCAAGTATTTCATGTAACGTCCAAGTTGATCTTATTATCAACTCTTATGTTTGATGTTCCAGTTTCCATTCGACTATTTCCATGCGTTTTACTGTATACTAGACTCAGTATGCTAACATTTAATCAATAATAATTTAAAGCTAGATTAAAGCCGCGTATTCAAAGTGCGAGGCACATCATCTGCCTCGGGGTGAAGCTTGCGTGGTCTTGCGCTGTTTGTAACCACGTATGCTCGCTGCGAGCACGCGAACCAAATAAAATTGTTGAGCCGGATATCCACAGCAAAAGGATTGTGCGTAGTACGTAGCGAGGTAAACAGCACAGGTATCCACTTAACACATGCCTCGGCCATTTGACCGACAAGCACACTGCTCGCCTCGAATTGTGCGCCGCGTTTGCCTCGTTGCGAGCGCAAACCCGGTATCCACAGTCCGAGGCATGCGTCCTGAGCACATTACTTGCCCTGTCGATACGTGCCTTAAATCGATAAAGTTCGAGCAAGGGTTCGAGATAGAGAAATATGAAAAATATTTTCGTCTGATCAGTTCATTAATTCGTTATTTTCGTAGTTTTTAAATATACGGGGTTGGTGTAAAATAAGCTGCGAAAAATAATTTCAACGATTTTGTTACGACAGTGCTCAAAATGCTTCTATTCGCTCAGATGTAACCGTGGCTTGAGAGAATTGAATAAATAGTTAATTCTATAACTTTGGCTTACCGACGCGACCTCAAAACCACAGCCACATCTTCGTGGAAACAAAATGTCCTTATCATCCGTCACTGTCCAAGAACAGATAATGAAATAATCAGTAATTCGATGATAGCTTGCTTATTCTACACTTCTTTACCTAAATAATCAATAATTCTACTTTGAAATTTGAAATTATACATTACGCATTGATTATCAATAACATTTCACATAGCTATAGATCATCATAAACGGGTTAGGTCAGAATAATACTTTTGTGAAATTGAACGCAAATTCAAATATTTAGCGCCAACAAACCAGGTGCGGCAACCCTTGCATAATTAATTTTTTCATTTCTATTATATTTTCTGATAATACTAGATTGTGTGTGGTAAACGTATAGATAAAAAACAAAATAAGTTTCTTATATCATTATTTAAACGCAAAAAATCAGTTTAAATCTGCATCATAATAATGAAGACAAAGAAGAGAAATTTTCGTCTGCTATCAAAAGCGTTTGTAAGTTTGGTAACAGTGATGCTTGTAATTCGGAACTCAGTCGTTGATTGACATTACAATACACAAGTTGAGTTTTGTATGGGTTGTTGATTACATTTAATTCACGTGAAAATTGAAGTTTAATATTGTATGCAATATTTACAAATTCCATTGAAATGTTTTATTTGTGTAGCAATCTTTGACAAGTTTGTCTATCAAAAGTTGATCGTTCTTCCTTTTGAATTGGTGAGTGGAAATATTATTTTTGCCGGTCTTTTTATTTCGTTTTCATACCGGTATATTATTGTTTTCAAGTATTTCATATCCATTCAAAGATTTAGAATTGTAAAATTTCACTTTCAGCTCTAGAATTCAATTTTTGCAGCCATTGAATTATTTATTTCAATGTACCGGTATCAATGCTTTGTGAATGCAAATTCAATCAGGTGAATGTGTCACACTAACCAAAATGAAAAACCATAATTTTATAATTTAATGATATATTATTATGATATTTATAGTACTACTTATTATATATTCTAAGTATTATTCAAGAAAATACAGTTATTATTTATTTTTAATTCAATCATTTCCATAATATATTCAAAGATAAAGGGAATTGATACGTGGACTCAACAAATTTGAAATATCATTGTCTCTCAAATTGATCAAATCAATACAAATAAGATTAATCTTGCACGTCTATTTTGAAATTATAATTTGTATACCCCACAAACTCATATTTTCTATGGGTATTTTTGAAGGAAATTCTCAATGTAAACTAGTCTGATATCAATAACATATTTTTACTTTGTTCAAATACTGCGAGTAAAAAACTGTTAAGGCTACTGTGATAAAATGGTGCACGTGTCATTTGTTCTATTCAACTTCCCATAATCTTGAATATCATGAATTTTGAAGGGAGAATAAGTTGAGCAATGATGAAAAAATTATTCTAGTAGGAATAATCTGGATACTTCTACAAGCTTATGTAATAGTGTAACTTATTTTATTCATATTACGTAATAATTACATGCATCATGAAATAATTACATGTGTTGTTGACTTCTTGTACGATATAATTCAATATCAATCAATGATTCATTCATTATGATGATGAATCATTATTTTTTCACGTGATAGAGTTAACATTTCTGCCCAAACTTCGCCACGATGGCAGTCGTTTTATTCAATTTCATCAAGAGTTCGGAAAAATCCTCTTTATTATGTTTTTAAAGAATAGTTAACTCATGAATGCATAATTTATTTGAAAATTCATTTAAGTGAGTGCTACATGCTCATGCCCAAAAACTGCTCCTCTACTAATACATAATACAGTACAAAACCAGGTTATTTCAAATCATACAACTTCAAAAATTTCCACTTCATGACGATAATGATGAAATTTGGCAAAACCACTCAGAAACGTGTAACAAAAATTGCCTGCACCGAATTCATCGAATCGCGAAAATTAGTTTTTTGTCAATTCTTGGAAAGTGAATACTTTTCAATTGTTTTACTGCTGAGTTTGGAAAATCGTTTGAAGGCTAAATTGTGTTTGAAACACTATTGCTTTGCAGTTTTGAATAGTAATGATGCAGTCTAGAGAGTCTTTCTCTGATAAGGCGGGGTACTTCAATGTTCTGTGCTTTCTCAGTCTTATCTGTGCTGTGATTGGGCAATACATAGTTGACATTGCGGTTCATGAAAAATGCATTGATTCTGGCGCACTTTGGTCGATTTTTCAGCTATAGGTGTCGACAGCAAACTATACTTATTAAATATACCGGTATTAATTCAATTTTCTGGAATACATATTAAATAGTGCGTTCAAATAGTTAAATAGTGCGTTTACAATAAATGCTATTATTTAATAGCATAGAATAATAGAATTCCTAGGATTCTCTTTGCTAATAGTACGTCACATAATAGTATTATCACAATAATCTAATGAAATATCAGTTAATAATTGAATAATTGCAATATCCTATATCTTCTTCCCCGTTGGCTTCTTCAAAATTGACACACTAAATTGACTAAATCATCAATCACACATGAGAAACTGCTATAGTATGTCCAAGCAAAGAAAACATTCTGACAAGTGGGAAAATGACTCCAGATCAGTCAATATTGCTTCAGAAATTATAAACTTCGTCTTAAATTGTAGGAAACATTCTGATCTACAATTTGAGATCAAATGTATGATTCTTGAACCAATATTGACTGAACTGGAGTCATTTTCCATCTTGCCAGAATGTCTTCTTTGCTTGGACATACTATACAATATGAATCACGGTTATTTATGAATGTATCACTCAACTTTCTGCGAATA
The DNA here is from genome assembly GCA_017141385.1 of Sogatella furcifera. Classification (NCBI taxonomy): domain Eukaryota; kingdom Metazoa; phylum Arthropoda; class Insecta; order Hemiptera; family Delphacidae; genus Sogatella; species Sogatella furcifera. The sequence continues at coordinate 3,745,913 of CM029552.1, forward strand.
CAAATACAATACAGAGAGTACTAAGTACTTTATTATTGGTGGTAGGCGGAAGGAGCCAAGGAGGGTAATATAATTGAAAGCGCTAAGACTTGGAAACTTTGATGAAAACTTTTACAGTAGACTTGCTACTCAAGTGATGGCTTGGATAAGATTAAAATGTGGGCCCATCTGGGCATCACCCTCAAAAATACGTACTTTAAATACGGTACAGGGGTCTGAACCGTGTGAGCGGGGTACACTGGGTCAGAACCGTGTCATAGTGGTTATATTCGTTATGTAGGGGGTTTATAATCTGGATATTCGTTATGCAAGGGTAAGAGGGTTACTAACAAACACACAAAATGTTCGTTATATAGGGGGTCTTATATACGTATTTTGTTCGCTACATAGGGGTAAATCAACTATATTGAGCTATATGACGTATGTGAGGTGATTGATAAATAATACGATTTACTGGTTGATTCGTTACTTTGAGGTTCTTAATAGTTACAGAGGAGTTCCAATGTAGTTCATTTAAAAAAACAAGCTTAAAAATCATACATTTTGTGAAATTCTTAAAAAATGTGAACTATTTATCTGTCAAAGGGGGGGGGGCAAAGTTTCAGGTTTGGAGAGCGAGTTTATTTTGAACTATGTGAATCGATAAACTATATTTGGATTGTTGTTGGTGCTCTGTTGATTCAATCACGTGACTAGTGTTATGGCTCATCATGCACCTATTATTATTTCATCATTCGTGAAAAGTGGCCTAGTTAGGTAAGAATAATAGAGAAGAAGTAGTATCGAGTAAATATTCATATCAATTCTATAACAATCCTGTGTTCCATTTTAATTTTAATCTCTCTGTGTATTTTAATCTCATGAATGAATGATAAATGGTTATCAATTGTTTCGATTATCACTGAATCACACTGATTCACTTCAAACTCTTAACGATCTATTGCACGGAAATCAATTAAATAGCCGTAAAATTACGTCATCTGATGGCCTGACGCTAACAATATAACGCAACCCGTATCAAGGCGATTTAAATGAAAATTAAAGAGTTCGATACTCTATATTAATTGGATTCAACTTTCGATCTTACAAATGCTGTGACTGTGAGTAATTTTTAAAGGGGGTGATTTCATTTCAATATGGAAATAAAAGGAAAGCCGGAAAAAATGAGAATTTAAAGGTTTGTGGTGAGGACTTTGTACCTTTTTATGGCCTTCGTTATACCTTTTAGTAATGAAAATGAAATCTTCGTCATAACTTTTGAAAATAAAAATGAAACCTTTTTGGTGATGACTATAGATACCTTCATAATCGCCTTCGTTTCAGATAATATTGTACTTTGTTCGCTGACGAATACAATTTTATTATTGAAACAATGTTATTGTCTCTCTCTATTTTTATTATTTAATTCATGTTTTCATAATACTTTCGTTGGATTTTCCGCTTGCCTTGTTTCGCTGACTTGCACAACAATAAAAACAATTTTATTGTCCTAGTTGAGTCTCTTCACAGTATTTTAGCTTTTCAGCTCTCCAAAAAATCTTTCACATTATTAGATAATTGCAGATTAGTTGAGTCGGATTTTGGTTGCAAAGCTGTATGCGATAAATGTTGAGAAGAGTTTAAGTACTATAAGTTGGTACGGTAGTGGAATTCTGTTGCATTAGCAGAAGACTTGAATCTATATCTATATAAGCGAAATGGCACTGACTGATTCATTCATTCATTCATCACCAGAACTAAAAATCCACTGAACGGAATGCGTTCAAATTTGGCAGGCATGTTCAGTTGGACGTTTAGACGCGCGCTAAGAACGGATTTTAAAAACTTTTCAGGGATACGCTAAATATTTAAGTTTTTCTATAGTTTTTCGGCGTTTTCTCAATTTTTTCGAGAACCAATCGGTAGAAAATGTTGATATTTGGTGGGCAGGTTCAGATAAGGTCTAGAAATGTTGTGTTAAAATATTTTTGAAATCCGTTCAAGATTACGCCAGTAATCAGGTTTTCAAAATTGTAGATGTATTGCGGGTTACATATCTTCCGCCTTGATACGACCAATCCTTAGTGTAAATTCAATGGTTCAGCGAGATTATAGATGGAGTAATTAAGAAAACATTGAATCAAGTTTCAAGCAATGTCTGATATACTTCCCAAGGTTACGCTCAATATTAGTGTTTTACTATTTTTTGGAATTCTTCTTAGATTTTCCGAGAACAAATTGGCAGAAAATGTTGAAATTTGGTAAACAGGTCTAGATTAGGTCAATAAATGCTGTGTTCAATAAATTTCGAACCCCTTCTGAACGGAATTTGAAGGCGAGCGAAGCGAGCCTGTTTGACTCACTTACACTGCCGATAGTGGCGGGGGTCCAGGGGGCGGAGCCCCCTGGCTAGGCGGAGAAGGCGAGTGAAACGAGCCTGCCGGCTAGTTATTTTATATTCTTCTTCTAATTTGATTTCTTCAATTAGAAGTGTTAGCGTGTGCTAAGAAGTGAGGAGGGTAATCTCGCTTCCATTTTTTTATATTTTCACATTGGATAGTTAGAGAGGGATGAGTTAGCGATTGGGGTGGTCTTTATCTTTTCGAATTGAAGTTTTGAAGAAATTTGGCACCGGGTAATAATCGTTTAGTAGTTTAGCTCACGTCGCTTTTTGCTGCTGTTGAGTACCAGCATTTGTTGAACTGAACCCAATATTGTTGTTGAACAACTTTATTGCTATTCAATTACCATTGAATAGCTATTCAATAACAATTGAATAGCTAGCTATTGCTATTCATTTACCATTCAATGAATCGCGGAATATTATAGATTGTTTATGAGATAGTTGTAATGCATGAAAGGTTGATAGACTGATCAAGAAATGTACGAAGTATAGAATGGGAAATACATAAATTCATGCTAGATTACATGAAGCCTTTTAGAATAAGAATATATATTAGTCCAGTAATATGAAAATTCTAGGATTTTTTTAGTAGTAGTTATTAATATACTATTTGTTGTTTATTTGAAAAAGAAGTTTTTCACTAAACTTCTAAATTACCTACACTTTAAAAGTAGATCCTAATAGAAACTTTTCTTACATCGATATAAGGAGCTTTTCCATATAGTTCAAATTTAAAGACGTGTGAATTCCCACCAAAGCAATTCTGAACTTTCAGTTTTGCAATTTAAGTCTTGATCTTCATTAGCGATCCAATTCACACATTGGCGAGGTGGAACCTACTCGTAAGGGACTCCCCACCCCACAATTGAAAACCATAAGCATATTTGCCCTTACCTCAGCTACCTTAGACTTACGTCAAAAAGAGACTCCAAACATTCAAAACGTAATACATTCAGGATTCAGAAACACACCGAGAAACCGAGATCCCAAACCAGCATTCCTTTTCTGCTTTGCTGAAAAATTGCTTTCAATCGAATAGTGAAGTTTCAATATGCAGCTGTCAGTACCAGAGATTCATTCATAATTTATATCCTAGTCACCTAAAAAACCCACGGTATTCTGATCCTAAAAGAGTTGTGAATAATTATTCTTTGATAATGGGTAGGTCAAATAGTTGATCTTGTAAACAGAAATTCAACTTGACTCAACAATTTTTTTCAATTGAGGAGCAATTTTTCAATCCAGGGAGAGATTAAGGGGATACAACTTATTCCCCCCAAAAAACTTCCTCATCTCGTCCTCGATTAAAATCGCCAAACTTTCGAAAGATTTCTATTCAACGCCGATTTCAGATTTTCAGTAGAACGCCGATTATCCGAAGTAATTGGGACCGGACCAGGGTCAATTCGGATAATTGGACATGTGGTAAAACAATGTGTTAAACTTGGAATAAACTTCATTACATTTGAAAAGTACAGAGTAGTGAATGATGTTGAATTAATATGGAAAGCAAAACAAGTACTGTACTAAACTACAGAACAGTAAGTATAATTCGAAAAAAATAAGAGAAGCTACGATCACGTCGTAAACGCTGGTTTTTAATAATTTCTTACTACGCTTAAGACCGATTCGGAATTGGCAATTTGGTTGATCGGCGTTCTACTGTACATTTATTCAATCAAAAACAACATATTCGCATTTCATTTAACTGCCTATTACTAAATTAAATTGCATCATGAATGTTATCAAAGTTATATTGTTAACGAAACAATGTTTATTTACGGAAAAATTTTACATTTTCTGTTATCGTGTATCAAACGAAGCGCTACCGAGACTATCTGTAATTGATAACAATTACTGCCAGTATAGTCTGTCCAAGCAAAGAAGACATTCTGGCAAGATGGTAAAATGGCTCCAGCTCGTTCAATATTGGTTCAAAAATTATACAATTTGTCTCAAATTGTAGAAAACATTCTGCTCCACAATTTGAAACCAAACCTTTAATTTTTGAATAAATATTGACCGAGTTGGAGTAATTTTCCCATCGTGCCAGAATGTCTCCTTGCTTGGACAGACCTCTGTACGGTATTATTGGTAATGATGGTATTATGACATTGACATTGGGGTTCAGTGGGCTTCGACCTTGGCTTGGAGTCACAGTTACTGATAATTATTATTGCCAATAATATTTTCAAGGTCTAGATTAGGATCAGGTGTTGTCTATGTTTTACAATATTGTACAGAACTTAATCAATGTTTTCTTTTTGTCTATTATGGCTAGTTCCTAGTAGGCTATTATAAAAAAGGGCTAGTGTTCAAATTAAAACTGTTAATAAAGTATCGTGATTTCAATTTTTATTAGTCAAGAACCTAATCAGTATGATGAACTTCTGATAATCTATCAGTGGACCACTTGAAAGATGTTCCTTTTTATCTTAAAAATGTCTATTAATAATTATCAATAAAGTTGAACAATACCTTATCACAACTTATATAAATTGCGCAGTATCATTGTATTATTCAATTGAATTATTATAATCGATAGTTTTGTGGAGATTAGGATACTTATAATCGATATCGTGAATCACTTATATTACATCACAATATATTATTATATAATTATCACATAGTTCTAATTACTACAATTCGCATAATTATATCATCAAGTGAAACTCACAATATAACAAAATAATCATGGCTATCTCAAATCAATTTCTATTCCTATCAAATTACAATAGAACGGAATTGAATTCAATGAAAAATTGGGGAAATACAACAATGAGTACTTTCAAATTCTAATTAGATGGGAAATTTAGGAAAATACATATATAATACAATAGGAGTTTTTCTTTTTTAATCTTGGATTAGACATTTAGTTGGATCAACATTGGCTCGACTAGACAAGACTGATGCCCGGTTTTTCCAAGCACATTCAAATTTGAGGGACCCTCAAGTTTACTACACTTTACTACATTTCCTATACTTATCATAGAAAATGTCAGCTGTTCATCAAAATTTGAGGGTCCCTCAACTTTGAGTGTGCTTGGAAAAACCCGGCATAACACCATATCAACGAGAGCATTTTTTTTAAATCTTGGATAATCAAAATATTGGTTTAACTAACAAGATTGAACAAATAAGACTAAATAAAAAGTATTGTTCTAACTGATAGTATTGTTTCAACTAACACCCTATTAACAAGAAAATGACAACGTAATGTTTTCGAAAAATCTATCAGTCACAACCTTCAAAGGTTTTGTAATGTGTTGTTCAATGGTTAATTAAAATTCAAATGACAACGTGCCCAGTTATTAGTATTTGAAACTCATCAGTGACACTGACACTATTACACATCGTTTACTTTGTACCGTAACTATGCTCTACTTGATGTAACATCCGAATTGGAATACAATATATTCCCTATCTTATACATGTCACGTAATGTCGGAAGTCACATCAAATACGGAGTAGCGTGAAAGTCAACATAACTTGAAACTTGTGAGCATGACTTGAAATCTGCAAGAAGCATGACTAGGAACTTGAAAGATGTTTAGCTTAGTTTATTTTCCAATAAAAGCATGACTAATGAAGCCACATAAAGAGCTAGTCACTGTTTTTCTTGTTACTGTAATGTGTGTACAGAGGTTCAGTATTTGTTGACCACAACAGTAACATATAACGAAGCAGTTAAACAGTAAACCAGAGTGATAAAGAATTGTGAGTTATAATGAATGCAGAAATTAGTGAGCATTTTTCAAATTTTAAATAGGTGTTGAAGTGAAAAAACTCTGATGAAAGTTGGTGTGATGAAAGTGTATAATAGCTCTTGGAATGGTATAGTCAGTGAATATGGAGAAATGTTATATGTCTCTCTGTATTCACTGGTATAGTCTGTACAAGAAAAGAAGACATTCTGGCAAGATGGAAAAATGATTCCATCTTGGACAATATTAGTCCAAAAATTCTAAATTTGGTCTCAGATTGTAGAAAACATTCTGATCATGTCTTTCTGTCCAAATTTATCATGTTTGAATCAATATTGATCGAGCTGGAGTCATTTCCCCTTCTTGCCAGAATGTCTTCTTCGCTTGGAGAGACTAATAATGCATGTGAGAGGACAAAAAAATTGAATTGAATCACTAAATTTATCCTCCTAGAGGGCGGAGTTGAGGCGTAGTAAGCCCTCTCTTCCAATCTTAACCCTCGAGAAAAAAATTAACCATAGGGAAATTGCTTGTCTTGAGAGAGATCTCGATGTCTTTATCAAAAAGGAGTGACGGAGAAAGAAAAGAATTAGAGAGAGAGAGTCTGGGAGAGAGAGAGAGAAAGAGAGAGCGTGAATGAGTGCGTAAAAAAGGAAGATTATTAAAGTTCTTGGAACAACATGTTGTTATCACCTGTAGGAATATTAATTTCAAATGTTGGTCCTTGTTCAAAATTGAACGAAAAACTTCATACTTCAATTATTATTCAATGAATTAATGAAGACAATTCTATTGTGTTTCTTCATCAAATGAACACTTCCTTTGGATTTGAATTTCAAATCTCAAACTCTTTGACTGGGTCAATTTTTTATTGTACAACAAAAAAGTATAATTTGATAGAACTGTATTGTTGACTAATGCTTTTTGAAACTGCGAACACAATGACTCAGAAATAAATTCGTCCTACTTTTTTCATATATTCTAGCAATTATTTATGAATTGAAAAGTGCGTTCAGAGTTGAATAAATGAAATTGAAATATTTATGGATTGAAGATGTTCCATATTATCAAAATTTCTTTTTACATTAAACTTGAATGTAAACTTTAATTAAAATTAGATTTTTAATTTTTGGTCGCGATAGAGTTTAAACTTCACTTATTAAAATCATCTTCAATCCAATCCGATTTCAGCATTAATAATTGAATCTGCGAGGACTTTGAAATTCAATTATTGAATTTTGATAATAACTTAACTTAGAACTTCTAATTGATAATATTAAATCATATCCTCAGTTTTGTTTTCATTTTCATGCAGGATTCTGTCCAAAATGAATATAATACATATCATTTTTTGATTAAATATATTATATAGTTTCTTGAACCATGACTAGCTGCTGTGTGTTAATAATCATTCACTAGGATATATCTTGACTGCATCGTAGGTAATATATCCCAGTAAAAATAAAAATATAATTGAACAAAAAAAAATTGAACAAATATAATTGAACAGTTTCGAATAGTTCTCAAACCCGAATCATTCATAGTTGACTGAGGAGTTAGTTCCTCACTTCGCCGTCAACAGCAGCACCTACTGGCTTGAATTACTACTGTAGTACGGCTTGCTGGCCTCTCATTGGCCCAGAGTAGCTGGCCAATCACGTTCGACAGTGGGCGGCACTAATATACTGTAGCTTCCCAATACCAATCGCAGTGCAGTATGAATCCACCAATAGTGCTCGTCCTTCAATACGGACCGTGAAGACAAAACTAAAATGGAGTTTCTATTGTTATTTATTTGGGATCTCGTTTATGCGCCATGATCGATCTTTAATTTCAAAATGGATCTAGTCTAATACGTATTTTTTGTTTGCTTGGAAAATTTGTTTTCTCATGTGTCGTGTTATTCTCGAAAAATGGGAAATTCATTAATCTATAAATACTATTGTATAAATGATATTTCTAGTTTAAAATTGATTCTATATCAAACATTTCATTTAATTGTTTTCTATAGATTATTATTTATAAGCATTTATAATCAATACAGTAAATTTATTTGTGAGTCTCTTTTTGAATTCAAATGAATATACAGTACGTACAGGTTAAACTTCACATCATGCTTAATAGATTCTTAAATCACTGGCGGCTCGTGCCCACGAATCAAGTGAAGTGCTCGTACCTTTCACTGTACAGCACTTCACCTGTTTCGTGGGCACGAGCCGCCAGTGTCTTAAATATTTTAAAAATTTGATTTCTTCTACCTTTCTGCCTCAAAACTACCGCAATGCGTTTACAACCTTTACATGTTTACCAATAGTATTGATTCTACAGCTTTTTTATAGTATCCAATTCTATGTTAAATAACTATTTTATACAGTAATATAAAATGAACTCAACCCTCTGGACTAATCTCTCCTCATTACAGTATAGCTATATTTTGTATTCAGATGAGCTGTATATAAATCATGGTGGACCCCACTACACCTATATACTCAATTTAGTGAAATGTGTATACAACTATATACTAGACACACTGCAGTGTATATCACTCCTGTTATTGCATTAGGTATAGTTATATTTTGTATTCAGATGAGCTGTATATAAATCATGGTGGACCTCCACTACACCTATTTGCTTCATCCACTGAAATGTGTTTATTTTTCTGATGGAACTCTACTATATACCTAGCTAGTCTACTTTTTCTAGAGATATAAATCCCACTTTGAAGTGGACTGTACTTCTTTGTTGGAGCGCAGTGGTGCAGTGTTGAGTGATTTAAACTCCCGAAATTGTGGGGGTCACGCAACGTTCCCCCCCCCCCTCTATCAGGAAAACCCTGACTCACCCTCTAGGGAGCTCCAAATCCCCTCCCCCCCAACACATAAGGGCCTCAACCTTATAAGGGTACAATGTACCCGAACCCTTTCTTTGTCCAACACCTACAATTCTATCCTTTGTTCAACACTCCCATGTTGAATTGCTCAGTTTCTTTCAGAATATTATTGAGGGCTGAGGTTTGAATTTTTTCCTGTTCTCACTTGTAGCCACTATTATATAGTTCAATGGTAAAGCTCGTGTCAACTAGACAGACGGTTGTTAATGCATAGCTCTGTTAATTACTACAGCTTTTCTTTTTTCTCTTTTTCTTATTAGGCCTATTTATCTTCCTTCATTTTCTCCTCTTCAGTCCACTCATACTTTTCATAATTTGTTTTTTGATCATCCTCCATTCATCCATATTGTTCTTCTCTTTTATTTTTTCTGCCTTCCTCTCCTTTCTCTACTACTCTTCACACCCTTTTTCGTTGTCGACTGCATCATCTACTTCCTTCAACGCACTGGCGGCTCGTGCCCACGAAACAGGCGAAGTGCTGTACAGTTGAAGATACGGGCACTTCACCTGTTCCGTGCCATTTTGTCTGTTTCTTCTTTGTGCCCTTTCAACAAGGAAATTCTGTTTCACTTTGATCTCCTACTTGACATGTGTAATTTTTTCTCAAAACATAAGAATGCATGATGTATTGCAAACTCATTTTTGTTGGCTGAATTGTTTGTGAACAAAAAAAACACAGAAAAAGTGAACAATTGAGTAATACATTTTCCCGTGAAACAGTGATGAAGCATTATGTTAAAAGTTGGCAAAAAAGCGCTTCGATTCAAAAAGCCTTGACACTTGTTAACTCCTTTTAGGCGGCTATTTTTACAAGTTCAATAAGGAAAAATATGTTTTCCTCATTATTTTTTCCATGATTGAGTGTTCCAACAGATATGTCACGTGGGCTTTCTCGTCATGTGCAAAATCGTGAATTTATTTATGAGATTAATTTACATTTATGAAGTTTTGAACATTCATTGTTCAATTACTAGAGCCATAACAGAAATACAGGTTACAGAGAGAATAGAACTATACTATTCAATTGAAAATAATAGGCATATTTTATGACTTGTATTTTGTTTGTATAAATTATAAATTCAAGAGGAACAGTGTTTTGGGCTGTAAAGCATGTTGTACTCATTAATGTAAAATGACTAGAAACTATAAATTTAAATTAAATTAAAAATTCTTAATGGATCTGTATAGTCTAGTGATACAGTACGAAGTAACAGTCGTAATAAACTACTAGTAGAGTATGTATGATCTGAGCGAGAAATACTAGGTTGAGCCTAGTATTATTTATATAGTACTATTTTTCTTCCGAATTTTTATGAGAAACGATTATGCCATTAGTAAGTTTTCATTTTAATGCTGTACTAGCAAATTTTCATAGTTCAAGATTTTTAAAAAAATATTCGTTTGGTTTTATGTTGAAAAGACCTGGGAAAGTAGAAACCTGTAGATTAGTAATTATGTATAGGAATAAATAAAGCATGATTGTTTAGAAGCTTGAGTATTCCGCTACTGTATTTATAATTTGTTTTTGAAGATCTGCCGCCTATATAATGCTCTATTATAGAGCATTAGAGACTGGAACTCATGTTGATATCACTCTCAAAAATAGAATTTGGAAAAAATTCGAGCGTCTAATGTAAAAAATACACTGTATTGAAATATTAAATATATTTGTTGTGTTAAAATATACCGTGATTTACTACCGGTACATTTTGAAATAGTATTCAGGTTAAAATATTATGCTACAGGTGTTGGATGCTCATTTTTCAAGTGAATCTGATTCGTTTACAAATATTACAATAGTAATAAACTTTATTATATTCAATCAAGTTCATTGACCTCTCATCTGAAGTACATCTACAATGAATCTCAACAAAATCATAACCTCAGTAACTTCAAATCGATTTTCCTCATTGGTCAATAATTTAGAATTCATAATGAATTATTAGAAACAATAATAAAAAAATAATTAAGAACAATATAAACAATAATGCATAATTTCACTTCTGTGATCCAGAATTTCACCCGATAAATGTAAATATATTTATTTCTTCATGAATAAACATGATATTATAATAATAATAATAACAACCTAATTTGAAAAAATGAATCTGATTAGTCTCAAATTAAAAAAAGTTTTATTATGAATCCGCTATACAGACTAAAGAAACACATTGAAAAGTTTCAAATATCTCAGTCAATTCAATGATAATTAAATGTCAATTAAATGATAACCAAGAAGAAAGCATATTGTTACTTACTTTTTTCAAAGATCACGTGAAACGTATTCTTCGGAGGACTATAATATGATACACTACTATACAACAATGTAAAAAATGAACATCAAACTATGGAAGATGAAGACTTCCTGGTACACCAACAGTAGAACGTACTTCAAATTAACAAGCTATTTGAACTAGAATGCTATTTAAAAGTACCTATTATTTCAGTTTTGGGGAGGAGTGATGAGAACTAATATGGTTTCTTCGGAAAAAGATTTCTCTTCAACTCCAACAACAAAGCTACAATAACTAGTAAGAATAACTAGATCTACTCGAATTGCAAAGATTCGATCCGCAGGATCAGGTTTGTAGTAGGGATGATGAGAAGATTATAAGGTACCCAATCATGTGAGGAAGATCTTGGTACGCCCCTTATTATGTGTTTGTCTTTGTCAACATTGTCGATGAAGTTCACCTTCAACAGTTTTAAATTGATCAGATTCAAATCAGCACTAGCCGGCAATTAGGCTACTTATAATTATGTGAGTTAAAAAACTTATAAATAAAAATATAAAATAATTAACAGTTATTGGGACATTCACTTAACTAGTTAAGTCGTGTTATCCTGTTGAAAAACCGTTTTTATTCTGTATAATAAAACCAGTGTGACCAGTTGCCTGGAAAACTTATCAAGAAACAAAAAAATTACACAAAATTTTGAAGAAATGCTCCGATAGCGTGATTTGCATTGGAGATATGCTTCCAATTGAATTAGGAAATCATGTAGAATGATACAAAGTTGCATATAGTAATGAGATTCAATGTGGAATTATTTCAATGACTTTTCATTTGCACAGTAATTTTCGTCAATAATTATGTGGAATTTTTTGAGTAGATCTACAGTATTGTAAAAAAAATTGTTCTCTCTTTATTTACTTTAATCTCAGATTTTTTATACACTTTTCTTCGTTCCACCAAAACCCAAAATCTTCATCAGTAAGTTACTTAGCAGGAATAAGTTCTAGAGACTTCCTTGAACTCTGATAATTGAATATCGCAATCTTTTGATTTAAAATTCTAATTTAACAGAATTTAAACCTACAAATTTCAAACGTACAAAAATGGCAATTTAAGATGATTCTATAGGCCTACTTTAAGGAAATAAAGTATAAGATTCAAGTATGGAATTATCCTGTATTGCAATTTTTTGCGTGCCACCGTCAAGTTAGTTAAGAATTTTATTAAAATATCTCTAACCTTGAAGTTATCGGTGATCCTCAATGAAGAGTCCTTAACCACGGTCAATTCCGAAGTTTAACTTCAATCCGGTAGTAAATCTTTCCTAAAGTTTAAACACTACTTGTTATGGTTATAGAATCGAACCACGAACTTATAAGAGATGAAACTTTCAACTTGAAAGAGATGAAACCTAGCAAAACCTCTCAGCATCTAGTCTATCTCGCCAACTAAAATCTTGTGTCGCATTCACTCAAGTTTCATTTATTTGCGCTACGGCCTACCTACCTCAGATTTTGTTTCTCTTCTTGTCTCTCTTTCATTCATTCCCATGTGTTTGTCTTCTTCTTTCTCTGTGTTTGCACTATACTTGAGCACTAGAATGAGCAGAATGAGACGGTGATAATGTGGATGCAAATATAGTCTGTTCAAGCAAAGAAGATATTCTGGCAAGATGGGAGAATGACTGCAGCTCGGTCAAAATTGTTTCAAGAATTATAAATTTGAACACAAATTGTAGATCAGAATGTTTCCTACAATTTGAGACCAAATTTTCAATTTTTGAACCAATATTGACCGAGCTGGAGTCATTATCCCATCTTGCCAGAATGTCTTCTTTGGTGGGACAGATTGAAGTTGGTGCTGGGAACTATGTTTGCATTTCTGTTTGAACAGTGTTTCACCTCCATGAGAGTTTTCCTCTTTGACAACTTATTTCACTTCTCTGCTTCTGCTTTATCATGTTCTAATGTTCTTATACTTCATCTGTTTCCCCTCTAGCTTTTCTTCTTCTTTTTCTTGATCTTTTACCTTCTCATTTTTCTTCTTCTTGTTCTTCTTCTTCTTCTTCTTGTTCTTCTTCTTCTTCTTCTTCTTCTTCTTCTTCTTCTTCTTCTTCTTCTTCTTCTTCTTCTTCTTCTTCTTCTTCTTCTTCTTCTTCCTCCTTCTTCTTCTTCTTCTTCTTCTTCTTCTTCTTCTTCTTCTTCTTCTTCTTCTTCTTCTTCTTCTTCTTCTTTTTTTCTTCTTTCTTCTTCTTCTTCTTCTTCTTCTTCTTCTTCTTCTTCTTCTTCGTCTCTTCCATTCCTTTTCAATATTCTTCAATTTCTTTCTTGTGTCCTCTTACTGTGCCCATTTTCTGTTTCTTCTTGATCTTGATCTTCCTTCTTCTTTCATCTTCTCTTCGTTAACTCCACAATTTTCTTCATCCTCTTCCCTGTGTCTTCTTACAACCCTTCTTCTGTTTACCTTTTCTTCTTCAATCCTTCAATTTTCTCCTTCATCTTGTAGTTCGCTATCGATATAACCCTAATTTAACTTTCCTTCTCTCAGCTCTTTAATGCCCATTTGAACGATTCACCATAAAACTCAACCAACACAATTTTCGACTTTTCAATAATACTAGTCTAAGGGAAAAGCACCAGTAGTGGCCATTTGAATGGTTTTTTCTTTAAAACACGAATTTGATGCCTTCAAATGAGTTCTAAACCTACTAGAGACTTAGCTTATACTATTTAGCAGCTAAATAGTTCAAGTAGGAGCTTGCAGATCATCATTAGAGATTTTTGAGTGAGATTCATTGTCGCTATTTCACTCGAAAACGCGGTTTCAGTAAGAAGTTCAGTTTCCTCTTAGCAGTTTCAGTAAGAAGGCATGTATACAAATTCTTGTATTATGACTAGAAAGTCTGTAAATTTCGCTATTTCTGGTGTTATAATCATTCCCTAGAATGTCTAGATGATGTTTAGAAGGTTTCTAGCCAAATACAGCTAATATTTCGGCGTAAAAGCAGGCTGGCCACTACTAGAGCAAGAAACCGTGAATAATCTAGTAGTGGCCACCCAATAGAAATTGTTGTAGAAGTTGTGGATATTGTTGTAAAAGTTGGTGTAATTTGAATTTATGTTCTCCTTAGACTGTTTCAAATAGGTTACAGAGGAAAAATAACTTTACAATGTCTGTTTTCTGGTTTAACCTCACTTTTCTGGTGGCTTGTAACCAACAACAATGCATTACCAATTCAACTCATTTTATTATAACCTACTATTATTTCTGGCGTTATAATCAATGTCTGGAATAAAAACTTAGCTTACTTGAATAATTGCAACAGGCAGCTTGAGAAATTAACTTGTCAATGAGCATAAAACATGATTTGGCCACTATAGAATCAGTGCCTGGCCACTATTGAATCAAAGTGGCCACTTTAGAATCAAAATTGAGTTTCACGAAAAATTTAATAATTCATTTGTGAATTGACATATTCGCCATTTCAAGGAATAGGTCAATCAGGAAGGATCTGGGCTACAGTCTTTTTGAGTTTTGGATGAGATAGCTGATAATATGGTCTCACAATTCGGCATAAACTATAAAAAATTCCTTAAACATGGCCACCACTGGTGCTTTTACCTTAATACTTGTTTGTTTCATCTATTTTAATTTCTCATAATTCTTCTTCTCAAGCGTCTCTCTCTCTCTCCTTCTCTCTCTCTTTCCCCACTTCCTCTTCTCCCTCTTCTACGTCATAGTCTGCTGCTTTTGTAATCGCTTCTGTTTGCTAACCTTGTCTTGTCTTATACGTAAATAATAAGAAAAGTTGTCAAATGTATTTTTTCACCTAGTACTCACAAGTTCACTAACTGCTTCCAGTTATTCTATACCTATTTATACTTATTCTATTTATAGTATCCGTTAATATTATTTACACTCAATATATTATAACAGTTCTCTATAACTATATTCGTATTGGAATAATAACAGTTGTATATAACTATAGTCGTATTGGAATACTAACAGTCATCTATAAATATATTCGTATTGGAATACCAACAGTTATCTATAACTATATTGGTATTGTCTTATTACATACGTAACTGTACAAATGGTGAGAGAGAGATGATGCTATTGGTGAGTTTTCATGAAAAAGTGAGATAAAGATTTCCTCTCAGTTGTCGCTAAATCTATTAGCTTGTTCAAATAGTGTACTGGCCACCATTAAACAACACCTTATTATTTTTAGTGTTTTTCCAGAAAAATCTAACTTCTGTTGAAATGCATTAGCTACTAATTCACAGACTTTTTTTCAAGTCTATTATTCTACTTGTTTGGTCTATCTATTTTGACATTTTTCCTTGTTGTCCGTTTTATTTTGGTGAGCTGGCGTTTTTTCCTCATTCAAAATTCAGCAGTTTCTCTGTAACTGAATAAATGAATTTACATCAAGTAAAAATGGAAAAAATGAATTTTTATCATTGAAATTTATTTATTATATTGAATGAAATAAAATAATTTTTCAAGTTTATTTTCATCATAAATATAATGTAACAGTAATTCAGAAACTGTTCATTATTTAATGCATTCTATCCACTTCACCATCGACGAAGTCAAAGTTTATCCTAAACTAAAAACATCACTGGGAATTTCTGATTGTGTGGTCTGAGATACAAATCTATAAATATAGTCGGTCAAAGCAAAGAAGACCCTCTGGCAAGATGGAGAAATGAATTCAGCTTGGTAAATATTTGTTTAAGAATTATAATTGTGGTCTTAATAGTAGATAAAATTGTTACCTACAATTTGAGATCAAATTGATAAATTTTAAACCAAAATTGACCGAGCTTGAGTCATTTTCTCATCATGCCAGAGGGTTTTCTTTGTTTGGACAGACTGTAGCTCTATGGTTCTGGGAGCAAACATTGGATTTGTATGTTTACGTAATGGGTGGCCTGTTCCCTGTTGTGTGGAGGGGTGATAGAACCAAAATTTTTATTCTCCATCTACACTCTCTGGTTGAGAGTTCAAACAATCCGAATTTAATCTTCCCAAATCAAAGCCACAATCAACTAGATATAATTATATTTTGGTGGTTCTGTTGAAAAATTCACCTCCTATTTCAATATTTCAAGCACTCCGAAAAATAGTAAATAATTCAACGATAACTTCCACAAACATGTATATTTGAAAGGCAAATGAATTATTTCTCTGTTTTCAATAATGTCGCTGAAAGTTTAGGCGATTTACTAGCTGATGTAAATCATCTATTGTATATTTTGATTTCAAAAACATAATCTAGGCATAGCTTAATGACAACTCTAACTGCCAACATCAGCTGTTGGAGCACACAAGAAACAGACGAAACCGCTTAAAATTTTAGTGTCAGCAATGCTATTCGCTGTATACTGTATAGGCTACTATTTCCAGTATTTAAATATATTGTTGCGGTAGATAACACTCAAATGAGTTTGAAGTAAATGAAACATGATAATTATTATATAGAAAATTTTTTTGTTATTAATCTCTTTACCATTTGGTTGTAGAATATTTTGGTTGATAGATTTATGCCTAACTACAATATGTTCTAGGCAGGACCCTAACGTGGTTTTTTGGCACCCTATGTGCGATATTTTGGCAGGCCCCCCCTCTCGGTCATTACCAGACGAATGCAATACAAAATATTATATATAATGTACTCCAACATATATTCAAAGTCAAACATGATTGAACTGCATTGTATGTTCACATTTTTCTCATAAGCAATACCAATGTTGCAAGTGGTGTGGCAAAAAGGATTATAGGGACTTGCTTATTGTATCCCAACGTATTGTTTTGTATTTTTATGTATTGGATACGTGATAAACAAACGCCTACAGGAATTAATACAAAATAACTAAAGCTTATCTACCACTGGCGGCTCGTGCCCACGAAACAGGTGAAGTGCTGTTTACTAGATAAAAGATACGAGCACTTCACCTGTTTTGTGGGCACGAGCCGCCAGTACTATCTACATTGAGCAAAACTGTCACATTGTACCGTACTTTACCATAAAAATATTAACATTTTAATTATTTATTAATTAATTTTGTTAGGTTGCTTGAAAGCACAAATAACAAAGGGAATGATAAATTTTTCAAACAAAAATATCATCATAGATATTTAATTTCACTGGAAATAAAGATGTTTTAACAAAAAATCGGAAACTCAATAACAAGCAAATTGAAGATTTCAGCCATTTTCACTGCTCTACCCAACTTTCTTGAATAACATTCGAAATGGTTCTTAATTCAGCCAGCAGATGGCAGTAGCAATAAGGTAGGTAACTTGCTTCGACTGACTACCATTGGACACGCCTCCAAGCTCCGCCTGTAATCAAAATGGCCGAAACATTGGTTAGAAAAGTTTCCAAATTCAACCAGTAGATGGAAGCAGTTGATAGGTGATGTTTCAGATTTGACCTGGACACGCCTTCATGCAACGCCTGCTCTTCTCTTATTGGTTGACAGTGTGTCGTGAGTTCTGTCTTAGAAAATGGCTGCTAGAAGGAAAATGATGGATGGTGTATCATACACAAAAAATTACGCTGATTTACTATTGACGATCTTGTGCTAATATAATATTTATTTATGTATTCAGGCTGATAAGATTCTATCAAGTTTTTATATACAATGCATATAATGAGATAGAACTCGAACTATTCATGATCTAATGTCAACCTCTTGCCAAAGAAGGAAAAACTACTCACTACAAAAACTGTAAGGTGGTTGTCAGCCAACCATAGAATGAAATTAAGAGGGGCATTTCTTGGCTTGCTTCATTCATTGATCGTGGTTTTTCAATTGATCAATTCATTATGATGAATGAATTTATGTGGAGGAAATAATTTCTTCTGGATTCAAGTTGTTGGTGAAATAAGTTTTTTATCAAATAGTGAGAAATTATTCTAATAGCCCAATTGAATTTTTTTAAATTCCCGTTTGACCCCGGCCGCTGCGGTGCCCCCTTGGCCGTGGCGCCGTGTGCGGTCGCATACTCCGCACACCCCACGCGAGGGCACTGTTTTTTACAATGCTTATAATAACACTAAATAATTCGGACAGCTCAATTTCCAGATACTTCCCTTCAAGTTCATTCACTAAATAAATATACGAACATGTTTCTTGACGGATCTTCATGTGTAAACACACCCACGAATTACGATTTTGTGACGTCACATCAGTGACGCATGAAGGACTCGAAAAAATTCCTAGCAATACAATCATCATCAAACATAACATAAAATCATCGTCATCAAAAGTCACACCTCCTCTTCAATTGATCTTGAAACCGGTTGACTTTTGTATTGTGTATAGTTGTGAATGAATAGTTCAATACTAATAGACTTTTGTTACCTTAGGTTAAGGTTCAAGAGTCAATGTCAAGGTATTTACTATTGTATGTTTATTCAACAGGTATTTGATTGATAGAAGATGGTAAACACTTGAGCCCACTGCTTGAGCCATTCCTTTTTCTTGAGGTTTAGACCACGAAATCAGTTCAATCAATTTATTCACACACTCAACATATTACATTGACATCAAAATAACAATAAAATACATCAATAATATTACAATATTAAATAAATAAATTATATAACTGGGAGCACTAAAGAAAAAGGCTATGCATAGGCAAACAAGTTGTCGGGAAAATAGGGTAGAGGATCAAAAGTTCTTCCAGCAACTATGTTTATCTATCTCCTAGGATCTAGGAAGGTTTTTAATCCGTGGAAATTTTGTAAAGGATGGGGAGAAAGGGTGTGGTAGAGGGGGTAGAAGTCACTTTTCAAAAAACGTTTACACTATCAGTAACTAAACGCCCTTATTACTCCTTGATATGTTAGGTAAGATATAAGTCCCAATACGGCCCAAGCATACGAATCTGAAGAGTTCTCTATTAACTTACTTTGAGCAAAGAGGATTCTAGGATTTATTATTCCATGGAGGAGAGTTCTATTATGCTTGAGTCTTTGAGTTCTACTTGTAGAAAAAGTGGTTCAAATAATCATAATCCATGTTTTTTGTGAATAATAATTATGATTTATAATTGAACAGCTATATTAACAGCAATGTAATAATTGAACAGCATTATTAATAACAATACAATACGAATAAATTGTTTATTATAATCAATTGATTGCACTTCTCAACAAAAAGTCAAAAACCAATAATTGATTCAATCATGACTTTCTCGTCTACACTTGATAATTTTTTGGAAGTTTCACCGCAACCCAAGGCTACTGATTGATATGGCTGACGCCAAGAATTTAGGCGGTTTCGTCTGCTCCTTGTGCGCTCCAACAGCTGATATTGTCAATTAGATTTGTCTTTCCCAGATTGTTTTGAAATCAAATAAAGAGACAATGGATGCTTTTAGTCTGTTATTAGTAGGTTTCATCACGTAGGAGAGACAGATTCAACCGCCAATAAGAGACAATCGATGGTTTTAGTCAGCTCTTAGTAAGTTGAATAACGTAGAAGAGACAGTCGAAGCCGCCTAACTTTCAGTAATAACAACAATGTCAACAAACAATAATTGATACGGAAGTCCATTTTTTA
Organism: Sogatella furcifera; assembly: GCA_017141385.1. Classification (NCBI taxonomy): domain Eukaryota; kingdom Metazoa; phylum Arthropoda; class Insecta; order Hemiptera; family Delphacidae; genus Sogatella; species Sogatella furcifera. The sequence continues at coordinate 3,765,706 of CM029552.1, forward strand.
TTATTGTAAACAATTTCATAATAATTTTCTATCCTAAACAGCAATATGCTCTTGGTTTCAATTTCCATTTCCGGTCCAATAACTGCATACTGATGCGTGTTTCTCATGCAAACAATATTCATAACTGGATATTGAACTGGCGTCTCTCAAACTGATTTACCTTGAAAAGTGATCAGCTGCTTTGAATGCGACTACGTACCGTAAGAATATGCAATATTTGACTGGTGATATTTTGACAATATTTTTTCGAAAACAACACAAAACTTAGAGATTCAAAACGGATTTTTTCTTTCGTATTCTATTATTGTCTCTTGTTCTCTATTAAGCTTCAGTTTTAACACTGAATATTGGAAAATTACAATTGAATAATTATAAAAATGTATTAATTGTTTTTTCTCGTTTGTTTCATCAACGGAGGAACGTTTTTTTCATAAGATCATAATCATTTATTTAATAATTTATAATCATGATAATTAATTTACAATAGAGAGTACATCAGGATTTCTCCCAATACCTCCGTTCCCCTTCACAAGTTCATGAATGAGCTGAATATTCAAGTTCGCAACAATATTTCACTAGTTTTTTTAGTTTTTTGTTGACTATTTTTTTTAAAGAATTTGAAGGTCAATTTCAATCTTTCCTCCAATTTTACTGTTCATTTTACTCCCCTCCCCCCATCTTTGCAATCTTATTATTAAATTTCACAAGTAACCAACTTCTCTTACCCACGCATAAAACACACATATTTGTCTTTTTCATATGATAAATGATCATTTTTCAAACATAATCTTTGAAAATTCAAGTTTATCAACAGTAATTTTTTACAACACTTTCATCACTAATTTCGATCAGGCCAGACCGAATTCATGATTCACTAAGAAAATTGATTGTGCAATAATGGCAAATTACCTAATTCATTCACCTTTGAGAAATTACGTATTAGAGAAATATTCACCTAAAAAGTTGTCTTGGCTTGATGTGTATCACACCATTGATACGGTATTTTCTGTCCAAGCAAAGAAGACATTCTGGCAAGATGGAAAAATGACTCCAGCTCGGTCAATATTTGTTCAACAATTATAAATTTGGTCTTTAATTGTAGATCAGAATGGTTTCTACAATTTGAGACCAAATGTATAATTTCTAAATCAATATTGACCGAGCTGGAGACATTTTTCCATCTTGCCAGAATGTCTCCTTCGCTTGGACGGACTATATTATTTTGTGAAGGTCAAGGCTTCCTATCCGTATGCAACCCATCACTATATCTTCTTCTATCTTGCTCGCTTATATCCTCTCATTCATTCTGTCTCTCTCTCTCTATTTCTCACTCACTCTCTCTCTCTTACTCTCTCTCTCTCTCGCAATTCTCGCTCAATCTCTTCTACACTTCCTTCCTACAATATTATCAGTATATTCCGCGTGAAACTTCCGTAGTAACCTCAAGTTGTCGCGGCGTGCTTCAGTTCTAGTCTAGTCAGTCGCGGTCCGGCTTGCTTAACCTACTTGTTTCCAATCAGCTTCTCGATTTTCTTATGTTTTCCCTCTATTTTTTCTCTCACGGCGTAAATTTTCAAGTCTAATTTTGGGTGATGACTTCTTTTCTGCGTCGAAAAATTTATTCATTCTAGGCTTGGTGGTGATACAAGATCTGTATGATCTGTAGGAAAACTAGTGTATTATTTCTCTCTTTCGGTACAGTGATATTGAAACTATTTTTTGCATTATTTTTGTCTATTTTGTTTCAGTGATATTTCATTTGTGATTTGAAAGTGTGAAGTGTAAAGTTGAATTTGTTTGTTGTGTTATGTTGTGTTTTATGTTAGTTTAGAGAAGCTATCAAGCTCAAGGATCAAGCTATCAAGGATTATCTCAGTTGTTAGCTGCTATTTTGGTGAGTGGGTTGTTTTCCAGTATCACGTGACAATTAGATTATACAGGGTTCGCCAATGAAGTGGGACGATTTGAATAAGTAACAGTTTGTTTAAGAAATTGTATTTTTGTAATTTTTTCATCATAAATAGAAATTAGAAATGTAGCCATTTAGTGTACAATAAGTATAATAATAATAAGTACAATAAGTGGAAATCATTTTTTGAATAATTATATAATTTCCCAAATGTTTGTTCATTGGAATCTATTCACTTTTGCAGCCGGGCCTGGAAGTTTCCCATGACATTTCGCAGCATATTTAGCGGTATTCCTCCAATCTCATCTCGAATCCGTTAAATCTGTTGTTTTAGAGCTGGGATAGTTCTGGGTGGATCGCTTTGGAAAACTCTCGTTTTTAAGTAGCCCCATAGAAAAAAGTCACAGGTTGATTAATCTGGAGGGGGAGGGGGAAAGGGATATCCCCGTTTTGAGAAATGACGCGGCTTGGAAACAAAACATTTACAGCATTCATGGCAATTTTCGCCGTGTGGCTTGTTGTCCCATATTGTTTGTTCATTCAATAGGAAACGGGCGAGTTCTGGTGTAAGAAAGTAAAGTTATGAATCATTTCTATGTAACGCACAAAGTTAAAAGTCACAGGCTCACAGCAAATCTACCCGTTTCTTCCATGCCCGGCTGCAAAAGTGTATAGATTCCAATGGAGGGCATTTGTAGATGTTATATTAAAAAAAAAATTCTTGACTTATTATACACTAAATGGCTACATTTCTACTTTCCATTTATGATGAAAAAATAACAAAAATACAATTTCTTAAACACCCCGTTGCTTATTCAAATCGTCCCACTTCATTGGCGAACCCTCTATTATCAATCTTTTAAAAAATGATGTTCAAGTTTCGATTCATTAACAAGTATATATATATATATATATGCTTATGGCTTTTAATGGTGGGGAGACCCTTACGGGTAGGTTCCTCCTCGCCAAAGTGTACTTGGCCAAATACTGGTCACCCATCCAAGATCAGTCCACTGTGTTTGTGACTTAACCTCACAATCACAAAGCAGACACTCTCACCAGGTGGCCAGTACCCAGTACATTAACAAGTAAACAAGTTCAGTTCACAATTCATTCATTAACGTTGTTTGCGATTCTTTCTAATGATTTTACGATTGTTATTAAAGTCTATTCACGATCACTTGAGACGAAATAAACAACTTTTGCGTGTGTATTCGTTTAATGGTAGGTCTTCTTTCCTTCTTCTATGCAAAACGGTCGGCCACATGGCCACAATATTGAACAGCTGACTCTTGTCTGGAGCTGTGACTGGCTACAGTCCGACTTGTCCTGTCTCAAGACTCTTGTCTTGAGCTGTGATTGACTACAGCTGTTCAATTGGCCAGACCGTTTCGCAGGGCCGGCGAGAGCGATCGCGGGCCCCAGGGCTGGACCTAATCCGGGCCCCTAGGTATGGTATGCATGAAGGCGTTTTGTTTGTGTGGGGTACCGGGGGTCTAGGGATACTCCCCAGTCCCTGAGAACAATGTTACATTACAGATAAAATAACTCATTTTGGTGTAATCTAGACCTGTTTTCACTTATTCATTCATAAATTATCTTTTCAGGCTGTTTCATATTTAAGTAAACCACAAATTTAGGCACTCATTGAAGAAATACAAAATGGTTTTAATGGCTTTCCAAAACCTTTCCAAAAAAATTTATACAATGGAAAATTTAAATTAAAGCATCACAGATATGTAAATGTTGAATTAATTGAATAGACAATGGCATTTAAAAAAGAAAAATACAACATATTTCGATTGAAGAAATTGATTTTATCAATCCATATACATAATTATTACGTATAATTCACGTAGATAAATTATGATTATACATAATTGATTTTCTTCCATATACAAAGTAAACAACACTTTTCTTCAATTAAAGTCTTTAATCTAACCATGATTACAACAAAGCTCCTCTTCTGGATTTTCTTGACGTAAATTTGACAATAATTATTCTATCTACATTTGCTCTTTTTACTAGGTCCATTTCCTGCGGGCCCCCTCTGGGGGCCCGGGCCCCGGGGCTGTAGCCCCCCCCCCTACCCATCCCTGTCGCCGGCCCTGCCGTTTCGCATAGAAGAAGACCTACCATTACACACACAAACACGCAAAAGTTTGTTTATTTCTTCTCAAGTGATCGTGGATAGGGTATAATATTATTAATACGGTAATCGAAGAAAATTCATTAGCGTGATAACAGTCAGTAAATCAGTAGTATAATAATAAGTCAGTTTTGACATCTATCAATGAAAATTAACTGTTATAGCAACGTCAAGTTCAATGTAATTACATTATTCAAATAAGTTCTAAAATATACGGGTTGTAAAACAATAAATACGTTAACTCCAGCATAAGGCCCAACTCACCTAAAATAGCTTCCATAGTACCCAGAATCAGAATATCATCTCTGATATTCAAATTTCTGTTTTTTTTTGTCAATTATTAATAATGACATCATAAAGTGACGAGTGATTACCGTATATAATTTTATGACATCTTGAATATGCAGTCAATATGATCATTACATAATATCATGCAAAATTATCTGTCAATTAAACTGCAAATGAGTAAGTTTCCAATGAATGAATTCAACTTTGAATTGAAAGTGATGATGTAATCATTATTGATGGAATCACAGCTTAAAATAGTACTAACTGATAATACTCTGTTATCTCCTTCCTCCCACAACTTCAAGAGGTATATCAACTTGTAAATATTATTTTTATTCCTGCTTTTTAATAATCTCCTCTGTTATCTTCTACTTCCTTCCAAAACTTAAAGTGGCTTATCAACTAGTAAATATGCCTAATCTATTTTACCCTATATTACTCAATTTCACTCCATTTTACACTAATCTACTCTACTGTAATCTGTTCTACTCTAACTCTAATGTACTCTGTTCTACTCTATTCTATATTCTGTCCAAGCAAAGAAGACATTTTGGCAAAATGGGAAATGACTCCAGCTCGGTCAATATTGGTTCAAAAGTTATAAATTTATTGGTCTCAAATTGTAGAAAATATTCTGCTCTACAATTTGAGACCAAATTTCTAATTTTTGAACCAATATTGACCGATCTGGAGTCATTTTCCCATCTTAGCAGAATGTCTTCTTTGCTTGGACAGACTATACTCTAATCTAATCTATTCTATTTTACTCAATTTTAATAATAGATTTGCGATGTACAGCGTACAGTGTACATCGCGAATATACTATTGAAATAGAGTAAATAGAGTAAATGCAGTGAAAAGAGTAAATAGAGTGAAATAGAATAGATTAGATTGGAGTATAGTGTGTCCAAGCAAAGAAGACATTATGGCAAGATGGGAAAATAACTCCAGCTCGGTCAATATTGGTTCAAAAATTAGAAATTTGGTATCAAATTGTAGACTACACTACTACTTCATACTGGTAAACCCAGGTTAGTGATGAGAATACTATCGTCATCAACATTCCCAATTGTGTTCAATCATTTCTCGCTCCAAATGATAAATTTGAATGGGAATCAGCTTCGCGCATGCGCAGTATTTGATGATCGTGCAGTACTGGATTAATCAAGCAGGGTATAGTCTGTCCAAGCAAAGAAGACATTCTGCCAAGATATGAAAATGACTCTAGCTCGGTCAATATTGATTCAATAATAATGAATTTGGTCTCAAACTTTAGAGAAGAATGTTTCCTACAATTCAAGATTAAATTTATAATGTTTGAACCAATATTGACCGAGATAGAGTCATTTTCACATATTGCCATAATGTCTTCTTTGCTTGGACAGACTATATTGTTGTGTAATGTGGTTCCACTGAGGGTTTTGTCCCCCTCCCCACTTGGCATCAAACCTCAGACATCATCTGTTAAATTACTTTGTCAAGTCAATTAGACGGTTGACCTAGTAATGGAAATCTATTGTCATGGGACAAATCACTAATCAGACTTTGATTCAATGGTCGTCTCACATTTCATAATTATGTTTTTTATAAATATTTTCATATGAACTGGGGGGTAAGTGGGGTGAAAGCGCTTATAGGCTACCTCTAAAGTTTCTTACCCCTCTAGGCATAATCACACTTCGCCGCCCCCGTTGTGAAATACTATTTTCAAATTTGTCTGTCCACGGCTTATCAGCCCACTATCTTCAAATAGAATAGATTTAATTGTAGTTGATACGTTAGCAAAATTCAGTTTAAAAATTTATTATTAAAAGATTTGACCAATGGTTCCCACACTGGGTACGATTTTAGAACCTAACGGGTAATTAATTCATTGTGGTCGATTGGGGGCGCAATGAGGGTTTACGGAGAGAAATTCACTATAATAGTCGTCATATTTTAGTCGTCATTAGACTACAAAAAAGTTCAACAAGAGCTCCGATTCAAGTCCTTATTGGTTGAAATCTAATTCAAATCTAATCAATTGGTTGAAATCACGTTTCAATCTGAACGTGGTTAAATTTGAATCCGAGTAGATGGCGTTAGATGATATTGTTACTCCAGTTACTCCTTTATTCTATCTGATTGGTCAACAGATTGAAAATTCCCCGGTTTTGGAATCGGCCGACAGATGGCAGTAGCTGTCGGGTCAACTTCTTGTTGTTTATAAATCACACACTAGCAAGCTCCGCCTTCTCTTCGCTGATTGGTAGACGACTTGGAAACTCGCTAACTCTGGAATCGGCCGACAGATGGCAGTAGCTGTCGGGTCAACTTCTTATTGTTTATGAATCACACACTAGCAAGCTCCGCCTTCTCTTCGCTGATTGGTAGACGACTTGGAAACTCGCTAACTCTGAAATCGGCCGACAGATAGCAGTAGCTACTCCATAGATAGCATGTTCTCCTTTAGGCTATAAGTTACACAATAGCAAGTTCCTCCTTCTCTTCCCTGATTGGTCAACGGTTTGAAAACTTGCTAACTCTGGAATTGGTCGACAGATAGCAGTAGCTACTGGGTCATGTCCTTCTTAATGAATCACACAGCTACTGGGTCATGTCCTTCTTAATGAATCACACAGCAGAAAGCTCCGCCTTCTCTTCCCTGATTGGTCAACGGTTTGAATACTCGCTAACTCTGAAATCGGCCGACAGATGGCAGTAACTGTCGGGTTATGTTCATGTTTATAAATCACACAGCAAAAAGCTCCGCCTTCTCTTCCCTGATTGGTCAACGGTTTGAAAACTCCCTAACTCTGGAATCGGCCGACAGATGGCAGTAGCTGTTGGGTCATGTAATTTTCAGCTACTTCATCTCCATCCTATTGTGGAAACCTCCACATATCGACCCATCTATTTTCTTGACAATTCTATTAATTATTATAATTAACGTGAACGTATTATATTATAGTGAACGTTCACTTCAACAACAGTATGAGACACGATCTCCTTGCTTGTCGGACGCGTTTTGGGGCACTGAGCCACATCTTCTGCGTACAAAGAATAGGGCTATCTAAATGTCCGACAAGCAACAAAATCTTGAGTATCATTGTAAAAGTGGAACTTCATATTGTAGTTCATTATACATTTTATTCTCTAGACTATATTGATTTTATAATATTCGTTTGTGTCTTTTCAGGAGGGATGCTAGCGACAATGATCCCTTCGGAAGTGTTGGGAGGGGGTATACTGCTGCTGTTGGTGATACTTCTAAGCGCCAGTCACGTGGTACGCTACTATATCAAATTCGCCGTGTTCATACTGCTCAGCACCGTAGCTGCCACAGCGTTTATTCCATTTATGCTTCTCACGCCTTGCGACTACAGGAATGCATTGTGAGTACTGTATAACAATAATATTGAAAAAAATTATAATAATTATCACTGAGAAAGCTAAAGGTTTATAGTCGTATGAAATTAATCAAATTATAAATATTATAATATTAATAAATGAGTAAAAGAGTAAATTTATGTATAATGAAATATTTATTCATCCCTTCCTTAACTGCCTTTTAGTTCTTCAATTAACTCCCAATTATAGTTATATTTTCTCTCTATTTTTCCAATAATTATTATGTTTCCTATAAAAAAAAAATGTTTTTAAATGTATATTTCCTATAAATGTTTTGCTTTCTCAGTAATAATTATGATATTTTCCCCCGCCATTTCGTTTCTTGTAAATCATTGATAAATTACGATAGAATAAGCTAAATTCATTTTTATTCGTAATTTATTCTATTTAAAATCGTGAATAATTTTGTATGGTTTTAAAATGGTATAGTCTTGCCGAGCAAAGAAGACATTCCTTCAGAATGGTAGATGTCCAATGCTGACAGATGAAGGAATGTCTTCTTTGCTCAACAATTCTATACCTGCTGAAAACCCCTATGGTTTAGTGGGACTGAGCATTGTCATCATTTTATTTCCAATAAAAATTGAAATTGGAATTGAATTAAAAAAACTAATGTGACCGTAGAGCAAGTAAAGTTGAAGTCTATGCTTCGAAGTCTATTTACTAGTTAGTCTTCACAGTTAAAATATTCAAAGTGAATAATTATTACAGGTCATCATTTTCATTTATCTTAAATTGAAATAAAATAAATAATAGACAATTTCAAACTGTGTTTCATCTCATCACGGAGTTCCACAACATCAATCTAGATTCTACAAATGGTTTGAAATACTCGTAGGCCTATCTTATGTGTATTATAAGTAAAATGTATATTATTTATTGTGCAGATTACCAGCATGGGGCGCCAGACAAATCTCAAAGCTGCTTGGTTTGCGGTGGAAGGTGAGAGGTTTGGAGAATGTGGTCAAAGACTCGGGATGTGTTGTCATCATCAACCACCAGAGTGCTCTCGACTTACTAGGTTTGTCCATTATCGTAATATTTTATAGATGATAGTAGAGTCGATAGATGAGTCGATAGATAGTAGAGTCGATAGATGAATAAAAAATTTTTCTAAAAAATTTTCATCTATCGACTCTACTAATAATGAGCATTGACTAATCAAGCAAACAAATGTAATACCTAGGCATCCCATATTCAATAGACTAATGATTGGAAGAAACTCAAACATTTTGGTTTAAATTTATCTGAATGACTTTATATTTTTTCATTCATTGACACACAATTTCATACAACGTACTTGAAACTGAAGAAATTATAAAAACGGTCTCATCTCTTAATTTGGCTCAATTTTATATTCAACATTCAACTTTAATTATTAGTATTCTATTTTAGCCTATAATAATAATAAGGCACCTGATTAAAAACCTTTATAGGTTCACGGGACCATTTTTGTGAAGTATTCTTAAAATAATAAAAAAAATTCGCTCCGGCAGCTGGTGGTCGGAAAGAGTGCATTTCAGATGCAATTCTATGATGGCTCAAATCATATGACTTATTCTATCTATTCAGGGTATGAATTAATACCATTTTCGAAAAACACAATTTTTGGCATATTATTCATCGCCATTTTCTCCGCATTTTTGATTGGATTTTTTTCGTCGATGGCTCAAATTGTAGGGCATAATAAGGGTATTATACACACCAATTTTCAAAACGATCAAGTTATTGTTCGATTTGTAGTGATTTTTCAAAAATTTCTCCCCCTAATTTCACCCCCTACCCGTGGACCAATTTGGCTGGTTAACGAACTTGACCGAGATATTAACACTAATGATTTTTGTGCAAAATTTGATCGCTCTCCGACAAGCTCTTCAGGAGTTATCGTGTTAACAAGAATCTGTACGTATATAAATATATATATAGATATATTAATTTGAACGGACATCAGATTCGTGTTCTGGGGGCTCGGAAACTTCTAAAACATATATCGCATCATAAATTGGCGATTATCCGGTCAAGACCAATAGTGTATTTTTTTTAAATGAAACGCACTAAAATGAAAAGAACTAATGTTAAGGATATGAAAGAGGATGGTTGAATGTTGGATTTATGTAACAAATTTAAAAATGTGAAATGTAAAGGAAACAGGTAATTAGTAATTTTTCAATGAATTTTCACTGAAATCTAGCACTTGGCTAATAAACAGTTCAGTTCTAACATTATTTGATGAAGTATTTTACACTAAAGAAGATTTTTCAAAGACAATCTTCTTTTGCAACTCTATACCTAGTAATGCTCGATAAACGTCGTGGAAACCTCATAAGCAATAAGAATAAGAATGATAATATTCCTTCAGTGCATACAAACAATGCTATTGGAAACGTCAGAATTATAAAATTAAAATTTAAATTCAAATTCAAATTTATTGTTCACATTCTCATTACAATTAAATTTGATAACTCCATACATTTATAAAACTCGCTGCAAATAATAATCAGTGGATTTCATGAATAATAAAGTTAACAAAAATATATATTAAATAAAAAACCAAACCACCGTGATGCTGATTATCAGTTGGATGATACAGATGTATGATGTATGATGTATAATACTGTATAATACAATACCACAGGTTTGGCAATGCACGTATAATTAAACAAGTAAATATTAATCAACTTCTTGGTTAACCAAACTCTTTTATTGATATTATTTCATTTATTTTGTTATATTTTTGCAGTGTTGGCAGAAATCTGGCCCCTGATGGAGAGGTGCACAGTAATAGCCAAGCGAGAGGTGTTTTATTTGTGGCCATTCGGACTGGCCTGCTGGCTGTGGGGAACCATATTCATTGACAGGCTCAATGTGGAAAAAGCCATCACAACTGTCAATTCGACTGGCGAGACTATCAGGTCCAAAAAGGTCAATATCAAAATCGAATATTCTACTTCATAATTCAAAGTATTTCAAATCAAAGGTCAAATACCTGAAGTTCTACTGTATTTTTAATGTAAATTTTAGATACCTATTATTTTATAGGTAGATAAAAACATAATTTTTAAGGTCTGCAACTCTTGTACAGTACGTAAATAAATGCGAAAATAATATTACTTTTTACATATTACTCAATTTTTACCCAACTATTATTTATTCATTTATTTAGAGAGAAAAACACGCAATCATAATAATATTAATAATGATAGGAATATAGAAAACAGGCAAAGGCCCTTCACTATCTCAATCCCAATTTAGAAGGGAAATTGAGTCCAGAAAAGGTAATACCTAAATGTTTTTAGAAATCTTCTTAACACTGTTATTTTTATGCTAAAAAACTACTTGGGAATTTCCAAGCTTGATACAAGAAAAAACCACTCGATTAAAAAACTTGAAATAAATACATTATAAAATATGATATAAATAATATAACTTACTTATTTGAATAAATAAAGGTAGGTTATAAATCTATAGAATACAGTATAAAATAGAGTTAGTTTTTCATAAGCCAGATATGGTTCAATAGTCAATAATCATATTGAGGTTGAAAAAATGAATATTCAAAAAATAAACTAAGTATAGTTGGTATGTAGCCTATGAGTTAAATTTTTCTCCATAGCCTGATTCATATTTAATTAGGTTGCTATTAATTATCTCATTGTTGCAGGCACGCGTGTGTATGTTCCCAGAAGGCACCCGCAATAGTAAAAGTGAAATGTTACCATTCAAAAAAGGTGCTTTTCACATTGCTATTGCATCACAAACTTATGTTCAACCCGTTGTGGTATCCAGGTATTATTTTCTCGATAGTAAGCGCCATATATTCAATACAGGTAAGAGTAAATAATTATTGAATATTTGTAGTAAAATAATATATAAATGAGCACAGTAATTACTTCATTTTAAATGAAAATAGGCTACATAATACTGTATTGTCACAACGCAGTTCACAAATTTATTAAGAATCGAAAGAACAGTATATTTCTATAATGAATAATTTATTGGTCCACCACAGCACCAGTACAATGTTTGTATGTATAGTATGTCCAAGCAAAGAAGACCCTCTGGCAAGATGGGAGAATGACTCCAGCTTGGTCAATATTTGTTCAAAAATTATAAATGTGTGCTTAATAGTAGATCAAATTGTTTCCAACAATTATTTGAGATCAAATTGTTAATTTTTTAATCAAAATTTACCGAGTTTGTTAGAGGGTCTTCTTTGCTTGGACAGACTAATATGTAACTTACCTGTATACTCTATCTACAGCTGGTGCCAATAATCAAGTTGGTTGGCGAATGACTGTTATTTATTGATTATCAGCTCTGTCAGGACAGTCGGCAAGCTGTCTGCGAGAGTACATCGGAAGAAGAGCGTCCCCCAGCTATACTAATTTACTCTCGAAGACAGCTTCAGACTGTCCTGACAGAGCTGAGAATCAATAACAGTCATTCGCCAACCGCCCAAGTTTACTCAACCTCGGTTTTGAATCCAGCGCCACTGCAGTATCAAATAGTAGTTCCAACAGGCACCGTTAGATAGCAGCATATGTACATTTTTCAATGAAGTTTGCTTTATTTGAGTGATTGCTTATTTGGATTTTGTTATTTGAGTTGGAAAACCAAATAGATTTATGGGGATTTCAACTTTCTATGTAACAAATACATTTTTAAGTAATAGTTTTCAATTCTATTGTATGAAAATCAGCTCAGAATTCGTACTTCTCGCAAACGTTTTTCATGGGATTTCGAAGTGGTCTGTCCAAGGTTCCAGAATACAGTAACACATTTTGATTTGAAAAAATTTTATCCAGAGGATTACCCTTGTGGTGATCCACATTAATTATCAACATAGTGAATTATGAATTATGATTGTTATTAACATATTAATTATATGAATTATCATATTATTATTAATCATATGAATTATTAACATATTAATTGTTATTATTCCTGTACTCCAATAAAGGTTCGTTAAATTAAACTAAATCGTTCTATAAACTTAATGTAAACATAAAGGTGAAATTGAAATCTTTATACTTTATGTATATTATAATATATGCAATATAATACAAAACTGCTGATCCCAAGCCCAAACTCTTTCAGTTTCAATATCATCAATACATAAATTTTAATGAAATATTAATGCTCAATGATAAGGGGAGAAAACACTGAAAAGAAAACTCTAAAAAATCTAATCCTTCTGAAAAACAGTTTTGCTATTAAAAAATAATAATTTCTCAAACAGGTAGGATCTACTATACTATAGTCTGACCAAGCAAAGAAGAGCCTCTTGCTTGATGGGAAAATGACTCCAGCTTGGTCAATATTGATTTTGAAATCATCAATTTGACCTCAAATTGTAGGGAACGATTTGATCTATTATTAAGACCACATTTATTATTCTTCAACAAATATTGACCAAGCTGGAGTCATTTTTCCATCTTGCCAGATGCTCTTCTTTGCTTGGTCGGAATATACTAGATTGGGATAAAAAGCAGATGATAAGAATAATGGTTGAAGCTTGAAGTTGAACACTCTCCTCCTCAGCCTACCTAACAAAGTGGCTAAGATGACACTTTAAAGATGACAGCTTTCAACCAGCACATTAAAAATGTTTCAAAAGTAGTTTTTATATAAATTTTTCGATAATTCCAAAATCAGATAGTGGTTTCTTATATTAGAGAAAGAATCAATCAAATATACAAAGCGTAGGCTAATATTTTGCAAGAATATTATTATTCATAAAATTTAAATCCATATAGCCTACTACAACAAAGCTATAAACATAGAGTGAGGATTGAAATTCAATGCTTACTCTATCCAATCTACCCTATACTATAGGCTGTCCAAGCAAAGAAGACATTCGGGCAAGATGGGAAAATGACTCCAGCTCAGACAATATTCGTTCAAAAATTATAAATTTGTTCTCAAATTGTAGATCAGATTATTTCCTACAATTTGGGATGAAGTTTATATTTTTTGAACCAATATTCACCGAGTTGGAGTCATTTTCCATCTTGTTTAAATTGAAAGATTTCCTAACAAAAAAAGCTTTTATAGTGTTGAGGAGTTTTACAAATAAGGTCTTAGTTATCTTGTCTTTTTTGGATTGCTCATGAGCCTGATTATTTTAATAAACTTGGTTTCTAATATGTTAACTTTCCATAATCGTTTAGTTTTACTATGTGTATAGTATGATATATCTGTATTTGACACTATTCAATGTACCTAATGTATATTACTTGAATAAAGATATTTGAATTGAATTGAATTGCCAGAATGTCTTCTTTCCTTGGATAGACTTCAGCTATAATTCTTGATACCAATCCTCACTCTTCAATCCCGACTCTGTCTTTGTGGAGGAATTTCGTGTAACGTATGTAGCTCTTGCTTTTTTTTGTTGTTGTAAAGTGCCTTTATGTTGTAGAGAAGAAATAAAGATTATTTGATTTGATTTTCTATAACATTGTGCTATGTATGCTGATCTTAAACGTTACTTAATAATATAATGAAATCCGTTTGAATTTCAGCAGTGCGATGTTCCAAATATTAATTTCATTTGCTCTTATTTTTATTAATTTTGTTTGCAGGTGAGAATATAATTAGCATTCTACCAGCAATCTCGACCAAAAATATGCAGCGCGATGATATTGAGTGTTTGATGCAAAAAGCACGCAACTCTATGACATCAGAAATTGAGAAAATATCAGAAGAAGTGATACAACATCAACCACAAAATCATGTCAAATTATCATCAAAATCGGACTAGAATTGTGCAACGTCCAAGCGAAGATTTCCTTTCCACAGAAAACTCTGTGGTTAATTACAAAATTTAAAGTAAAATATTGTGAAGTGATTTTGGTTCAGGAAAGACTTTTGAATTCTGAAGAGACTTGGATGAATAATATCTATTATTTGTGCAACTTTCAAAATAATGGAGGTTCACTAACAAGAAAATATTATTTTGGTTCAGGAAAGACTTTTGAATTCTGAAGAGACTTGGATGAATAGTATCTATTATTTGTGCAACTTTCAAAATAATGGAGGTTCACTAAACAGAAAATTACAAAATGGTAAATTACAAAATTTTAAGTAAAATATTGTGAAGTGAATTTGGTTGAAGAAAGACTTTTGAATTCTGAAGAGACTTGGATGAATAAAAACCAATTTTCTGAGGGTAATCTTGGTAAAGTTCTTGAAAGATGTTTTAGTCTTGAATATAGCCTACGGTACCATACCTTAGGGTACGTAGGGTACCGTAGGGTACGGTAGGTACTGTACGCTTAATTCAGAGGTTCTATGAAAATTGACAGTTTAAAGATTCCATGAGAGCTTCATTCAATAAAAAGTTAACTTTGGATTAACCATTGGATCCAAAATATGTTTCTAATAAAAGAGATGCTTTACTCCTCAATTGAATTGGTGATGAATAAATTGTATTGTCTCACTGACAAACAATTATACGGAACAACATGGAAACTCTTATCCAGTTACGGTACCGCATTTTAGCAATCTTAATTAGATTATCTTTTTACGTCCAATTAATTTAATTTAATTTTTCTTTCTTGCTTTGGCGATATTGTGTTAATTTTAGGCTATTTATTTCCTTTCATTGGTGATGTGGAAAAATTCTATTCATATCCCACAAAATATTGTGGATATATACAATATTGAAACATTTTATATTTTTGGTTGATAATAATATTTATTGATGGTGCTATGTTGTGAATTTTTGATCATGATACAATGGATTTCACGATTTCTAAAATTCTTTCAATCATATATTTAGAGTCGTGAGAATGTGATATATTATTGATTTTATTAGTATCAAATTGATTATTTATTCATTCGATAAAGATATAGAAGACGCACAAACCAAGACTATGAATTTATTATGCGGTTATTGATGAAATGAAAATGATTGGAGTTCAATCAGATTGAAGAAATTGAATCCAATTAAAGGATATTTTATATTTGTCATGGGATTTTGTAAAATTGCTTATTATCACTGTGTGATCTGTAGATTGTTACTGAAATTGCTTATTATCACTGTGTGATCTGTAGATTGTTTCTAAATCTTGAAGGTACTTGATAAATTATTACTCTCTAAAGAAAAATTAATTAATAATGGTTACCATAATTGTCTACCAAAACGATTGTAATTTATTTTCCCACGAATATTGTTGGAAGAATAAATCGATTCTTTTTGACGAATAACAAAATACAATTTTCTAAAATTGTAACAATCATGAGTACGACAATCGCAATAATTGAAAGTAATTGATATTATAAATTTAGTGTTTAAAAAATTAAAAATTGAAGAGTAATACTCTCTCATAATGATTGTAATGGGCACAAAATAGCAGTTTATTAAATTATTTTTTTATTGTTCTATAATATAGATATAATTATGTTATTATTATTGTGTTGTTTAATTAAATATATAAGTTCAAAAATGGTTTCTTCATTATTTATACTGTACGTAATAAGTTTTGAGTTAGTTATATCAATTTCGAATGAATATATATTGAAGAGCATCTTATTAGAATATTGAATTGTTCCACGTGTACTAGAATACGTGTTCTAGTATCCGTGAATTGTTCTAAATGGTAATTGAATAAAGACTCATGGGCTACAGTAGATGAGGTCAATAAACAGACTCACAAGTAAAATTATGTTTATATTTTAGTTCTCTGTGGATTTTTTTATTGATAAGGATGAGCATTTCCATAAAATATGGTAAATAAACATTTATAATGATTGGTGTCATGGTTACATTCATATTCTAACTTTCCTATATTTGAACATAAATAAGTTACCTGAGACATATTGATAGTCTACACAACATGGAATGCAATTTATTAATATTTTTATATTAATTTTTGAATTCCCTTCAACTGATGAACTGTATTATCTTATCAACTGAACACTACCTAAAACAAAAACTATTATCGGTCATTATTTGAAAAAATATTATTAATCATCAATTTAAAAACACATTCACATCAATAAAACTAGAGACTTTATACTCAACTCACTAATACTGTATGTAGGCCTATACTACACTGGCGGCTCGTGTCCACAAAACAGGTGAAGTGCTGTACAGTAGAAGATACGGGCACTTCACCTGTTTGGTGGGTACGAGCCGCCAGTGCTATACTATGGTGACTGTATAATCGAGTTCTTTATTCCGTATTCAACCAAGTTAACATTGCAAATAGAACTATTGCTAACTAACTATAAGGACCAAACGCATAGGTCTTGCACCAGCCCCAACATAGACAGACGCATGCCTTTGACATCTCTAACTCCTTGAGAATTTGTAGAATTCTTGGTGAATGAAAAAAAATCAGCATTTTATTTATAATTTTGTGCAGTGATTATAATCTCAGAGTACCAGAGCGTAGTGCCATAAAAAAATTACACGCAATCCATTTATAGTAGAAATACACATGAAAATTGAATTAGCCTATTGATTGTATTTTATACAAAACTTTTGAAGTATTCAAATGTAATAAACACCTAATTGTAAACGTAAATTTTAACACACAAATGAAAAATATTTATTCATATGGAATTTACTAATATTTCTGACACAATTTTGATTATATTTATATTTTTTAGTCTTCGTGGATATTTTTATTTATGAGCGTTTTCCATGAAATATAATAAATAGGTAACCATTTATAATTATTGATGACATGGTCATGTTCTACCTTCACATTTCTTACTTTTCTATATTTGAACATAAATTAGGTACCTGAGACATATTAATGAAATGAAAAAATATTAATAACACTGTGGCAAATTAAATGTCTGTTAAATAATAATTCTAAAGTTTTTTAAAAAAGGTACCGTATTTGATTTTTCATTTAATTTACCATTTATTTTAAATAGCCCCAAGTTTAAAGTTCAATAATCACACTGTATTTGATACAGATGAGCTCACATGAAGAACTTATACATTCTTTCTTATGATGAAAATTCGATTGAGTGGATGAACACGAATCAAATGAAGTGAAAACACGGAACTCAATAATTAAGCATCCAATTTCTCCCCAATCAACGGAATGCATTTCTTTATTTTCGTGCTATCATTACTGTACCCCCACATGATCATTTCAGTGTGCTCTTTGGAGGGCAGCCCACGCAGGGGCTCATCGGTTTCGAAAAGTTGCAGGTAATTTGTGCGAATATTTTCGTTCAACTTTTTCAAATTCCTATTCCGTTCAATGTCCCACGTGATTTCAGTTTCAGGAACTTTTTTCATGCGCAATTTCTTGATGTCGCCATCAACTTCTTTGAAAGCGGTCAGGAATGAGTCTGAGATTTTGTAGTGTTTAGCTAGCGGTGCGTAGTCTTCCATCAGTTCCAGGGGAAGGTAGCTGAAGTTCTCCTTGGATCGGCTGTGGGATTTGTAGTCGTCAATCCATTTTTCGAAAACTTCGATGGCTTCGTTCAGGTTGTGGCGTTTGTCCTTTGAAAAAAGAAAAAATTATTCGAAGAACAACAAATTTCATGTAGGCGTAGGTGACAGAAAGATAGAAAGAATAACTAAACATATTATACTGTACCTTCGTTTATAAGGTACGTATAGGTACTTCCTTAATCTACTTGAGGTACTTCCTTTATCTTGGGGCTACTTTGTCACTGTTTTTAATTCAAATAAAAATCTCAGTAGGCTACCCTTTTCAAATTATTTTTATTGTAAAATTATTTAAAAATATTACTCAAAAATAATTTAAAAAGGGTAGGCTACTGAGATTTTTATTTGAATTAAACAACTAAACATGTACTTATTACCTTATTAGCCACAAATCTTTTAAATGTTAGCCTACCTGATAAGATAGGAATTATTTCTATATAGGTATACTTTGATAGGTACTTTGATATTTCATATCAAACTATTTTAATAATAGTACATTTGGGTCTCTCAATCCTCTAAAATTTAAATTATGATCCCAAAAATCAGAAACATCATGTCGTTAAGTAGACATAATATTTGTCAAGTCTGTCCAAGCGAAGAAGACCCTCTGGCAAAATGGGGAAATGACTCCAGCTTGGTAAATATTTGTTCAAGAATTATAAGTGTGGTCTTATAGTAGTAGATCGAACTGTTTCATACAGTTTGAGATCAAATTGATAATTTTTGAACCAATATTGACCGAGCTTGAGTCATTCTCCCATCTTGCCAGAGGGTCTACTTTGCTTGGACAGACTATACAAAACAATCTAAGACTCTTTTGTAATGCTAAATGAAGCTTGTTTAATAGTGGAAAAAAGTAAGGTACGATTAGCCATTATTTGAAAACTGAACTTTAAAACTTAGGGCTGTTTAAAATAATTGAAAAATAAATGAAAACTATTTGATAAATGATTACTATTTTATCCACATCGATAATGGCATAATGTGCCGAAACATGTCTGTGTTTTAATAATTTTAAAGTTTTTAAAAGGGTGTTTGATTTTCATTTATTTTTCAAGTAAGGTACGATATGGTGAATATATGTATGTTATGAATTTGAAAAAATAACATTTTATGATCCATTCACCATTTGAGTTCTGACTTATCTAAATATATTCTTGAGTTTTCTAGATCTTATTATTCCCCATTCATCTAATTTCTAGCTAGGTACCTTATCAGTAGTCCTCTTATAGATAACTTTTGCCCGGTTGTACATGGAATTGATGATCTGAAACTGATAGGGCGGATCTCTGCCATCCAGAAGTCGAAGGGTCTCCTGCGCTTTTTCCTTATCCTTGAATCCTGCTCCTTGGAAAGTGTTTTCCGTCGCTTCTGTGCCGAACAGCTGACCCTGGCCCCACCCATTCGACGATTTTTTGTCTCCGTTTTCAACCGCTTCCTTCTCACTCCTTTTCTCCGACTTTATTTTCGGCATTTTGATTCTAGAACATAGAGTGAACAATTATTTATGATTAAAATCCTATTTTGAATTGTTTTCAACATTTTGATAGATTAGAAGACAATATTTTACATTGTCAATGTTATTTATATCATTATCATATTAGATGGTCATATTTCTAACTACTATGGGATATATTATGACATGAAATAAAAATACAAAGTCACATTTTTATCTCTTTTCAAAATGTTTGTGTCATAGAACTATTATCGTCTAATAACGGCCTTACGGTAGGCATGATTTGTTTGTTACAAAAATGGACCAGTACTGTATAATAAAAAAATATATATAGTAAGATACCAAATGCCAACAGTTGTTTTTTGCATACCGGTACCCAGGAGACTATAGTTTCCTGTGCAGTGGAAAAAATGTAACCGCTCATTCTTTCAATATGAATACCCTCCTTTTTATGCTATTGTTAAAAGGAAATAAAAAATGTCCTTATTAATATTCATCATTATTCTACAAAGTAGCTATGACACTATCAGTTAACAGTAGTTTAGTTTAACTTCAGTTTAACAGTAGTTAAATTCTGTAATAGATACACCAAGCAGGTATATTTTCACAGCAGGAACACGCTCATAAACCGGTACCGTACTGATGAATTCAATAGAAAATTAGGTTTTGAGTTTGGGTTTTAAGTTTCTTTTATATAAAGATGTTTACTCTAGGTCTGGTTTTCGATGAAGATTGAATAAACTGAGATTATAATTATTTGCGTCGTTACCCATGCTAAAGCTAGAATCCAATATCCAAGAACAGTAGGCCAACGACTTGAAACTAGGAAAAGGATAATATTTACCGATACGTATTCTACTATAGAAAGAGAATAAAATAGACAGAAAATAAGCTTACTGTTTTTTCTTGTCCTTCTTGATTAAAAAAATAATAATACGATAAGATGAGCTACTGTCCAAGCAAAGAAGACCCTCTGGCAAGATGGGAAAATGACTCCAGTCTGGTAAATATTTGTTCAAGAATTATAAATGTGTTCTTAGTAGTAGATCAAATTGTTTCCTACAATTTGAGATCAAATTGATTATTTTTGAACCAACATTGACCGAGCTTGAGTCATTTTCTCATCTTGCCAGAGGCTCTTCTTTGCTTGGACCTCCTCTTTATCCCAAACATGAGCCATTAAAGTGAAAATAGGTCACTGCCTTGATAATACAATAATGTGTATGATAGAATACATTAATAATATTGTATATAAAACTGTTATTGATATGAACAATGACATCACAACAGAATGAATAGGCAGATGCGATAGTAATAGTTGGATCCAGGTGGTTCTTTCCAAATTGCTATGCTAATCAATGTTTATGCTGAAAGCATACTGTTCACCTTGCAGCTGTCAAGATGAATTATAACTTGGAAAGTTGAATAAATTCATAAATTGCATACATTCATGCAAGTAAACACCTACTCGAACATAAAATTCGATGATGACTGGGTGGTGAATGACATCATGCAGCAAATTCATTGTAATATGGAATGGCGAAATTTTTAATGAGGATTTTATTACGGTAACATATAGATATAAGTTACAATAGGCTATAACTGTCAAACATCATCTACTCCAACAGCATCAACATCATTATCATTATCATTATCATTATCATTATTATTATCATTATCATTATCATTATCATTATCATTATCATTATCATTATCATTATCATTATCATTATCATTATCATTATCATTATCATTATCATTATCATTATCATTATCATTATCATTATCATTATCATTATCATTATCATTATCATTATCATTATAATAACTTTACTTATAAATATAATACCTGTAAATACCTGTAAGTATATACCTGTAAATACCTTTATATATTTCGATCGTCATTATTTGAAGAGGAATATTCTATTCATTCTTTGTTCTTATTATAATAATTAAAAAATGTATGTTTTTGCATCAGGGGGGTTGTTACATACAATAAAATATATTAGAAGTAGATCTATATATCAGGTTGAATAAATAAATGGTATAGTAGTCTCTCCATAAGTAATGAAGACCCTTCTGGCAAGATGGGAAAATGACTCAAGCTCGGTCAATATTGGTTCAAAAATTATCATTTTAATCTTAAATTGTAGGAAACAATTTGATCTACTATTGAGACCACATTTATAATTCTTGAACAAATTATGACCAAGCTGGAGTCATTTTCCCATCTTGTCAGAGGGTCTTCTTTGCTTGGACAGACTATACTTGGGTCCATTATATTAGCCTACCAAATTATATGTGGTTCAATTAATACAGACATGACTTACTGAAATGGAATGATAAATTTTCTGAGGTGGTGAAGTTTAAAAAATAATGCCCACTCTAATATATCTAATCAACCACTTTGAAAGCTGAAGTTATTAAAATAATATATGATAACTTATCTAGCTAAATTATCTAATTCATCAATATTATTGAAACATTTATGCCCGGTTTTTCCAAGCACACTCAAAGTTGAGGGACCCTCAAATTTTGATGAACAGCTGACATTTTCTATGATAAGTATAGGAAATGTAGTAAAGTGTAGTAAACTTGAGGGTCCCTCAAATTTGAGTGTGCTTGGAAAAACCGGGCATTAGTGTATTTACTTATGATGGTTCTCGTTTGAAATATAACATCTTATCTATATAGATTCACCAGCTATATGCTATATCATAGGAATGGAAACATAGTTCATCTCGATTCCCCATAATGTTTCCATGTACGGGAAAATAAGAAGGTACCGGTATGGCGAGGTGGAACTATAACCCTTCGGGTCTCCCACCACACCTCTAGGCTAAAAGCCTAGACCTGTAGACTATGAATGACTTATGAAGTTAATTTATTTTAACTCTCAATTAAATTGAGTACCAGTAGCCTACCTATAATATGATATAGAATATGATCTTATATTAAAATAGTGTTGGGCCTATGCCCAAGTAAATTACACCTAATTTTTCTTAGGTATAATACTGCATAAATCCTAGGTGTATAGGATCAATCCTCAAACACTCTGAAAGAAGTTGAGATGATTAAATTTTCGGAGGTGTGCACGCAAATAAAAGCCAAAGGCTAACGTACTCGAGGTGCGTGTCAGGGCCAAACATTTGCGAATCTAGGCCAACACAGCCAACTGTTCAAAACCTTCAGTCTAGGATCGAAACTTGGCTGCTGCGACTCTAAACTCACTATAAAGTTTTATTAATATAATGATAATAGCCTCAATATTTTTCTTATCCATCCAATATCGCTTGATCACACCTGCGAGCTCGATTAATATTCAAATTTTGGCTGTGTGGTAACACCGACATTATTTCTTTGAAGAAATTTAATCGATTTTTTATAGATATTTACGTATGAATTGAACACTAAAAGAAATATTTCACGAAATAAAAATAATTATATGTTGAAATAGCTTATGCATCAAGGCCATGAAATAGGCAACCTATATTATCCTGCTCTTGGGCATTTGTTAATTCAAAATTTAAAATTTTTCTATAATAATTCTCTCCAGGCGTTTTCAAATTATTCTTTCTTCATCTCCTTGCATATTTACTGGCTTTTCTTATATAAGCTCACAATTTTTTTTTAATCTATAAATTTTGGATAAAACTAAGATGTGAAATATTATAGTTTCTTATTATAATTATATTAAAATTTCTAGATTTTCTCAATAATTGTGAGTAGGCCTAAACCCAGAATCAAGAAGTGTTCATATAAAATAAAGTTAAGTACTCCTTGTAATCATAACTCCAATTGCATGGTTGTTTCCATTCTTCCTGACTAATGAAACAATATTTCAATTGAACATTATTGATTTATTGATATTTTTTATTATATGATATAAAGATGAACTCTGGTTTAATAGGCCTTCTCAATCTAAAAAGATTTTCCATACCGTATTATAAACTCCCTATCACACATTGAATGGGTAAAGGCTACCTACTGTTTTAATAGTGGGCCTATTGTATCTGTTCCTATATATTTTTCTTCTTCTTCTAAATCATAATATTCTTATTCTCATGAAGAGCAACTATCCCCATACTGATAAAACTGAAAAATGTCATCAACAAAAATAGTTCTTTCAATGCATTACGGTACTGTGTCAACGTCTCAATTAACAAGTTATTATAATGAAAATTCTAGGATTATTTTCAATTGGAGGATAATCAAATGATTTTCAATTTCATTACCTGTATTCTATAGGTTCATTATTCTCAAACAGGATGAAGACCTTTGAAACGTTTCTTCTCCAGAATGAAAATGATTGTCATCACCCAAGATGGGTATAGACCGATTACTGAAATTATGAGTTTCTTCAATAAAAGAAAATTTATAACTCTTTACAGTAGTGAAGTGTAGTAGCCTCAATGAATGTACCGTAGTGATTTCCTATGAATGAATGTAGTGAATGAATTTACTAAATGAATACTACATTTGGTATTTTCATGTATTTTAGTATTTTTAGGTAAAACGTAAAAGATAATAATTTTTATAAGAATGGAGATATTCAAAAACTTAGAATACCCTAATTACCATATTACCTGAATACCCTGATTACCTAATCTGCACTAATTACCCTCTTAATAATTTCCAATTGGATAAACTTTAGAACCAGTAGATTCAATAAGTAGGTGAGATTTAATATAGAATAGCAATAGAACCTAATTAATTTTTATAAAAAAGGTAATTGGAAATCTTCTTACCTTTTTTAGTTCAATTAAATTTCTTCAAGTGATGTTCAAGTTGAAAGAATTGCAGACTGATTAATTCCAATTATCCAATTATGTAGGCTATAACACACAACAGTTTGAACTTGAAAATCGACACAATTAATTGCCAAGTGAATATCGATTGTAATAACAAGATATCAATAAAATTAACACAATTTATTGTTTATAAATAATTTACTGTTGATTGTAGTGAACTAAATATTGATAAGAAACTTGAGAACTTGTTGCAGAATGAGCGAATGTTTAGAACTGAGCTAGACTTTGCGGCCCGCGCAAGTTTTGTGATAAGATTCAGTCATCGACCATTCTGACCGGATTCTCCATCTCTTTTCCTCCCACATCTTCTCACTCACACTCTCTCTCTCTCTCTCTCTCTCAAAGCCTCTCTCTTTTCAATGACGCAACGTTCAAAAATACCTGAAAACATTCGGCACTAGAACAGGCTGGCTAAAACATGATTTCCTTCCGTCGTGGTCCAACTCCTCGAGACAATAAAAGAATGCCTTGAAATTAATGATTCCACTACAAAAATCAATAACTGCATTCTTCCTGTGATAATTAGTTGTAGTGTCCAAGCAAAGAAGACATTCTGGCTAGATGGAAATATGACTCCAGTTCAGTCAATATTGGTTCAAAAATAATAAATTTGGTCTCAAATAGTAGGAAACATTCTGATCTACAATTTGAGACCAAATTTATAATTTTTGAACCAATATTAACCGAGCTGGTGTCATTTTCCCATCTTGCCAGAATGTCTTCTTTGCTTGGACGGACTACTACCGCGGTCGGATGTGACATTGACCCAATACTGAATACTATACTTCTTCAGTAACTATTTTGACATTTAGTTCTAGAAACAGTTTGAAATGTTATTGACATTTTTTAAAGCAGTTTAAACAGAGTAATATTTTTTTATTGCTACTCAGAGAACATTTATAAGTATTAAAATTTGAATATTTAATATAGTTTTGGAAGTTGAGCAACATTTTTTCCAATTCAACATAATAATTTATGTTTCGTGTCATTTACTGGCCATTATAATATTATTCTATACAGAGCTTCAACATAGTTCACATTATAAACTGATTAGGCCCATTCTCTATTTAGTTTACATCATAGATTTATAGGCTAGTTGATTTTATGTTTCAAATAGCCTCCAAATGTTTTGTCATTCAAAGTAAAGACCGGTACATCAAAGAGGCCGCATTCAAATGACACAACTATTTCCTCAACTAATAAATAATTCTGCTGTTGAAATTAATTAGGAACTATAAATCATTTGAACAGAGTTTTGGCTCCATGATATCCCAATTTCAAACCATTGGAGTTGAAATGTAGATATAGATCTAGTTGACTAGTTTTTTGTTAATTCAATATAATCTAGAAATGTTTCTGTGTTAACTATGTTGATAACATTTGGATCTTTAAAATAGTTTGAAAATGATGGGATTAATTTAGAACTACAAATTCATTTTCTACTGCAGTAAATCTCATTACAGTAATTAGGAATTAAGAATCAGGAACTATAAATTATTTGAACAGAGTTTTGACTCCATGATATCCCAATTTCAAACCATTGGAGTTGAAATGTATTTATAGATCTAGTTGACTGGTTTTTTGTTAATTCAATATAATCTAGAAATGTTTCTGTGTTAACTATGTTGATAACTTTTGGATCTTTATAATTATATTTGAAAAAATTTGGATTAATTTAGAGCTACTAGCTCATTTTCAACTGCTGTAAATCTCATTACAGTACAATATTAGATAAGTTTGAAGAGTTCGGAAAAGTGATCATCTTCTAACTAGTGCTAGCGCAATTATGGAGAAAACTACTAAGAATTTCCAAAACTACTACAACTACAATAAAAAACTACTCATAATGAATTAACTATCATTCATTCACTATGTAGCCTAAACATCATCATCCACTTATCACCTTTGCTTAAAATACTTTATATAAGTCGCAATTGTAACAACAAATGATAATAATAACTATTGGGAGTATATAAAGGTATGTAGACTTCTAAAATAAATACAAATTTTTAATAAACAATTATTCAATTTTATTTTCACTACATGGTTTGAAAAATATGGCTTTGTACAATCTTAACTACAGCTTTGGTTATCAGAACAAAAACAGTGCAAAACATTAGAAAATTCATTTCGTCTAAATATCAATATCTCAATATCATTTCACGTCATCATATTATCTCCTCGACCACTTCTAAAAACCATTTCATACAAATTTTTTCATCTAAAAAACATTAATTTCGAAGGTAAACTGTGTTGTAAATGTTCTGTAGAATTTTATTATAATAAATGTACATCACAAAAGTTATTATAGATTCTATTTAAGTACAGTGATAATATTTTCAAAAACGCAGACACACTATTGCATTAAAACACATCAAAATTGCACTTGTTCGATAGAATATCTTATATGAATATATTTATTAATAACAAGAAGGCACTATATTACGTGATATTCTGGACGGTTTACATTACAGAAATTTATTTGATTTTCAGGATAATATCTTCTGATTGGAGGTATTTTGAAGCATTGTAGAGTAGGCATACATTTACGAGAATTCAATATTTATCATAGTCGAATTGGTTAGGCAGATTTTTCAGATGAACAATTCAATAATTCACATATATTACAATAATTGACAAAAACTGTATGGTCAGAAAAATTTCTATTGAAAAATCATGAAAATTCATTTTACAAATTATTATTCCCATTCAATTTTCTCAGTCTTTACATCAGCTATAGTCTGGCCAAGCAAAGAAGAGCCTCTGGCAAGATGGGAAAATGACTCCAGCTCGGTCAATGTTGGTTCAAAAATTATTGATTAGGTCTCAAATTGTAGATCAGAATGTTTCCTGCAATTGAGACCAAATCAATAATTTTTGAACCAATATTGACCGAGCTGGAGTGATTTTCCCATCTTGCCAGAGGCTCTTCTTTGCTTGGCCGGACTATAATAGGAAATACTAATTTCTGAATAATCTGTTTGCTTAAAATAAAATGTTAATTAGTGATTTCGATGAGATTAAACTGCAAATATTAATATGATTGTCGAGTGGGGTATTGCAGAGTGAATGCTTCTATGAGATGTACATAAAATTTGAATATTATTAGGAGTAATCTAAAATATATATACACAAATTCAACACAACAATACACATAAATTCTTACACATTTACAAATAGAGTAGCTTAACAACTAAAATAAAAAGAATTATATTAATAGAAGTTTCAATAGGGAATGAGTGGGTTTATTGATTCGGAATGCAATTGTTTATGATTTTTCAATAATTGTTGGTGATAATTGTAACAATTATTGATCCAACTAATTGGAAATTATACCAATGATGTTCAATGGATCTCGTTCTTTAGAATGAATTAATTTTAAGTAATTATTTTTTCAATATTTTCAGGAATGATTGTCTAAAACTAAAAATTGCAGATAAGTAAAGTCTGTCCAAGAAAAGAAGACATTCTGGCAAGATGGGAAAATGACACCAGAATGGTCAATATTGGTTCAGAAATTATAAATTTGATTTCAAATTATAGATGAGAATGTTTCCTACAATTTGAGTCCAAATTTATAATTGTTAAACCAATATTAACCGAGCTGGAGTCATTTCCCCATCTTGCTAGAATGTCTTCTTTGCCTGGACAGACAAGAAGTTTTCAAAGTAGTTATGATATGTGATCAAGTTTCGGAGGAATGTATATTTGCATACATGATAAAAATATCCATAATATAGTATAAAAGACTAAGTTCTAATTAAGTACTTATTAATTTTCAAGTAGAGGAATGCTGCTTATATCACATTTTTAAATAAACAAAAAACATAAAATAATACGTTATTGATTTGGAGCTGCCTTTAGAAACAATAATTGTATATAATATGACTAAAAAATTTGAGTAGAAAATGAGAAATATCGAAAAGTGAATCGGAGGTCATGAAAATTCTTCAGTTTTATAATTCATGAACCCTACACTTCAACTACTACGTAAAAAAAACATTCCTTAATTTTTTTCAATGTATTTGTAGATCAATATGAATATATTAAAGAATACTATTTATAATCTGGTAGCTGAGATATTAATTACAAATTGACTCATTACAGGACTCTTTCAAATTTCAAATTTTTTTTTAATTTGAAAATTCATTATAGAGTGATATTCGAGTTACATTGGTCTTGAATTAGGCACAATATCAGATTAGAGCTTACAAGTTAGTAAGTATAATAAATAAAATGTGTTTTTTCAAACCTTAAGCTAAATCGATCACAATAATAATAATAGAATTTTGTAAGAAAACAATATTCTATAAATAGATAGAATATAGTTAATATTGAAACGTTAAAAGTATCTAGTTTCAAGAATAATTACAAACTAGTACATAAATTTGTCGCTGGTCTCATTCAATAAAATTAACACAAAATTTTAAGTACATAGATATGCAAGTACAATACTATCTTAAGCTGGAACGTAATTTCAATTTAAAAAATTTGTTGATGAAATAAATGCAAATCAGGAAATTGTAGAGAACAGCAACCAACACCATTCTTTCCCAGAATTTTGGAAAAATAAAAAATTACAAAATATGGATTTGGAAAGTTAGCACCATAGTGAGCGTATTCAAATCCATATAGAGTAATGTCCTTATCCGCGAAAACATATTTACAAAGCACTTAGGTGAATCATTAATAATTACATATAAGTAGAATATCTATAGAGAAGTAATAAATTATGAGCAAACAGTAAAAATCACTTAATTTATAATATCATATTAAGGGACGGTACAAGGTATTATTTGAAAACTTTATATAAAATTGCGATAAAGTCAATCACAATAAGACGATTATCTTCAATTACTATATAATATCAGTAATATAATATAAATTAATATATAAAATATGATTTTGTTCTATTCTGTAATAGACTACTCAATAGAGTAACTCTATTTAAATAGTAGAATAAAAAATTGAGACACTTGTGCCCGGTTTTTCCAAGCACACTCAAAGTTGAGGGACACTCAAATTTTGATGAACAGCTGACATTTTCTATGATAAGTATAGGGAATGTAGTCAAGTGTAGTAAACTTGAGGGTCCCTAAAATTTCAGTGTGCTTGGAAAAACCGGGCATTGGTTCTATCTCTATTTTTCTAAAAAAAAAAAAAATGATCCAGTGATGATTATGTGTGCTTGAGGCGACAGAGTGAAAAGCTCAGTGATTGGGAATTACATTAGGTACTAAATTTATTTTCAAGCATCCTGATTGATTATAATAACCATGAGATATAAATCAAGTATTTGACTGTCTCATTCTAACCATAAGGTCTGATAAGCTACTATTGTTCAAATGGATCAAAACTTTGTGTAATATTTTATTATTGAAATCGATTTGAATACAATGAAATGTTCTTTATATATTTCTTAGAAAAGTACTGTATTACTATAGTATTACAGATATTCTCATTCTATATCATTAAAATTCTTTAAAATTTATTATAGGAAATGGTGCTCATATATCGTTACTACAATTATTGCCTTAGTATAAATATCACTATTTACAATAGAATAAGTAGTATCGATTGAATGTATTATACATTACAACAAATAATGTACTTTCTAAATTCACTTTAAACAGCCTCCGGTTAAACATGGAGTATTACTTTTCTACACTCACTCAATTATTTTCAATCCAGGCACAAAAGATATCCATCTTATTTTTCTTTCTTGTCAAAATTTCAACGCAAACATTATTTCGACCCTGGACCATTTTCAATGATGATATTGACAAGATATTATCATCAATATACTTTACCATGAATCAAGCTTTTCACACACACCAAGAACTGTTTCACGCGTTGATTTCAAGTGATTTTATCATTTTATACAATTACTATCAATTATTAAAATTCTCACAACATTCCTATGAACAACTCTTCTTGAACTTTTACTTTTAAACAATAAACAATACAACGAAGCCTCTCATTCACACTTTTACAAACCCTAAGTTTTCAGATCCATTCATATTTCAATGAATGAGTAAAACTTGTTATTACTCCAAGTTCTTGTATCAATTTTTTATCGAATGTTTATTTAAAACAGTACTATCAACAAACCTATAATCATTTATATAAACCTAGCAAAGTATTCAGATCCTTACCAACACATTTCAACATGGATTTTTTTTTGTAACTCCTTGGTACTTCTGTCATTTTTCTATTTAATTGTCACTTTTACGCATGAATCGAAGGTTCTCGTGTTCGAATTTGAAAGATTCTATACATTTAAAATCTAATCTCAAACGCTCTTCTCTTCTAGATTCTCCAGTCATATTTTTATTCTATTTTCTCCTCTTACAAACCGTCTTCCATCACTTAGCTGATTTAAACTCCATAAAATTGTATACTCGATCCGTCTTTTTCTATAAAAATATTCAATTCCATTTACCTACTAACAGAAATCAAAGTTTCTCTCAAAGTTCTCCTGTACAAGTTCAAAATTCAATTTTCTAAAAATTTAATCAATCGTTCTTATAGACTTTCATAACGTTATCCAACTCAGCACACGCTTTTACCCTTTGATTATCTCTTGTTCCATACAATTCTAAATAACTTCATAGTCCTCGTGGTCAAATTCAATCCATTCATTCATTTTAAACTGATGAAAATCTAAATCTAATCTTCTAGAGTTTCACAAATCTATCCACCTAACGACCATCACTAGTTACTTACCGTTCCATATCATTTCATGGATTTCATAGTCGGAAACGATTGATTCTATACATTTATATAGTCCTAGTAATCAAATTCAATCAATTCATCAACTTTGAAACCCTATATTAATCGTTCTTCCGGAGGCGGTTTCATGACGTTGTCCAGCTCGACACGCGGATTGCAGTATTCCTGTGAACTGGGCGAATAGGTGCCGCGGGTAGCGCGTTTTTTCCGCGCCATCATGACGAAAACGGTGAGACTGACGCCGGCGGCTATAAGCAGTATGGCGATTACTGGACCGACAATCAGTGCTATGTCAATCACATTGGAGCGAGCCAGGAGGTTGCTCTGTGGAAAAAACAACAGAGAAAGTATGAAATAATAAGTTACAAATAGTACAAAGTACAATAGTAACAAAAGTTAAATAGTAAGTTACAAAGTAAAATAATAAGTTACAAATAGAATTCTATCAAGTTTATGAAACTTATATAATTCAATTTCTGAATGAGATTAAACATTCAATCTGGATTTAATCAAGTAGAAGTTCATGAAATGAGAATTTCCAAGTGTTGAAATTCGAATCGAAATCAATTGATGAATTAGATTTTTCATTACTAGAAGTCCAGCACAAGATGATTTATTGGAACACATACAGGGTGAATTCCTCAAAGTGGCACACCTGGACATAATGCGAACGGCATGAGATATCAATGTGGGGTCTCGATCATACCTCATACAACACTTTTATTTACTTTTCAGGTAGTAAAAAATTTTGTCCGCCATCTTGGATCCGCCATATTGATTGAATCCAACTTCACTTTCTGACCCCACCCTCCCCAAAATGGGAAGATAAACATATTAATGCACATGATTTCGATGCAGTTTTCCAATAGAAATCGAATGCCCGAAACCGCACATCGGTATGTTTAGCCATTAAAAAGTTATTCATCTTTTTTCATCAATGAAAAACTTGAAATTCTAAAAACGTTCAACTACCACGAATTATTTCAATGATACATTTGTATATATATTTTAATAACATTAGCAATATAGAATTATTTCTTCTTTGGGATAAATAATTAATTCATGTATTCACTTACCTCAGTACAATTTTTGCCAGAGAATCCTAACGTACAGGAGCATTCAAAATCAGGAACTGTGATGCACATGGGAGAACAACTGCCACCATTTTGACAAGGTGTTTCCTGAAAATAAAATAAATCATCATATTTTTACCTACGCCTTTCCTAGCAATGTATGAAAACTCACTAGACGACTTTCTATCAATCTTTCTATTAGGTTGAAACTTTCTATAGGGTTAATCAGTCAATTGAAAATAGAAATTGATCCCAAGATGAAACAGCTCC
Organism: Sogatella furcifera; assembly: GCA_017141385.1. Taxonomy (NCBI): domain Eukaryota; kingdom Metazoa; phylum Arthropoda; class Insecta; order Hemiptera; family Delphacidae; genus Sogatella; species Sogatella furcifera. Next base: position 3,798,204 of record CM029552.1, read on the forward strand.
ATTCTGCAGTGAACGCTATCGACACAATAATAGAATGAAAAAAATAAAAAAGTACGTTTAAACTCAAATAGAACAGGAACTCTGTACGTACTTTATTTCAACTTGTTACACAATAGACCATTGTTCAAATTGCCGGCCCGGTTGGCGTGTCACAACCTTCAGTTCGCTAGCAATGCCTGGTCAGGGTTCGAGACCCAGTAGGCATGGCTGTTTTTTACCTCGTCAATCACCTTCGAACTCATTATCCATTAAACACGTACAAGCTGAAATGCCTATGTGGGCATCATCCGCAATAAAAAAATATATATAAATAAATAATAAAACGGAAACTTTTTACGTGTATAAAATTTATTCTAAAAGATAATTCAATGAAAAAAATTGACTTACCATGCAAGGGTCAGGCATTTCACAGTGCGGGCCGCAGAATCCTTGAGTACACTCGCAACGGTAGCTGCCAGGTATATTCACACAAGTTCCCCGACCATAGCAGGGATCACCGGGAATATCCTTACACTCATCTATGTCTATTTCGCAGTTCATTCCAATGTAGCCTGCAAAAAATAAGTCAAATTATGTCACAGTTGCACGAATTGATGACAGGCTTTGAATAATGTGTAAATTACTGAGAAAATTCAACATAACATGAAACACACAGTATTCAAAAACTAAGATAAAAATCCAATTTTTTCCGATCTTTGGATATGTTTTTTCAGTCCCCTATCCTATCTTCCCTCTTCATCATAATTTTCAGGGAAAAATATGAACGAAAATGGAAGCTATCTCATCTTTTAAAATGTATAAACCAAGTATAATAATATATAATAATTGTTACCTATATTAATAATGGATGGATTATATAATATTAATAACTAATACCCTACCCAACTATTTTTATTTTCGGAGAAATAAGCTTGCTAAATAATGGAATTATTACAGTTTATTCTAGACAATTCAATTAGAAACCATTAAAAGGCGAGTTTCATCGGATATTTTTAAAAATGGCTGAGTTACAACTACTGTAAAAGCAAGGGAACTTTGAAATAATCGGAGGTCATCTTAGATTTCAGGTGACGCCCTATAAGGATGCTTATTAAGCAGGAGCTTATCACTTCTGAAATTCTCATTCATCAGCCAAATGATATTTATCATCTTCTTCTTCTTACATTCAAGGATTAGGCGGTAATGCCTGTTCCAACTCACAAAAGCAACAACTATTACTATATCTATTCGTATTTTATTACTATATCTATTTTTGTAAAACATCTATTTCGTTATTATAAATTTATTCATTATAGGGTTAATGTCATCTTTTCCTAGGTCTACCTACAAATGATATTTATCATTTAATAATATATTATATTGATAGGTCATCATTCTCAAGCTTCAACAATACCTCTCGACTATAAGACCTGTTTAAGACACCTCGATTTTTGGACGTCCCGTTTTTTTTGTTTTTTTTTTGTAACTTTATGAATTCTAAAAGATTGAATGAATCTTGGCGAACGTATGATGTGCACAGAGACACATCATGTATATTGTGTATGCCAAATTCTGTTTAATATATTAAGACTTATAAGGTCGGCAAAAAAACGGACGTCCAAAAATCGAGGTGTCTGAATCACCTTAGGTTACTTGTTGAACTGACTTTTTGAACACCTGGTATAAAATATCTATTCATCTTTCAATAAATTATATAAAGTTATTTGAATCAATTAAATAGTATTTATTTATGAAAAATAATATTATTCTCTAACAATTTATTGACCGAACGTAAGTAAGGTCTAGATTCAAGACGACGATTTTGCATTTCTCTCTACATGTTTGTCCCGCATTTACGACAAAACGCGGCAATAGATTCTAATGGAATTTGACAGGAATGTTCCTCTTGAAATTGCGCGTCGATGTATATGTAATGTTTCTTGAAATATTGCATTTTAAGGATAATATGAAAGGAAAAGTAATTACCTCCATACTAAAATATTACTATATACATTTATACTTCTGAACATAGGAAAATTCAAACTATAGAATTATTCACTAATTACTAAGAATTATTACTAATTAATTAATATAGTAATTATGCATAACTATAGGTTATGCTTAACCATCTGTCGAGTGGATTCAATGACGTATGCAATTAATGAAACTCAACATAACTAAGTATTCCCTTCATGAATAATGTCCCATCCATGGCTGACTTCGTGAGGTCTACTGTTCACAGAACTACTAGTTATTTGTTTATTTGTTTGTTTATGAGGGTGAAGCCCACATAAGCTCATAGGCTTGTGCGTGGGTAATGAAATGGATGATTGATGACGACTACTTTTTAGGTAGTCGGGACCGACGGCTTATCGTCTCCGCCAAAAGACGGGGTGGTCGTATCTATGTGATTGTGCTGTGGTCAAAAATTGTTCTCCGCTTGGGATTCGAACCAGGGTCCACCTGGTTATCAGACCGGCGCTTTATCACTCCTCCAACGAGCCACCCAACCACAACACAATTTCTAACACAATTTTGATTAAAACATAGTATAGTATTGTATTGTATCAGGTTGTACGATTTCACGAACACGTTCATCAAGATCCGAGTAAATCGCCTAAGCCTACCTAAATTTATTCGATTATTTATTTACCTGTGCCCGAGCAATTACACTGGAACGCGGCCACCCTATCAATACACAGTCCATTGTGCAGACAGGGCTTGTCCTTGCAGTCATCAATGTCCATTTCGCAATGGCGGCCCTCGTATCCGCGCTCGCACTGACACATCGGCGGTGTTCGCGTGCTGTTGCACAAGCCTCCGTTCTGACACGGCTGCGGCACACAGTAGGCCGTCTCACAGTACACGCCCACGAAGCCTTCCGCGCAGGCGCATGTGAAGTTGTCGGAAGTTTGGGGGTCTGTAAGCGAAAAGGTTAGGTTAGGCTCATCTTTCTTGCATTCGTTTATCTTATTGCTTCAATCATTCATTATATTATTAGTTCATTTATATTTATTTATTTATTTAGCGTACGGCTTTGAAGACATCAATCAGTATTCATTACAATTTTCAGGATCATCCTATGGAATGCTCCCTTGTCCCAAGTTATAAGATTAAACATAAATGGTAACTAAATGAAAAAACAATTGAGTAAAAAAAAATTATTTAGATACATATATCCAGTCCGTTTAGGTAGGCTATCGACTCTTCATTTATAAAACCAGAACGACAAGTTTTTATGTGATATATGCATTACTGCACCAGAAACTTTCATCTTGTTATAGTATTTATGTAAATCATCAATTTTTTCATCATATCTACATTCACTTTTTTGGATATAACATACTTATATAATTAATTTTAATGAATTAACAATAGGTATGAAAAAACTATTGAAAAATAATTGAAAGGGTACTGTGATTATTATTTAAAATAAAAACAGTGATAAAAGTAGCCCTGAGATAAAGCAAACACCAACAATTGGTACGTTATTCTTTAAATTATTTTGAAAAAGGAAAAAGTTAAAAGTTCAGCCCCTGGAGAATTTAATTATCTTTCTAATGATATATAGAATATGAAATTTTGTCCGTAAATGAAGGCTCAAAGAGATTGATAAAAATTACATTGTTATAGTCTGTCCAAGCAAAGAAGACCCTCTGGCAAGATGAGAAAATTACTCCAGCTCTGTCAATATTGGTTCAAAAATGAATAATTTGGTCTCAATCGTAGGAAACATTCTGATCTACAATTTGAGACCAAATCAATAATTTTTGAACCAATATCGACCAAGCTGGAGTCATTTTCTCATCTTGCCAGAAAGTCTTCTTTGCTTGGACAAACTATACTACGGTATATGATTCTGTTGTTCGGCAAAGGGCCGACTTCTACTGCTCACTCTTAAGAAGTAGATTTTAAATTAATCAATGTTATAACTTTTTTTTATTTTTTTTGCTGCCGATGATGCCCACATAAGTATTCCAATTAATTGTGCGTGGGTAATGGAGTGTGCGAGGGTGATTTATAAGGTGCATAAACGACCATGCCTCTGGTGGGATTCAAACCCACGACCGGGTAGCGCTAGCGGACTGAAGGTTGAAACGCCCCAGACCACTCGGCCAACCCGGCCGGCTTTTATTATTTATTATATATAATATATTATTTATGCTTATAGTAACACTCACTTTTGACGTCGGCACAGGCAGCATTGTTGCGACAGGGCTTGTTCTGACACGTGACCTGCTTCAGCTGATCACACCGGTCTCCCACATACTCGTCGGGGCACAGACACTCGAACGAACCGAGCTTATCGATGCAGGTACCGCTGTTCATACAAGGACTCGACGCACACTCGTCGATTTCTTTGTCGCAACTGTCAATCGAAAAAACCAATCAATGAAGATTAAAAATAATATAGAACGCTACTCATACTCATAGAAAAAGTATGATAAAGAATAGCAGATGGGACAATTGAGATTTAGGGCACGGCCACATGGGCAGCTTTTTGCTGCAAATTTTGTCAACACCTGTGAAGATGTTCCCGACTCGTTAAAATTTTTAATAAAAATCATGCAATAATATAGTTCTAAAGTCGAGTAATTTTGTACAATCAAAAGAAATTTCACATCCCTTCTCAATTTTGAAATAATGATGATAGAAATTTTTTTTGTCCAGATTCCAATTAAAATTACGCCATAATTTAGTACTGAATTTCGTATCAATTGAACCACCAAACAAAACATTTGTACCCCTTACCATTTTAGGGTAGAAGTGATTGAAAAGGGGTGACTGGACCCCATCCTGAGCCAAATACCAAAACAAAGCTAGAATTTATTATTATTTTTATGATAGAAAATCAGCTGGTGCGGCCTGACGAGCATGAAAGTGCTGCAAATATTTGCTGCAAACGAATAGGTCACGATTCATTTTTCTCAGCAGCAGCTAGTTGAGATTTCAGTTTCATTTCAGACAGCTTAGTAATGGCGAGAGATGCGTAGGGGAGTACGTTAAGCAATATCAGCTGATTTTCTATCATTGAAATAATATTGTACAAAAAATTGAATAATTCAAAACTCTAGCTTTGTTTTGGTATTTGGCTCAGGATGGGGTCCAGTCACCCCTTTTCAATCACCCTAAAACGGGAAGGGGTAGAAATTTCTTGTTTGGTTGTTCAATTGATACAAAATTCAGTACTAAATTATGGTGTAATTTTAATTGGAATCTGAACAAAAAAAATTCTCTATCATCATTATTTCAAAATTGAGAAGGGATGAAAATTTTATTTTGATTGTACAAAATTACTCAAATTGAGAACTATATTATGGCATGATTTTTATTAAAATTTGAACGAGTCGGGAACATCTTCACAGGTGTTGACAAAATTTGCAGCAAAAAGCTGCCCATGTGGCCGTAGCCTTACACTTTTATAACAGATGTGGAACTTATCAATAATTTAGGTAAGTGAAAACAACATTACAACCATGTTCCTTTCAAACTTGTATTTTTCGAAGCCTCAGTTTTCCATTGATGATGATGAAACTCAAGTATGGTATTTTAAATAAACTTTGTGGATCTGACAACCTTTGTTTTCACTTACCTAGAAATTGAGATTGATGAATAAATACTGTTTCATTTATGAACTATTAGACATTGTTACAAATACTCATAGGTAAAATATAACAAAGGATGATGGAGAGGGAAATTACGATTGATAATTTGATATTGATTCCATTATATGTGATTATACAAGTACTATACATTGTTACATACAATAATATTTGAATACAACCTATGTGAGAAAGTCACTGGAAAAGGTCAGTACCGTATATCAGGTTCGCGAGCCGAATAACAACCTATACTTGAACAATAACATCTATACTACTATAGTCTGTCCAAGCAAAGAAGACCCTCTGGCAAGAAAGGAAAATGACTCCAGTTAGGTCAACATTTGTTCAAGAATTATAAATGTGGTCTTGATTGTAGATCAACTTGTTTCCTACAATTTGAAATCAAATTGATAATTTTTGAACCAATATTTACCAAGCTTGAGTCATTTTCCTATCTTGCCAGAGGGTCTTCTTTGCTTGGACAGACTATAAAATACATAGGATGCATCTCATTTCAATCATATTCAAGTCTTTCCATTCAACTATTAACCAAGCATCCTCTGTAACAATATGAATGATCATGGATTTGACATTTTCAACAATATTTCTACCCATTTGATTAAAAAACATGCAGAATTTCTCCTATATCCAGTCCAATCCTTCCTAAGCTGCATAATTGACCGAACGTAAGTGAGGTCTAGATTCAAGACGACGATTTTGCATTTCTCTTTATGTTTGTTTGTTCCGCATTTACGACAAAACACGGCAATAGATTCTGATGAAATTTGACAGGAATGTTCCTTTTGGAATTGCGCGTCGATGTATATGTAATGTTTCTTGAAATATTGCATTTTAAGGATAATATGAAAGGAAAAGGAATTACCTCCATGCTAAAATATTACTATAATTTTATTTATACTTCTGAACATAGAAGAATTCACACTAAAGAATTATTCATGCTGAATAGAACCAGCTGTCGAGTTTATTATTAATAATTGCATTCAATGACGCATGCAATTGTTGAAACTTGAAACTCAACATAACTAGGTATTCCCTTCATGAATAATGCCCCATCCATGGGTGACTTCGTGAGGTCTACTGTTCACAGAACTACTAGTATATTATTTAGCATATAAAAAACTATTACGATTTCTTTTGGTCTACTCACAGCCATCCCTCCCATCCGGGCAGACAGCTGCACGTGTAGTTGGCGACGGCGTCGACACAGACGGCGCCATTACTGCACAGGTTGGTCTCGCACTCATTGATGTCGATCTGACACAAGTCGCCCGTGAATCCTACGGGACAGTCGCACAGATACGACTCTGTCTCGTTGGCACACCTGGCAACAAGCAATCACAACTATTTAGTTCTTTCATCATTTACTACCTACATTGAAACAATAACAAAATATTATGGCTTTTAATGGTCAAAAGACCCTTACGAGTAGGTTCCACCTCGCCAATGTGTACTTGGCCAAATACTGGTCACCCATCCAAGAGCAGTCCACAGTGGGTAGGTTCCATTTCGACAATGTGTACTTGGCCGAATACTGGTCACCCTTCCAAGAGCAGTCCACAGTGTTCGTGACTTAACTTCACGATCACTGAAAAGGTGCTTTCAGAAACTACCAGCGTTGAACACAATATACAGTTTGGAGCTCTATACAATAAGTGAATATCGTCAATAAAACTAACTAGAGTTATACATGTCATAGAGTGGCATAGTAATCTCACAATAAGTAATCAATTTATCAATCTATCAAATAGATTAAGTAGTGAATAAGTTTTTTCAGATTCTACTACATATCAATCTATCATATTAAATCGATTGAGTAGATATATCATATTATAATGGTGATAGCAATACAAATACATACTGATGTATTAGTAGGTGTTGGTATAGTCAATCTTAAATAATCTCTTAAAAACTCATCAATACTATAAAAACATTTTCTAGAGGTAATTAAAAAAAATCTTAAATGTTTTTTTCTTGTGACTTAGATAACTAGGTAGTCTATTGAGAAATTTGTTGCCTGTAGTACGGCTGATGATTTTCATTCTAAAGTCAATTTAATATTAGTAATCTGGAATATTATACTAGTCTAGCTGACTGGACAATTATTTCGAGGATTGAAATAACACACAGATTTTGTCAATTTTCTACTCTATTTATTGGTAAAGACCCAAGGTAATTAGAATAGAATTCTATTCTATTCTAATTACCTTAGTACAAGTTTCATGACCACACAGGTCACATTTTCAAGCTGACTGTGTGGCTTGACAAATATGACCTGTGAGGTCATGAAACCATGGTCGTGTACCAATAAATAGAGTAGAAAATTGACAAAATCTGTGTGTTTATTCCATCATGGAACGTTTCTACAATATCGACCACAACTCAGTTGAATTTCGAGAATTAATAAATTGCAAAGACAGACAGTTTGTATTTCATTGCATTGCAAGAAAACTGGCAAATCTTGACAAGCAGATCAAAGATTGGTCTGTGACCACGAACTGCAGTCCAAACTGTTGGAAATTTTGGTCCACAGTTCTTATTCTAATTCCGAACTGACAGTGGATGTAGGCCCTCAATCTACTGTTGTTATAGAAAGAAAAAAAAACAATGTACCTCAAAGGAAACAATATTTTCTTTAAAATAAAATAAAACAGTAGTTGTATTCTGTATGTACCTTCCGCCATTGATGCACTCAGCCTGGAAGCAGAGCAGACAGTCGAGGGTGAGGTTGGCGTCAAAGTGGGCCATCAACGCAAAATGGTCTGCACTGGTAAAAGGTGGCGAATCACCCGCGGCGTCCAGCTGTTCCGGCGTGAAGAACGGCAACAGCAGACCGCCGATCCGCACTGGCCCGATACAGCCCTTGAACGCGCTTCCAATCACCTGAAAGGAATGAAATTTAATTAGACTACGTTTTTTATGAATAATTGGACCCCATAACTTATAAGCTTCCTAATCCAGAGGATGAACATCAATCCATACAAATATTTATTCAATGATCATTGTAAATTATATAATAACAATTCACAATAAATTAAATAATTAAGTTATGAATCAATTAAAATTATTGCAATTGAAAATACAACATCAGGTGTTATGTTGTGATATTTGTACATAATTAAGGAGAGTACATCATCATCAAGGTTACAAGAAAAAGGTTGTTCCATAACTGCCTGATATTGGGCAAAATGAAAAAGTGGTGGGGAGACGAAAATTTGACGTAGTTCAGATCAGAGATCCCGACTACACTGGAGCACAACTACACTGGCGCCGTAGTGCGCGGTCCTTCAATCTTTTCAGCAAAACAATTTTTATATTTTAATATCATATGTTGCTATCTTGTTCACGCTTTTCAAAAGAAAACACTAACTTCGTATTGTGCCGATAGTAGATCCTATTCCTACATTATGGAAACATAAATACAGTATTTTTATCATTAAAACAATCAATTATCAATTATCTCTTCCTTCATAACGCGTAAATATTGTTTAATAAGTGTGAATATCAAACTAGGTTAGGCATATATTTTACAAAAATGAAAATTCATTCACAGGGTCAGGTACTAGCTCAACATCCAATACACAAGGATTAAACAAGTAAGGAATAGCCAGGGCCATGCTAGACTTTTCAACAGAGTTTAGTGGACAAATCAGACGATTCATATTTTCAATGCGCCAGTGTAGTTGTGGTCCAGTGTAGCCGGGATCTCTGATCTGAGCTACGTCATTTTTTGGGATCCCCCACCACTTTTCAAATTCTCGAAAATCGGAACAACCTTGTCTTTAATAACCTTGCATCATCATTACATTGATGTAAGCTATCATTTCTATTGAACTAATGCAACGATAAACATTGACTAAATACAGTACTGTGTACCTGTAGGGGCGCCGCGCCAAAGGCACCCAGCTCGTTAGAACTGCCGCTAGCCGCTGCATCGGTGGTATCAGTCAGGTAGTATGTATTTCGTCCGCCAGATGTCGTTGTCACCTCGGCCGGCGTTCCGCCCACTGTGATTGGCGCGTTGAGCAGCAGCTGTTGCCAGGCGGCCGACGAGAATGGAGTCTCAGGGAGACGGGCGCTCTCGCTTTCCTGGTCCTCCAAAATGGCGCCTGGAAATTATGATGTTCCGATATTTAAATTCAAAAATTTATTCATTGTAACAGCTTTACTGTCTCATGATACAGGTTTCGATGAGAAAAAGATTATCAACATGAACTTGAATTGCTCATAATATAAATACTAATTTATATTCAATCATCAACCGATTTCATTGATAATATATTTATAGCATTTAAAGTGCACCGATAAGAATAGGTGGGTATAGTCTCACATGAGTCATATTGGGCAGCTGAAGAAACGCGAGCAGCGCGCTAGGGGTACAAAAAGTGTACTTGTGGTATTCTTGTTTTCTAATTTATTAAATCACAAATTAACATTGGGATTTTTATGATTATTACAAGTTTCGGTATATCTGTCATGTAATCATGGAATTAAGGTCCAGGATTAGTTCTTAAAGCTCACAGAGAATGCAGCGGACATATCTCAGCCAACTTCTGGTGCCTAATAGACTTGTGTGTGAGACGAAATCATTCGATAAATTGCTGAGTTAGATTTGACTTTTCAAATAGAAGTTGGTAACGAAGAAAAAAAGAAAAATGTACACATTAAGAAGATGAGAAGAGAGAAAGGGAAAGGTTAGGATATAGATAACATATTATTAGGATAGACATAATCTGGTATTGTATCAATATTCTTTCGGATTTTGAAAGACAAATTGACCAAAAGACCAAATTGTAGAGAACATTCTGCTTTACAATTTGATACCAAAACTATAATTGTCGAACCAATATTGACCCAACTGGAGTATTTTCCCCCATCTTGACAGAATGTCTTCTTTGCTTGTACCTGTGAGAGTGTCGTTGGCCATGGAGAGCATAACTGTCATCCATTCTCCGCTGGCTGTATCAGCGTTGTGATTGGTGCGCTGCATGCGTGTCACGTGGGGTGCGGGTGCGGAAGTGCCATCTCCACCCAAATGCCAGGCCACGGTTACTTGGTCGCCCAGAGCTGATACCTGAATGAGCAACAGATTATTTTTTCAATTTGACTCGCATTTACAAGTACATGTGTTAGGTTACATGGTGGCTTATTTTTTATTGAATGAACTGACTTTAAAAGAAGTCTCAACACTTTGTTAAGTTTCTGTTCAAGCTGACTTGAGATTGAATTTCTTAAAATGGAATTCTGCTGTTAGGAATAATGATTTATTTATTTATCATTGGTACAGTTCGCTGAAGTTCGCTGTGATGATCTCTCACTACACAGGAAAAACATCTGTATTGCTTATCTCTTTGTCACAATAATATTAGTTACTAATATGGAAAAGATTATCTTAAAGTTGAACGTATGAAAATTGTTCAGGGGATACTGGAACAGCAGTGTCCCCTCTCACACCCCCTTCCTCACTCACAGACGTTGTCTTTTCGTCAGGTATATTACAAAAATATAAATTAATTTATAAATTATTATAATCTGACAAAGCAAAGAAGACCCTCTGACAAGATAGGAGAATGACTCAAGCTCAATATTAAATCAAAAATTATAAATTTGATCTACTATTAAGACCACATTTGTAATTCTTGAACAAATATTGACCAAGCTGGAGTAATTTTCTCATATTGCCAGAGGCTCTTCTCTGCTTGGACAGACTATGCATACAAAGAGATACAATTGGAGTACAGATGAAGGCAGTGAAGTAGTATTGAGATGAACCATTACTGCATTCTGTTTAAAATTATTTTATGATTCCTCAACACATCGTACTTTTACTATAGATTATGACCTCAATTGAATATCCTATCTAAATAATTTAGAAATGAGTTTCTAGGGTGAACACCCACCTGAAAATGAGGCCCCACCCCACCGCCCACATACAACAGTGTCCCTCCCGTCCTACTTCTGAACGCCAGCTGCACGCTATCCATCATGAATGTTGAGTGCCCCCCTTGCGCTGCAGCTGCGGCTGCGTTGTTATTCGGCCGCTGCAGCCGATAGGTGAGTGCCGACTCGGGTGGCTCGTGGCCGGAGAGCGTGACGTTGGCGGCACACTCGTAGCCACGTCCGCCGCCCGCCACGTCCACGTTGCGACACACGCTGCCCGTCGGACACCGTTTCAGCTCGCACAGCTCCATCTCTTCGCAGCGTTTGCCCTTGTGGCCGCGGGTGCACTCGCAACTGGGGGAAAAGAATTCAATTCAATTTTTATTTATTCCAAAGGTCATTTATTTATTACAATGAACTTATAAGGGTAAAACACAGACAATACAGTCCAAAACGTCCTTTTCCCAAATTTAGATGAATCAACTTTAAAAAATAGAGGTTATGTCCACTTGTTTCTTGATCACTATCACTATTCACAAATGTTTACACTCAAAAAATGAAAACTATGATTTGGAATTTTGAATTGTGATTAAAAAATCAGGATAACACCAAAAAATACATAAGAAGATTTATGAGAATTTGTATCTCGCAAAACCTCAACGTTCAAGGGAAAATATGCTCAAAACACAATTTTTCAACAATTAAGGGTTATAATTGGATGTGAAATGATAGATTTGTATTTTTTATTGGAGGACAGAGGATCAAATTCTAAAAAAAAATTAAATTGGCGGAGATTTTGTAAATCTTATCCAAATCTCAGAAATAGCAATCAAAATAAGACAAAATCGAAAAACATCTCAATAGTGAAAAATTTGAAACTTTAATTATGAATTTTCTTATTGAGATTTGGGTAAGATTTACACAATTACCGCCAGTTAACTTTTTCTTCAGAATTTGATGCTCTAAAACGTCCATGGATTAAAAATATTAATTTATTATTTCATATCCAATAATTATAACACCTAATTTTGGAAAAATAATTATTTTAGCATATTTTTCCTATCATCTCAATAACCGTTCAGGTTACATACTTCTAACTGGTTTCATTGAATTTTCAAGCTCATTTTACATAATTTAGAACCAGAATCAAGCCTCTAAAAATTAGAAAAATTAATACATGTTTTTAAAAAATGTCAATTTTCCGCCATTATAGTCACGATAACAAAGCGTTTTTGGGGTACGACAAATGGAACTTTTTCTTCTACTAGGTGTGAGGAATGATCCTGAGAGGTATTGCACATTCTCCTTAAATACACTGTATAAGAAAAAATAAGTGGAGCTGCACTCACCTAAAATCGTTCCAGGTGACCCGACAGGTGCCGCCGTTCTGGCAGGGGTTGACGGCGCAGGTGTCGTCGGACACGACGCCCTCCAGCACCGACTTGACGTCGAAGTCGACCTGGCCGAGCGCGGGCGGCAGGTCGATGTCGTCGTCGGGGAAAGTGTTGCGCAGCGGGAAGAACTCCACCACCATCGTGTGCGAGCCGTTGCTCACTTGCACGTCTTGGATTACGCCTTTGAAACCTGGCAAACATCGATCAAATTATTATTCAACTACTTATAAGAATGAATAAATTATTAGAATGAACAATCATCTATTAAATTTATGAGACTGTATTTTATCAACAATTGAAATTGATTATAATAAAATTCAAAACTAATCTAAGGATTTTCTCAATATTTCAGTCAGTCTAATTCAAATACACACATCGTTCAAATTATTAATTGATTACTCAATAGAATGAATAAATAATCATCTATTAAGTTTATCAAACTACTAAAAAATAGAGGTTATGTCCACTTGTTTCTTGATCACTATCACTATTCACAAATGTTTGCACTCAAACATCTCTATCTTTTTCATACAATTTGAATAGATTCTATTGATTATAATGAAATTCTCAACTCAACTATGGAATTTCTGTACGTTTCAGTCAGTCTAATTCAAATGCGTTGTAAGAGAGAGAATTTGTAAAATGTATTAGATACAAAAAAATATTTGCACAGATTATCTTACGTAAATTACAGTGCACATTCATTCACATTATGAAAAATTGTGTGATTCATGATATTGATAGAAACTTAACCCGACTCAATACATTTTTTAAACTTAATTGGAATAGAAGAAGTTTTGGGCTAACGGGTTGAAGCAATTCTTCTTTCGTTTAAATTGTATTTCAATCATATGAAATAATAAGTTATGTATAAGATAAATCATATTCTATGAAAATTAGAATTTAGCAGAAGAACGCGAAATTAGGCGAGCTTATGAAGCTTGCACATATGTATAAGCTTTGGTTAGAAAGGATGCAAGATACCTTGGATGTATAAAAATTAAAAAAAGGATACATAGATTTTCAATATGATAATGCATTATTATCATGATAGTTGTAAATTATGTTGTCTTAATGATGTAATGTTAAGTTGAGAGTAAATTAATAACATAGTCACCAAGTAGAACATCACAATAATCTTACTCATTCCCCTTAAAATAATCATTGAAGAAACAATGATTTTCAATAACTTATTTTTAAGGAAAAATACGGGAAGGTCCAATAGAATGTATAAAAACAGTGATGTATAAAAAACAATCACAAAAAACAGTATAAAAACAATAGAATGAAGAAACAGTGATTTTCAATAACTTATTTTAAAGGTAAAATACGGGAAGGTCCAATAGAATGCATAAACTATGACACGTGTTTGTAAATGATATAATGATTACAAATTTTATCCGATCCCACATTAGTCTATAAGGCCTGTATTGTACGGTGATATTTCTATTGTTAAATGAAATCACATGAAAATAGATGAAAAAATATTTCGTATTTTACCGGCCTACCCAAATAAATTTGAAATCAAATCCAAATGTTTCCTTAAATAATAAAATTGAAAATATAATAATAAATTTAGTGACATACCATTCAACGTGTACGATTCAGGAGGAGCTTGTCTCTTGTGGGGCTTGGGCTGTAGGGGAGGAGGCATGCCTCCTAGATATAGCACTTGCAGATCTAGTTTTCCGGTTGCACTGATCGTTTTCCTGAAGTATTCTGTGCTGTTGATCTTCACCTGTACTAGGGTCACATTCCTCACAACCTATAATGGATAGAATATATTGCGATAAATTTATTATTTTAATACTGTACAAAAAAACAAAAGCGATATGATTAAGTTATAATTGGAGTAAATTAATGTATTCTTCTAATACAATAAAAATCAATACAATTGAGATGAATCTAATATCCAAATACAATGAAAAGAAAAAGCAGTGCAACTAAGTTGAACAATTGGGATGAATTTATTATCCTAATAAAATAAAATCAAATGCAATACAATTGAGTTTAACAATTAAGATGAATTTATTCTCTCAATACAATAATAAGCAAAAGCAATACAATTGAGTTGAATAATTGAATTGAGAATTTGGTTGAAATAAGATAATTGAATGGGATGCTTCGATAAGTTTCAATAGTAAAATACTATTGTTCCAATACAATACAAAGCATTAAAAAATAGAGTAATTTAGTCAAACATAAAAGTAATTAAAATAGCCAACATAATTATCATGCCTTCGATTATTGTTACTGTCTTTCGAAGGAGACGGAAAGCCGTTAGTCTCGACTACTAAAAAGTAGCACTACTATATCCTAAAAGTAGTCGTCATCTCTCATCATCATCCCTCTCATTACCCAAGGTAAGTAAATCTACCAGGTAGGCCAGCGTCCATAAGAGCCCAGCAGTCCACTTTTTTCCTGCCGGATGACGTCACAAGTTTTATTTTTTACATTATGCTTTATACCTATATTTATGATTCGACATGTATCTAGGATTCCAATTTTCCAGCTGTTCCACAGTGAATTGAAAAAAATATCACGTAAAAAGCTCAATATCAATGAAAATAATTGTGAAAATATTTAAAAATGATGAATTATTTTATTGAGTATTATTACAGTCCTATAATGATGAATAATGTTGTGATATTAGAACAATATAATGCTATTGTTGTCATAAATTGGAGCCAAAGATTCGAGAAGCTGGCGCTCTCATTGAGAAAAAAATAAGCTTTGGTGGGTTCAAACTATGCGATTACGATTATAAAAATTAAAATAATCATATTTCACTACAAAACAACTAGGACAACTTAAAAATATTGTTTCCTTGTAAATTGAGATGTTCTCAACTCATCAGAATTAATTACAACAATACTATTCTTCAACACTAACGAAAATAGGTTATGTTTACATTTCCATCAGCTGTGCTTTTCATTTTGGGCGCTAGAGTGCGACACTGTAGAAAAATAGTGACGTTAGATTTGTGAACCATAATTTCCAGGCAAATATCCCACCTGGTAAGATTTACTAGCCTTGCTCATTACCCACGCACAAGCCTAAGAACTCATGTGGGCATGAGCCCTCAGATAATGTTCATGTATTTTTTGTAAATACTTCTATGATTATTGTCATTAATGTAAATACTTACATTGTATTATGACAAGTTCTTAATTCTTGAACACCGTTCCGGCTGAAAAATCCCTGATAATAAAAATATTCAATCTAATTAAAATCATTATTTCAACTAGCTTACCTGTATAAGATGACTATTCCCGTTATCCAGCCTCACACCTCCAACTGTGTACGCTTCTATGATACCGCTGAACTGAATGCTGACCTGCAGCTCCCCGTTCTGCAGCCTGGCCGTGATGAGGGTCTCATTCAAGGGTCCCACCGAGTTGGGTCGCGAACCCAGATAGAATATGGCGCCGTGCGCCTGGCGCGTGCGCACAAACATGGAAATGTCGAGGATGCTGTGTACAATGGGACGCACTTGGGGCCATACCTCTACTGTTACCAGACTGCTGGTGGTGTTCTCATGGCCGAATGTGGCCGCTGTCAGGTCTGGAAACGAATTCAGATTGATAATATTAGTAAAAAGTATTATTTTTCAAAGTCAATCGGAAGAAATCGCACTAAAAATTTTATCCTTCAATGGATAATTACACCCTAGCAGCTGCTGATATTCTATTTTTTATTATTGTACTACTTTAGTTTTGATTTCAAATTTTTTTTCGTATGTAATTTTTTAAAAAAGCAATGAACGGGGTATTTATTTTTTACATTTTTATAAAAATATACGCTAAAAAGATAACACTCAGATCAACCAGAACAAGCATCTACTCACTTTACTAGCCACTCAGAACCGTAAAACAATCAGTTAAACAATGATACTTCATTCATAATGACTTGAGACATAGTAGACAAACCCACAAAGGGTGACTACTGTTGCGATGGCAAAGTATAGCAACAATACGACACAGTCTCGACAAAAAAATTTACTGACACATACGCATTGCCAATGCTATGGCGTGAAAACGCTTCGTCGTCCATTGGTTATTGTTTGTCGTGGCTAATGTAACCACTGAATAATTATACACACAAACGTTTGTTTATTTTGTCTTGAGTTATCGTGAATAGTGTATAGAGTTGAACGTATGAAAATAGTTCAATAGAAACTGGAACAGCAGAGAAACTCCTCAACCCATCCGCACGTCATAAGACGTTGCCATTTCGTCACGTGTGTAAGGAAAATATGAATTAATTTTTATTAATAATCAGCTAGATTGGCAACGTTACATCAAGTCTCACTGGACTATTTTCATATTATTAATGAACAGTAAATATTGAATACGTCATACAATAAATTCAGGATACTCTCACTACCTTATTTATTTACTTTTCCAGTATCCTTTGCTTTTCATTGAAATTGTCTAAGGCCAGCATTACACGATAAGTTCTATTATCATATCTATCAGGCCTACTCAGTATATTAAAATACGAAATCAAATTTTCATCTCTTTCCATATGATCAGATATGATCATAGAACTATTATCGTGTAATACCGGCCTAATGTATTAGAATTTCAGTAAATGTTCTCTTTATGAAACTAAATAAAGCAAATCAGATTTTTAATATTGAAAAAACATAACCTAAAAATGGCAAACCAACTCACTGTACTGGCACGTGTGCCCCAGGTAGGGCCGTTCGCAGGTGCAGCTGAAATTGCGCCACAGATCGGTGCAATGTCCTCCGCTGTGACAGGGATTCGGATCGCACTGCTCGTGTCGTGGACATCCGGCCTCCACGTTCTGCAGCTGCACGGGGTCCGTTGTGTCTTCGACGGGCAACACGTACAGTCCGTTCACGAATATATCCTGGATGCAGCCGACAAAGTAGGGTATCA
This sequence comes from Sogatella furcifera, assembly GCA_017141385.1. Classification (NCBI taxonomy): domain Eukaryota; kingdom Metazoa; phylum Arthropoda; class Insecta; order Hemiptera; family Delphacidae; genus Sogatella; species Sogatella furcifera. The sequence continues at coordinate 3,815,985 of CM029552.1, forward strand.
GGCCGTTGGGCATTGGAAGACGACGGAGGGTTGATATTGTGCCGCCTGCAAATTTAGAAAAATTACAGATTTATGAGATGAAAATTAGGTAATTTATGGGAATCATGTGATTTAATTAAAGTTTATGCAAATATTATTTATTTTATTTTATATAATAATCACAGTACCCTTTTCAATTATTTTTTATTAATGCATTACATGTTTCAACTATTTATAGTCATTTTCAAATGCGAATGCCTAAATAGTCGAAGCATGTAATGCATTGATGAAAAATAATTGAAAAGGGTACTATGATAATTATTTTAAATAGAAACAGTTATAGAAGGAAACAAAATATTATTTATTATTGGAGAGTTATCAAACACTTCACGTTGGTTTACTGTAGAGTTTTACGAGTTCTAACACAGAAGTTTCCATTTACCTTCACATACTATACATACTTTATAGTACATACTAGGTAGGGTACTATATTATGTGAGCTCAACAACTCGAATATAAAATGATTGCATGCAACCTTTATACTCGTATAAGGAAGATAGGAATATATCACCTGTATTAACAGCCAATAATATGAATAATTCAATTAAATATAATCAACAAAGATTAGAATTTCATTATTCACATACATATTTGTGAGATTTAGTTATTAATTACTTGTATGTATGAATGTTTCAGAAAAATACGTATTGTAATAATAAATTTTGGTAAATTTTTCTTTGTCTTTTCCTATTCCCATTTCATGATTTCAGCAATCCTGTCTCGTAGTTTGGAGGCTAGGAAATGAATTCAATTTGAATATACTTTTTTTGAGTTATGGCATCTACATACGGTATGAGAGATAGTTTGGAAGAGAGATTTTTTATTTAATTTGTAAAATATTCACAGCAATAAATTAAGATCCAAAACACTCTACATACCAATGTATGTTGTGGGGAAGCTGGTATGAGATGCATTAGTGCCCTCATTCTGGTTAATCGGGTATATGGTCTGCTCTTCATTAGCCGCCAGGACTAAATGCGATGTATTGATTGCCACAAATACCTGGGAAACAAAACGATCAACAGATTATTAGACAGATTGAACAGATTTAAAAGCAAAACAAACAACTTATTCAAATCTGAAAATAAATGAAACTTTACTTAACATTGAGAATGTATCATAATTTTGACATATCTACTAGGAACAAAAGCAACTAATATAAAAAATGAAATAACAATAATTGATATTTCAATTTAATGCTTTGAATTTAGAAGCACCAATAACCCACAAAGGAAAAGTGTGCAATATTTTTTCAAAAAATCGATATTATCTCAAAGTCAACAACTAAAAAAATCAATTCATAAATTAAAGATGTAATAATCGATTAAGAGACAAAACAGTTTATTATACTGAAGAATATTACATTGCAGAGGAAAGAATTCGTTATTTCAACATTATTTTTTGATGAAGAATTATCATATATTGCAGTACACCAACTGCTGGATAATTGTAATGATAATTAATTAGAATCTCCATATATTGCTCTATAAATATACAAAGGACTTCTGTAACTACAAATATTGACCAATGTACTGAATAGCAAGCGAAATCCATTGGTCAATATTTGCAATTGCAGAAGTCCTTTGTCTATTTATATAGCAATATATGAAGATTCGAATAGATTATTATCATTTGTTGAAGTAAAACTTCGAACTTGAGAAACTTGAAATAATTTTAAATCCAACAAACCTTCTGCCAATTGCCATCATTCAGCTTGGAACCAATCGTAACTCCTTCCCACTTATTCAGCAAGCTTGAATGAAGATTCAATTTTCCTTGCACCAATTCTAAAAAGTAGAACGTTGATCCGCGACCCAATGCTAGCAGACCGTTTGGCAGTGTAGTCTTGAACCTGAAATCAAATAAAATAATTTATATTTAATCGTCACATAAAAGCCGCAACTAGTGAGCAACGCTCATGCAGCATGTTACGTCATTCATTAGTTGAAAGTATGATCATTTCAATGTGACAGAGGATTCTCTACTCATTATTAGATGAGCTGACATTATTCACAGCAGGGATAATGTTGCATATTAAGGAATTAACTGGAAATATGACTAATAGATGTTTTATTATCCAATTGGGTGGGAGTATTGTTGAAAATACCAAAAACATGATCAATTTATTGTTCAGAGGATGCCATCTCATTATGAAAGGACTGTAGGCTGACGTGTGCTTCTCACAGAAGAGATGCTGCTACATTATAATGGGTAGTGGTACAGCCCGTCCAAGCAAAGAAGACACCCCGGAAAGACGGGAAAACGGCTCCAGCCCGGCCAATACCGGCCCGAAAGCCATAAATTCTCAATCAGAACAAACAGTCCCCAAAACAACACTGACCGAGCCGAAGACGCCAACCTAAACCCCCCCCCCCTCACACCCCATCAGAATTTCCTCCTCCCCCCGGCCAGAAAGACCATACAGCAAGCAAATAATCATCAACCAGGACAGAGGTAACGTGTGGTTAGCACGTTGATCCTCTCAACCATAAGCTAGTCTTCACAACCTATTGGCGGCGCATAACACGTCTGAATAACATGTAGTTAATCAGTTAGAGTGTAATGCAACAATTACTGTTCCCCCAGAGACGGGAAACGACTGAATATCTTTACTAATGACAGCCAATCTCCCAAAGGAGGGTAGATAATGCTACATGGCAAGGAATTAACTGGAAACAGGAGGACTAATGCATGTTTTCTCAATCAATTGTGTAGAAATATTGTTGAAAATGTACATATTCACATGAAAAAATGCATTGCCGTTAGACTATAATGCTGCAATATAAGGTTTGAACCGAGTTTAAAAACGCACCTGAAATGTATCTCATATCCCTCCTCTCTCGTGGTATTGGCCATAATGTATGACGACGACCCCGTCAGCGACATGGTGGTCGACTGTTGACACGTGTTACCATGGTAACCATGTGGACAGCTGCAGTTGAACAGATGCAGCGTCTCGTTTTCCAAATACGGCCGACAGGTGCCGCCATTGAGACAGGCGTTCGTCTTGCAGCCGGTCAGCTCAACGGAACAGTTCTTGCCGCCGAACTTAGGGTCGCACACACACAGGTAGCCGGCCTTCTGGTCGTAGCATTCGCCGTGTTCGCAAGGCCTGAAAGCGGGAATAGCAACGGATATTAGTCAAATCGCAGTCAATCGTAAGAGTGCATTCATAGTGGGTTGAAAAATTAAGATAAGAATGAAAATTATAGTCGGCGCAATCTAAGTTGACGAAAACCCCCTCCACCCGAGAAATAGCTATGTTGTCATTTTGCGTGAAATTGAAACTTCTCCTAACGCAAACACATTCAACTGAATGTTAAAAGTGACAGCGTAGCTTCGGAAAAATCACGCGGTGTTGTAAAACTCACTATTTTTATGATAAACCAGCTGTTCGCAGCTCAAATATCCAAGTCGATTAGCTTCAATAACTCCAATCTTCAACATGCAATGATTCATGCATATACCGCTCTCCTTACTTTGAAACTCTTGAGAGGCCAAATTACGATTTTCCGACTATTTTCGACATTTGAAAAAATAATATCAATTGTTTTTGAACAACTTTCTCGCTTTCACCACCCACTTATCTTCTCAAACAAAAAAGTTTCTAGATCATCGAAAATTTCATGTTTTCTGATGGAGTTGACTCGACATTGACAAACATATTCATTAATTGAAACATAATTATTGGTCGGATATAGAAAATTCAGAAACCATTAGAAAGCTCGAATTCTCCTTGTCATTTTGATATGAAAAACTTTATTTTTACTACAACCCATGATTGTGAGAGAAGTAATATACAAAAAAGTAATATTTTCGTGATTTTTCAATTTTTTCAAAAAAATCAAATTTTCTTTGGATCCTTCTATCCAGGAACTTTTTTAATACTACTGGCATATCAAGGATAAAATTCTGCGTCTAGATATGGGGTTCAATCGCGAATTTGAAGATTTTCCAATTTTACACAATCTGGCAACGTAGCTATTTCTCGGGTGGAGGGGGTTTTCGTCAACTTAGATTGCGCCGATTATAGATGCAAAACTGCGATGGAAAGCGCATGTGAAAAAAAGAAAGAGGAATTGAATATCAAATATTCCAAAATGAATTGGGGAGAGATTTTACCCTATCAACCTAAATTTGATATATATGAATGTATGAATATATATCATGAATGTCACTAGAGTAGATATTCATGAATCAGCAGTAGTTATCAAGCATAATCGAAGTGAGCATAGATGATTCAATATAAGCATTCTAAAGACAATTCATAACCATTGAGGAGTCAAATCAATCAGCGTCAAGTCGTACGCCTACCAATGAGCTCTTCAGCTGAGTTATTTACACTGCTGAACTATGCATACTACTGACCTATAATATATACATACTACTGAGCTATTTATACTACTGAGTTCTTCATTCAGTCTGTCCAAGCAAAGAAGACCCTCTGGCAAGATGAGAGAATGACTCCAGCTTGGTCAATATTGGTTCAAAAATTATTAACATGGTCTTAAATTGTAGATCAGGATGTTTTCTACAATTTGAGACCAAATTTATGATTGTTTAACAAATATTGACCGAGCTGGAGTCATTCTCTCATCTTGCCAGAGGGTCTTTTTTGCTTGGACAGACTGAATCATTGAGTTATTCATATTAATGAACTATGTATAATACTGAGTTATTCCTACTAGTATATCCTACTATACCCTGCTCACGATCACTTGAGACGAAATAACATAACCTTTTGCGAGTATGTGCGTGTGAATGTAGGGTTTCCTTCATTCCAAACGGTCCAACGGTGGGCCGCAGTCGAACAACTGTACCAAAAATTCATCTTTTTATTGTCCTTCAGATTTAACAACAAGAGCTGTGATTGGCTACAGCTGTTCGACTGCAGAATACCGTCGGGCCGTTTCCCATAAAGGGAAACCTACCTTAACACACACACAAAGTTTATTAATTTCGTCTCAAGTAATCGTGAATAGGGTATAATTACATTTTTGAAAATTGGGTTCATCTAATATGTAGGCTACACTGTATAGTATTCAAACAGTTATAACTCAAATCACACCTACGCCTTAACAGGCAAAAATGGGTTGGATAGAGAAGATAATTAAAATTATTAATACTTAAGCCTCGTTTCCATTACTACAATGTCTCACGGGTACATGTTATAGAGGTGCAATAGAGACACGAAGTTGTATGGAGCAACACACACTGGTCAGCTGATTTTTTATGGTGTTGTGTATCCATTCTTTTTTCCACTTTAAAATTTAAAACTCAATAAAAATCACTCAAAAATGGAAATAAACTTACTTAATAGTAGTTACTATAGTTTCGACCTGTTGTGTGGCCATCTTCAGACTGAACAGTCGAAACTATAGTAACTACTATTAAGTAAGTTTATTTCCATTTTTAAGTGATTTTTATTGAGTTTTGATTTTTTATTTGCGTTGCTCCATATAACTACATGTTTCTATTGCATATTGTGCCAGATATGTGACCGCGACTTGTAGCAATTGAAATCTACGAAAATACCTAGAAGTTTTCTAGTGAATTCTCAGTTGTTTACAGTGTAATGAAAGCATTCAAGTATCTTATTCCTTTGATGAAATGTGAAACCAGCACGCCTGTTAACCAACCCACTCACCTATACTGCTCACACTCGTTGATATCGATGTTACACAGCGGCCCCTCATAGCCCTGTTCACAGTCACACCGGTAGCCGTCAATCAGATCATGGCACTTGCCGTGGAAACACGGATTGCTGGCGCACTCATTTATGTTCTCCTCGCAGTTGTCTCCACGCACGCCCGGCACGCACATGCACGCGTAGCCGCTGGCCTGTGCGTAGCTGAAGTCCTGCTGGAAGTCTGCTGGCAAAGCTAGAATGGCGGAAAAATGAGAGGATTGAAATAGAATAAAAATGGAATATTGATTGATTCATCAGAATTATGTATTGTAATTGGCGTTGAGGAGAAATGATTGCAAAAGGTTGCGTCAGAGATAATTATTACAGAGTCATGTTTGAAAATACAATATACAGAGTGTTTCTGAAACAAACCATTTTTGTAATGTGTTTTCTTACATGAAAATAAATAAAAATGTTCCAGTATACAAGGGTTCTGTAATACTTTGTTACCGATTAAATAATGGCAGAAGATTTCAATTTTTTCTTCAATTTTTCATTTTATAATTTTGTGGCGGCCTAATAAGGGTACTAACGTAATCGATTCTCATGTTAAATTAGCTGAGTTATTCAATGGAATCAGTAAGAGGTTTGTAACTTTGATGATTACCAAGATAATGGGCAAAATATCCTCAAAAACTCAAGTTTTCAACTGAAAAGGGATGGAAATAGGATATTGTTTTGTAGACCGGTATTTTGACTCATGTAATTTCAAACAAAATTCAACTTTCAACTATATGTTTGGTAAATTTTTGTTTGAAACGCACCTTCACCTCACAAATCAGGATTTAAAGAAGACAAAACAGACAGAATGAATATTGTTGAAATAGTTGCTGTTTTGTCTCCTTGAAATCCTGTTTTGTGAGGTTTGCAAGTTTTAGACACACATATTTAGGAAAAAACAGGCTTAATGCCTCACTATTACTTACTCAATTTAGATAAGAGTCCAAAATAATAGGTCAAGTTCACATGCACATGAATGCAGTTATTTTTTACCACAAAGAAATTCAGAATTAAGAATTTGAAAAAATGAATCAATCAAATCAATTTTCTAGAATAGGCTAATCACTTGAAATTTTTTTCTTTTCACTAAACTTCAAAATTTTCTGAGTAATTATTATATTGTTACACTTCCGCATGAATGATGTTTTAGTGAGCATTGACAGTAAAATCTAAATTTGTAAAATACCTTGTCCATCGGGCAAGAGGTGTCCTTCGCGACTCCACTGGTAAAGCGTTGCATTGGATAATTCCAGACAGGTGCCCCCGTACTGACACGGGTTCGGTTCACATTCGTTGATGTCGATTTCACAGTTTTTGCCTTTGAATAAAAATGAATTGGTGTAAATTTAGATGCAACTAATAGTATTTCAAAACAGAAAAAGTCGAATCAAAATACAATTGAAAATCGAATACCTATAAAATCTAAAACTATTTCGAAAAATGTTTGTATACTTAACTTAGAAAATGAATGAATGAATACTCAAGAAGAGTTCAATATTCATTCATTAATAATTTATTCACGAGACTACAATAGATTGAAGGACAGACAGAGTCCAAACCGTCTCTCTTTCTAATTTTAATTAGTTGATTTTAAAGATAGGTTATGTTCACAATTGAAACCAAGGAGGTTCAATTGAACCTCCTTGATAGAAACTTTAATTATACAAGATTTTTTACTTTTGAAGGTAAACCCCTATGAAATATCAATTTAGACTTTGCAGAATTGTGTAAAAAATATTATTTGCAATATTGAATTCCACTTTAATTATACAGGATTTTCTACTTTTGAAGGTGAACCCCTATGAAATATCAATTTAGAATTTGCAGAATTGTTATAAGTGTAAATATTTGCAATATTGAATTCCACTTGAATAAATTGAAAGAAAAATACTCTTGTGGAAGAGACTACAGTTGAATATTTATTGGATATGGATGAATGGATCAATTAATAGAATTGAACAGTATTTTGAAGCAAATCAAAGATCAAACTATCAAGAGTGATGAGATTACATTCAGTTGTGAATGGCTGCATTTATTTAAACCTGGGAGGGCGAAGTTAGGGCACAGCCAGACTCTAAGATGTAGTTTGGATTGTAATTTGCGTTCATAAAGGTGTTTCCGAGATATTGAAATAGAGTGGAACAAACGATAAGTGATAATAAATTAATGATTACCTGAATAACCAGGGTAGCATTTGCATAAATAGTCCTTGACTTGGTCCTCGCAAACAGCTCCGTTCTCACACAAATTGTCCTTACAGTCGTCTATGTTCATTTCACAATGCATTCCTAGAGAAGAAAATCACCAAGCTTGAGATTCGAGATACAAAATACAATATATATGGAGAATAATGGGTTCCTTTTTGTCTAGGGCTGATGTATGTTAATAAATAAAAGAGGGTACTGTGGAATATACATGATACACAATACATTATCCAAGGATTTTTCATCAATTAAAGTTTCGCAAATATTAAATTATAATTATAATTCAAAATAAATATTGTATTCAGAATAATTTTTTCAACATCCTGTACTATAATTTGTATGAAAAATTAGTTTGACAATTTAATTTATGTCGATGAAATTACAAGAAAAGTTTATTTATTAGAGGGTTGATCGACTGGTTTGATTGAAGTCAATATTTGATGGTTGATAAATTTAGACTTGTAATGGATGTCTTACCTTCATATCCAGTGTCGGTACAATTACAAGTGTAGGTGTTCAATCCATCGATACATTCTCCATTGTGTAGACATGGCTGAGGCTGTGAACAATTGAATAAAATAGATGAATAAATTAATAGAATTACCGTTAAAATAATAATGTGATCAAATTGATAATGATTAAAGATATATTATGTTGAGTGGATGACTTAATAATTTTCTTTACATCATATGATTTGGTTGTTTGTTAAACATTAAAAATACAGCTACGACCGCTCATACAAATTATCATCAGCATAGGCTATTGAACAAAAATGAATTAAACATTACAATTTATATCACCGAACAAAATTTTCGTGCCATTGGTCGAGAGAGAATCTCAATGGAAACTTGTTTCACGACCGTAACAAATGTATCAACTTTGATATGTAAGGACTTTGGTAAAATGTTCTATATTATTGTTTGGTTGGTCCGTGTTCTATTGGTATATTCAAATTTTCAAGATGCAAAAATATATTTACCTCGCAGTCATCAATATTTGTTTCACAAAGTGATCCCGTCAATCCTTCGGGACACTGACAGGAGAACTGGTCTATGCCATCAATGCAAGTGGCTCCGTTCTGACATGGATTCGAGGCACATTCATCAATGTTTATATCACAGGTACGTCCTAAAATACAAACATTATGGAAGGATTATTAGATTATGCAGCAAACTATATGGGAATTCTAATAAATATTTATTAACAAAAATTATATTCAAAACAACTGCCCAGTACGAAATAAATGGGATGATTAGTAGATCAAAGAATGAGGTGAGTTGCAAGTTGCATGGGAGTCAATGAGACTAATGATTAAATATTAATAATAATTGATTCATGGTTTTCAAAATGTCAAGATAAAAATGTAAAATGAATAAAAAGTAATAATAATAAAAAATAGAATTAATAAATAGTAATTAATAAAAAATAATGATAAAATGTATAAATGTTGAATAAAAAAGTTAAATTTTGATAAAAAATTTGAAGCACACTAGAGTAAAAGCGTGAAAATAGTCCAATGAAGACTGGAACAGCTGAGTACCCCCTCACTACAACCGCTCATAGATGTTGCCATTTCCGTCAATGTAATATGTAAGAAATAAATAAATTTTCATTTATTATCAACTGAATTGGCAACGTTGTATTAAGTCTCACTGAACTATTTCTAGCGTTCAACTCTAGTGAGAAAAGAGCTATGCAACTCAGAATTTTCAATCACAAATGGCGTATGATCTTACCAATAAGACTAAGGAACTATGATAACTATTTAGAAAATTTTCCTATTCCCTAATAAAACTGATCAGAGAGAATGCTTTTCGTCCACGTCAGATTGATTTATTTATTTATTTATTCGAGAGATTACAATGAACTTATAAGGGTAAAAACACAGACAATACACTACAAAACGTTATTTTCCCAAATTTAGATGAATTAAGTTTGAAAAATAGAGTTATGTTCACTTGTTTCTTGATCACTATAACTATACACTCAAAAATTAAAAACTATGGTTTAGATTTTTGAATATTTATACAGTAATTCAAATTTGTCAATTTAAATGGTGGGATTATAGGTGACATTTATTCTTGGATTACCAAAGAGAGATTTTTCAGTAAAAGTAATATTCTTACCGGTGTATCCAGGCGTGCAAATGCATTTGAAATTGTTGACTAGGTTTATGCATTGTGCGTTATTTTGACAGGGATTCGATAGACATTCGTCAAAGTCCAAGTCACAGTGATCTCCCGAGTAACCCGGCTTGCAGAAACATTGGTATCCACCTGCAAATAAAAATTGGAAATATTTAGTAGCAATCAGATAAAAAACCAATAACATGGAAGTCAAAAAGTGCAAAAATAGTCTGAGGGTCCCAATCCACTGTCGGACCAAAGTACATGAACTAATGATGGAAGAAAACAGAGAGAAGAAGCAAAAAGAAGAAGAGAATAACTAAGAATAAGAATTAATTATAAAATAATGGAGACAATTTCAATTCATACGTCTAGTAGAACGGTCTCTTCCAAGAGAAATTCACTAATAAATTCACCCTTAGTGATTCACATCAATATTTTTTTAAAGAAATGTTATCAAGTTTGACATTGTATTGTTTTACATTGACCACTATTATTAAAAATGAAAATGCACCTACCTTCTGTGTTCTGACATATTCCATGTTTGCAGGGCTTCTGTTCACATTCGTCAATGTCTTTATCGCAATTCTTGCCTGGTGAAAAAAGAAAGTTATAAATAAGATAACAATATTTAAAAAGCCTACTTTTTGAAAAATAAAATTGAATGTACTGTATTGAAACAGAAACTTCTACAATAGATTATATTTTTAGAAACAACAACATGCAGTCCAATATTTTTACAGTAATAACACGGGTTTAAATCAACTTACTGGAGTGGAGGCCTCTCGTGGTATAGTCTGTCCAAGCAAAGAAGACCCTCTGGTAAGATGAGAAAATGACTCTAGCTCGGTCAATATTGGTTCAAAAATTATTGATTTGGTCTCAAATTGTTGATCAGAATGTTTCCTACAATTAATATCAATTCAATAATTTTTGAACCAATATTGACCGAGCTGGAGTCATTTTCTCATCTTGCCAGAGGGTCTTCTTTGCTTGGACAGACTATACTCGGGCATTATTGTGTTTACAATGTGCTCGAGCAGCTCGAAAGGCCTGCACTCCAAAAAGTTAATTTAAACCATTTTCCTAATGAAAAAACATGGTACTGCAATCGGTGATCAATCCCAGTGAATCTTGGGAATTCCTTTCAAGATTTGAACCTCTCAAAGATTCAATAATTCATTGATTTGAGTATGAATGTACGGAAAGAAAAAACAGACAATCGCCCAAATAAGAAATCTTCTAACAATGAAAAAATCCAATTTTTCATCATAGATATTTTTTCAAATTCACAATCAACTCACCAGTCCACCCCTTCTGACACACACACTGGTACTCTCCGGGATTGGCGCCCTCAACACAACTACCATTGTTCTTGCAGGGCATCAGCTGTTGACAAGTTGAATCAGCACTATTTCCACCGCGCATGCGCAGTTCGCAGTTGTCGCCTCCCCACCCCTCCTGGCACTGGCACTCGTGTCCGTTGATCTTGTCGACGCACACCCTCCCCTCTCCGCACGCCACCCCCGCACAGTCGTCGATGTTCGTCTCGCAGTCGCTGCCTTTGAAGCCTGAAAGTAGATTAATTAAATCATAATATACTTGTATTTTGCCTTATACTATTTGTGTCAAATTCTTTTTAAATGAAGGGGTTTCGTCTATAAATGTCACATCACTTTTGAAACAAACCTATAGGGCAGCAGAAGTGAGCAGGAGATTCGACCAATGCGCCCTCTAATGTAAGTTTGTTTGTCAATGGCTCAACAGCCCTATGGAGGGCCTAGGTCTACCAGGCTCTGTAATGTAAGTAATATGATCAAATCCTGAACTTTATTCCATGTTTACAATGACAGAGTTACTGAAAGTTGTAATAATTGAAATTGAAGTTTAATCTGTGATTAAATAAATTAGCAATCAAGATTAAACCAGAATAAAACGCTCAGTGTTACCCATCTAGTACACTTTTTGTGCGCAGCCCGCGTTGCTTCAGGAACAATATTGAAAATCAGTTCTCCAAACTTGAAAACTGTCTCTTTAGTTTTATACACTTTATAGTGTCGTATCGTATGGTTTATCAGCGCAACAGAATGTCCTGATTGTTCACATTGTGGGTTAGTTTATTTCGTCTCAACCTCAAGCCATTGTGAATGGAGTATAGTATTACTTTAAAGGGTTGAATGATTTAATTCAATGGAAAATAGCACGGCCGAAACGGAATAGGCGAATTTTAGGTTATAAATTTTTCATATCAGATGATTCACTTGTCTTTTCAATGCAAATCTTATATGACTTTGCCAAAGTATGGCGGACTTGAACGAGCTGATCAATCAGATCAGAAGTAACACAGTCAATGTCCATACCATGATTATAATCTCTATGCTATGAATGTGTAAGAAATGTTGATGGATATCATCATGCTGGGATGCAATAAACCGACAAAATAATAAATAGGAAAAACTAAAAAATTAATAAACAGATGAATGAATAAATGAATTACATACATAAATAAATATTCGCAACTCACCCGGAGGACACTGGCAGAAATAGTCGCGTCGGTTTCGGTTATGCGGCTCTTGCGACTGCAAATGCTTGCAGGTGGCGTTGTTGCGGCAAGGCGCCGAACTACATGCGTCATACACCAGCTCGCACAGCTGACCCGTGTAGTCGGCGCTGCAGTTACATGTGAACCCCCCGGTCAAGCTCTCCTGGCAAATGCCCCCGTTCAAACAGGGCTCTGAAGAACAGTCCACGTCCAGCTTTTTCTCGCATTGGTCGCCTAAAACACAACATAACAATTGAATTACATGAATATAGAGTGGGTGAAAATATTGGGATTAATTGATGTTTCTTGTATATAGGTAATTTAACTGTCGGATAAATGGGACATCATGATGGAATTAATTGTTCTACTCAATTTTGACATTGAAAGTTTGGCCACCACCCAAAACTTTGATCCGCCAAATTTAATCCAACTTATTTTTCAAGTGGGAAAGGTGTCATACTATACATGATTACGATTCTGATTTTCATATATTTTTTAAAGAAATCGAAAACTATTAGCATTACAAATTATAATTATTAAAAAAATTACAACTACAATTAGACTATTAGCATTACAAATTCAAAAATGGTTCTCAAATAGTATTTAGATAAAAACCATCAATTACTTACCGAAAGCTGAAAATAACTAACTATTACATTACTAAGAGAATATAAACAGAACAAATACAGATATAGTCTGTCCAAGCAAAGAAGACATTCTGGCAAGATGGCAGAATGAATCCAGCTCGGTCAATATTGGTTCAAAAACTATAAATTTAGTAAGACAAGAATTGTTGTGACCTATAACTTTAAACCAAATTTGTAATCTTTGAACCAATAATGACCGAGCTGGAGTCATTTTTCTATCTTGCCAGAATGTATGTCTGCTTGGGCAGTCTAGAACACTATGATTCACATAACAGAATGAACATAGCTCTTTGCTTGGTTTCTTCTCTGTTGGGATTGCAGTTTTGTCCAGAATACCTATTCAATAGGTAGTATCAACAACCATTACTATTTTAGTGACAGTAACATTACTAATCATTACTTCTCATTAATAACCATTTCTACAAAACGAGAGATACTGGAATATCAAGAAATGATCATTATAGCCACTATATTTCATTTACCTCGTTATCTCTCAGTTACCTTTGCTATATCTTAGCACAAACCATGGAAATATCCTACGACTTTACGTCCTACAACCTACAAATTAACGTTCACTGTGCTCTTAGTAACCTCTACTCAACTTAGTTACCTTAGTTATCTCTTAGGCACCTTAGTTATCTCTTAGTTTCCTTATCATCTCCTAGTTTTTTTTTTTTTTTTTTTTTTTGAGGGTGATGCCTACATGGGCTCTTGGGCCTGTGCGTGGGTAATGGGAAGGATGATGATGAGAGACGAATGGACCTACTGCTTTAGGTGGGTTCCGAACCACCGGGAAGCGATTTTTGAAGCTCATAAATTGAATTCAGAGGAACCGGTCACCAGTACGATAGTGGTGGCAGAGGCACGTCGCTTATCTAACCTCACCGATTAGACGCTCTCTACCCCTGGGACAAACCGCTTCCCTCAGTTAGTTACCTCAGTAATCTCTTGGTCACCTCAGTTATCTCTTAGTTACCTCAGTTATAACTTAGTCAACCACGTATTTCTACCACCTACCTCCATATCTAGCCGGACACACACACGAATAGCCCTCGCCAGGATTGGCCGACTGTACACATGTGCCCCCGTTACGACAAGGGCACTGGTTCAGCAGCATGACGTCACAATTGGCACCGGTCCACCCGCGCTCACAGCTGCAGTAGTAGCTGGTCGTGCCTCGCTGATTCAGCAAAATCGGCAAGAACCGGCAAGCAGGTGCAAAGCAAGCAAATCACACACAAGTGCTAGACAATGATAGCAGTGCTAAAACGTGCATGCAAGTACCAACACCAAAAAAGTAAGGAATACTTGTTGTTGTTCATCATCTTTCACTAATAAATTAATTGAAAGAAAAAAATATTTTTTGTGTTATGTCCCTTATCACACTTAAGCTTTCAAAACGGCTTTCCCAAACTGCGCGCGTAGCGTACCTACAATGAATTGAGCTTCGTAGAGTGCTTTCATACGGGGAATTGGCTGGTTTTAAAGCGTGCCACAAGATATCAGCACTACCACAAACAACTATTTCAGTTCATAAGAACACGTAAGTTTTATTGTAGGTTGGGCGCAAGCGTAGTTTCGGAAAGCACCCCTTTACACAATTTTCAATTTGACATAATTTTCTGAGCATATCGGCATATATGTATGAGTAATATTCTTACTGTAATGGTAATGTTATGTAATATTGTTATGGTAATAATATTGATTTAAACGTTTGTTATTTCGATTACGTATTTCATTCATTTTTCTTAATGGTATATAGTGCAGTATTTAAAATTGAATAAACACATTATGTACGAGTAATATTGATATTATATCTCTTAGGGTAAGAATATGTCAAAAAAGATGCTTAAGGTGAGGCTTAATCTTAATGGTTTTACTATGCTATGATATACAAATCAAATGATATTATGTATGTTATAGATGTAGAACTATGTATATCTCTTATGGTAAGACTCACCTCTCCTTATTTGACATGTTCTTACCCTGAGTTTTTAAAACATTACCATACGTTCTTGTACTAGAAATTTCTTGTCCTTCTAATTTGTATTTCAAGATTTTCTTGTATTTTTTATTTATTGCTGTAATCACAGGGAGCTAAATCCTCCTTACAGAAGATTTAGCTCCCCTGTGCTGTAATGCAAGCGAAATGTATTTTTGATCTGTTGCTTCCCCTTATTCTTGTTTCCAATGAATATTTCCATTGGCACAAAATTGAATTGAAGACACAGCAAATAAGAATGAAGACCAGTGGAAGTCAACCACTAACTTTTTTGAAACTTATAAGGTTTGCTCAACTTTTTTAAAACTTTGCATTACACTAAAACTTTCAAGGTTTGCACAGTTTAAAACGAAAACTATTATTTTCCCCTCTTTCTAGCCTATCATCCCAACACCCCACCACTACTCACATAGTAATCATCACAGTTGACAGCATGCTGGCAGGGTTTGTGCGCACATTTCACGAGGGTTTCGCACCGTCCCCCGGTAAAGGCCGGCGCGCACTGGCACGAGTAGAATCGTCCCGCCGACTCCTCCACACACGTGCCGCCGTTGTAGCACGGCGACGAGCTGCACCAGAGAGGCGACGAGGTGTAAGGAGGAGGTGAGGAGGAGGTGGTGAGGATGACTCCTGGCGGTGACGTCACACTACGAGAGGACTCGCACTGTGGACCTGATGAGGCAAGCAAGCGGGTATGTGTGCAGGTGGGGGTAATCAGACTGTTTAATCTTAGTATAGTTTCTTTATAAAAAAGGGTTTATTACGTCTAAAGATTTTACTTATTTTGTATTTTGAATACTTACTAGAAGCTAGGCCAACAATTTTGTACTAGACAATACTGTCTTTGAATAGAAACAATATTAAGAATGGCTGTTCTGACATTTAAAGTACCCATAGAGTGATTACAAAAGATTCATCTGAGCTTAAAAGGGTGTATTAAAAAAAGTACTACATATACAGTCATAAATTATACATGAAAATAATCTAAATGTTTTTAGTGTTTCAGGCAAGCCGCTGTGGTTGTTGCCGAAAGGTAGCAGCACCAGCTCAAATTTCAACAAGAACCGATTTTCTTAATGGATGAGACAGTAACGGGTGTTTCATATCTCAATATAATCCAATAATAGTTATTTCCACAGCTGGAAGAAGACTTCAATGGCTTTGTTTTCCAACTAGATTTATATTCCTGCCACGCTAATTCACCAATTTACCGAGACAACGAACTCCTGCAACGCTGGATTGGACGACGAACAGATGAAGATCTCCCAATCTTGGGGTCTGTAATTTGTTCCAATTGGGGAACGTAACAGGTGGTGTCCACTTGTTACCACATCAAAAAACTTTAGTCGAGAGCAACTTAGCTTCTCTGTGCTAAAACTCAAACGTTTTCTGATTACTGTATATTCATGTATAATTCATTACTGTATGTGTACTTCTTCAAATACAGCCTTTTGGAATCCTATAAATATTTTATAATATCTGTATATATATGTATAATACAGAGAGTATATATGTATAATATGTTTATATCTGTATAATATATGTAGTCTCTGTACTAATAATTTTCATTTTGAAGATTTAAAGCTCTATACTCAGATTATACAGTCTCTGTGGTGTGGAGTTTTCAAGCAAGTGCAACATATCACAAACAACAAGCATGCAAACACATATAACACAAACATTCAAATCGTATTTGGCAAAATTTATACAAGGCCAATGAGTGAGCGAGTGATGGAACTTGATATAAATTGAATAATTTATTTTTGTATATAAGAATGATGTAATACACACAAATACTGAAAGACAATGCTTTGGAAGCTTATTCGTACAGTGTATTCTAGTTTTCATGGTGAATCTGTGAATAAGTGACAAAATAGTTAAGATCTTTTATGAATAATTATGTTACTTGAATAATTACTGGAATTTCTTATTAAATATTTGAATAAAAGCTAAAATTCAAGTCGTCACATGGTGATCTAATGCTCACTCAGGAAAGTAACTTATTTGTCACCTTATTTAAATTCTAGTTAATTTCTGTGTTTTCCTAAGGAACTAAACGATAACAGATTTATATTGCCTTATTTCATGTTTTCAAGAGGTGCTCTCGCTGTATTTTTTAAAGTCATCTGAATGCGTTGAAATTTATCTAATCCTTTATTCTTAAATTAAGGTTCATCTTATATTGGGGAGATTTTTTTTTCATTACAAAAAAATGTATTAGACAATGTCTCATAGAATTACGTCCTTGTTTCTATTGATTAAAAAAGGGATAAATTGACTGCATATATTTTTTGATTAAAAAAGGAATTTGCGACACTTTTTCGTGCTTTGTTGAGTGAAGATCACTCTAGTGCAATAAGAACTGTTCATTCAAAAGTGCATTTGTGCAAAGTGGCAGCAAGCAACACAGCAATGAAATCATAGGATCGCTTACCTTATTAATAAAGCTGCAAGTATCCACTGTTTTTCCAACCTATCCACTGTAGCTACTGTTTTCCAACCAACTGCTTTTTTTGCTAATTAGCATTGTGCTGATTCTTAATAGATTTTAGAATTTCACCTTATTGAAAGAGGTTTGAATAATAAGTGCTAATGGTCCGCTTCCGTTATCAGTTCGGATTGTGCCATTCAAAATCTTTACGTTGATGGAGAAACTGACAGTCCAGAACAGCTAGTTACAAACCGGCAGGCTGATCGAACTACGAACTGACAGTGGATGTGGACCGTAAGCTTCATATCAAAAGTCCAACCAAACATTCTTAAAACAGTATGCATACCACCTGAATGAATATACTACCTGCACGCAGGATTCTGAAATTCTCAAAACTTCCCAAAGGAAAATATGTTTCTTCAATCGGATTTTTATCTCAATGGCTGAGGCCGCACTGCCGGTTGGTAGAGCCTGGAGGGTAGTTGGTAAATCTGAAATCTATAGAACATACACACCATCCACATTAATACATCGTATGAATGGTATGTGTTCAGCCGCCATCTTGAAATTCTTAAATGTGGACAACATAACCTCAAAAAAAAGAATAACGTCATACCATTCATATAATGTATTACTGTGGATAGGGTGTATGTTCTATAGATTTCAGATTTACCAACTACCCTCCAGGCTCTACCAACCGGCAGTGCGGCCTCAGCCTAGTAGAGGATACAGTTCTCCAATTTCCAAAGGCGACAGTAGCTATCAAATGAATATTACAGTCTGGTAGAGCAAAGAAGACACATCAATCCCACCTAAATGGGAAAATGACTACTGCTCGGTTAATATTGCTTCAAAAAAATATATATTTGGTCTCAAATTGTAGATCAGAATGTTTCCTACGATTGAGACCAACTCAATAATTTTTGAACCAATATTGACCGAGCTGGAGTAATTTCCTCATCTTGCCAGATGGTCTTATTTGCTAGGACAGACTATATATCAGTACGCATTAAAAAAATATTATTATTCTGAAATACTATAAAATGTACATTTTTGGCGTCACGAGACTCACCATTGATAGTATCCCTGGCTGATTGTATCAGTACGCATTTCTTAAATATTATTTTCGGAAACATTATGTAATTTACATTCATGACGTCACTCGACTCACCAAAGTATCCCTCGCTGCTTATGTCAATACGTTATTTCAAACAATATTATTCTGAAATGTACATTCATGACGTCACTGAACTCACCAAAGTACCCCTGTTCGCAGACGCACATGTAGGTGGCATTGATGTTGAGACAGGTGGCATGCGGCGGACAGGGCGACGTGCGGCAGTCGACCAGGTTGGGCGTCAGGTTGTTGAGGTTGATGGATGTCTGGCAGTTGTGGCCGGTGTATCCGGGCGAACAGTCGCACCGATAGCTGCCCACCTGATCCATGCAGGTGCCGTTGTTCTGGCAGGGCTCCGAGGCGCATTCGTTCAGATTCTGCACAATTTTCAACAATAATTACAAATGAGTTAATTGATTTGTGATGCAATAATGAAATGAATATAGATTACTATTTTACTATACAAGGTAGTATTAAGTATCAATTGGAAGTTTTCACTATATTTTATCTATCAATCATTTACGAGGTTGATACAATATGAGATTAAAGCATAGACAATTTCCAAAACGTCTAGTCTTCCCAATTTTTATTAGTTGATATTGAAAATAAATGTCATTTTCACACTTGAAACTTAGATTTTGCTTCAAACTTATACAAAAAACACACTTATAAACTTGTACACAAATTTTGCTTCTCGTGGTGAAAAACTATTAAATTTTTATACAGAATATATTTATTATTATAAAATACAATAAATTTTACCTTCAATAGGACAAAATTCACTCACCATTTCACAATTCAGTCCTCCAAATCCCGGCAAACATTGACACGTGTATCCACCATAGTTGTCAAAGCACACTCCATTCAAGCAGGGCTTCTTCAAGCATTCATCAATATTGATTTCGCAATTCGCTCCCTCATATCTGCAAGTTCAAGAATACACATCAACATCAATATGAGGTCAATCATTCACTACATTCACAACACAAACATCAATCATTTCATTACACTTTATTTCAATGATAGTTATGAAAATTTGTTTTACACTTTTTTCAACTCAACCAAGGGTCAATCATGATCGATTGCACTTGTTTATACGATTAATACTTTTTAACCAAAAAAATGTTAGCAAATGTTTGGAGAGAAGTTAAGTGTTGATTGAACATTTGTCGAGCAACAACAAACGGCACCTATGCTGAAATCTATTAATTATGTGAGAGAAGTGTTTGAGGCAACAAATTAGATTAATAAGAATAATCAACTGTAAGTAACAATGTTTTCCTTTGAACAACGTTTAAAACCGCACTATTCTTTAATGATAACTTTGTATTTATGAATATTCATCTTCATTTAGTCATTTTACATCAGAGTACATCAGGCTTTCAAGCCCAAAACTGTTTCTCTTCAATTTATAGAAGGCCAATAATATTTACTAATAATAATATTTAAATATTTAAATAAAATAATATAAATAATTAAAAATAATTTATTAATAATTATAAATAATTTAAAATAAAATATTTACAATAATATTTACTAAATCAACATAAGGTTAATAATAGAAGGTCGTGTCATAAAATATTTCTGAAACACTAATTTTCACACCAAAAGAAACGTTTGACAAAAATTTGAATATATGAATGAAAGTAAGCTCTTGTTCACCCAGTATGATTGCAGACACAATCGTAGTCGTTGACTTTATCGACGCAGACGCCTCCATTGAGGCAGGGCGTCGACATGCACTCGTTGACGTCATGATGACAGTCGCGGCCCGTGTAGCCGGGCGGACACTGGCACTCGTACTGGCCGCTCAACGGGTTCACCGTGCACGTGCCGCCGTGCTGGCACGGGCTGTTGTCGCACAGGCGTGCCGTGATCTCCGTGTCGCAGTGTTGGCCTAGGAAACAATACAATCATTTAGGTTATTGAAAAAAGTATATTGAGAGGTGATGTGGATCAAATCATTCATTTATTGGGCAATTACGATATATTAAGAGTAATGTGAATGATCAATGTATCTGTTGTAGCTGATGTATAAATTTTCATGAAAGTCTATCTATTTTAGGTTTCAAAATTTGAAAATCAATATTTTAAATAATATTATCCGTGTTTTAGTTCTTTTTATTTATGTAACAACCTTCCAAATTCTAAATCACGGTTTCTTAGTTTTTTTACCTTCAGAAGGTCAAATGTGTGTATAATTTAAGTTTTAAGTGTGGACATAACCTCTATTTTTAATATTTTAACCAAAATTGGGAAGAAGAGACGTTTTGGACTTGGTCTGTGTTTCAATCCTACTGTATTTCAATCTTGTTAATAAATAAATAAATATAACGAATCACAGGTTCAATCAATGATAATATTTCTGATACGAATACGGAATTATAAGGTGTATTGAATAAATTTAACTTGTAGGCTTACAAGTTAAATTTAATTTTTAACCTAAATTTTTAACCTTAAACGTAGAGGGACCTATCTAGTTGAGGCAGTTTACTTATTTGATAGTATAGTCTGTCCAAGCAAAGAAAACATTCTAGGAAGATAGAAAAATGACTCCAGCTCAATAAATATTGGTTCAAAAATTATAAATTATTTATAATAATTCAAATTATTTAGTCTTAAATTGTAGAGCAGATTTCATTCTACAATTTAAGACCAGATTGATGATTTTTTAACCAATATTGAAAGAGCTGGAGTCATTTTCCCATCTTGCCAGAATGTCTTCTTTGCTTGTACTTCAGTAGTATGTTATGAATAAAATGATTGAATGATATTCAATTCTTATCTATCAAACAAGCAACCCTGCTTCGTGTACAATGAAAAACCCAATTTTGAACAGAAAAAGGGATGAAATTCCAAGTAAAATAGAGAAATTATTCTTACTATTGCATTCAAGGCTCACAAAATATGAAAGGGACATAGTATAATTTTATTATTGTCTTTATTCGATTGGCAAAAAAAAGCTTAATGATTGTTAACCTTTAGGATCATGGTACAATATCAAGGTAAGTATAGAACATTTTAAAATAAAATAATATACTGTATAATAAACGATGTGTTGAAATGTAGGCAGACATTCACCTAAACCTAAAGGAGGAGAATTCAATATGAAAAATGAAAATTCTGACCTGTGAATCCACTACGGCACTGACAATAGTAATCTCCAATGGGCGTTTCTTGACAGATTCCATTATTTTTGCAGGGATTTTTCAAACAAGGCGAACCTGGAAAACGTAAAATTGAAAGTATTGGAAAATGATATATAATAAATAATAATGATATAATATATGTTTCTTGTTTAGCAGTAATTCAATGCCAATAATTTCACTATTTATAAATTAGCCTAGAACTAGCCATAATAGCCTAGAAATAGCCATGAACTAGCATATAGAAACTTACTGTATATGACTAAATTTCGTTAACTATGAAAAGAATAACTTTATATAAATATTAAACTTATAAAAGTGTGAAAAATATAGTTTAATAAATGTTAAATTTTCAACTATAGTTTTGATTATTTTTGACTTTACGATAATAATCTTCAGGCCATTTAAAATATTTCTTAAAATTGAATAAGAGATGTTTTGGACGTATTTGTCTGTTTTCATCCAATGTATTAATGTACTCTTTCAAATAGATAAATAAATTTATAGAAAAATACTGCATTATTTTTTAACAATGAATGAACTATTAGAACTATTTTGGATCACAGGCTATGAACAATGGAAAATTAATAAAATTATTGAAAAAGAATGAACAATAACGATCGATTATGAATCATGAATTACAAGGAATCTAATCAAAGTAATTTCCAACAGAGTTTCCTTGAATTAAGAACTGAATCAACTTAATTCACCAATAATTGTTTCAATTTTAGCGGTTTTTCATATCAGTTCAACACAAGTGATCAAATGACTTTTAGGAAACAATCAAGAAGTCAGTTACAGTTCAACGAAGAATGGATAAGTGCATTGATTCTACTCAAAATATTTTCGAGAAACTATTCTGAAAAGAGTATCAATTGTCACTAACTACTATATTCAATTGAGGTGCAGGTTAGAAATGTGATTCTGAAACTAACAAGCAATTATTAAACATGCTCAATAATACGTTCAAAAACAATACTCTACTGAATTAGTTATATGATGATATAAATTTTCGATAAGATAATGAATATGAGAAATATAAGAAATCAATATTATTAATATTACTAATATAAGAAATCATATTAAAATAATATGATATATAATAATATAATATGAAACGAAACAATAAATCACGACGAAATACAAGTGAATTCTATATTTTCAGGAGAAACTTTGATGCAAAAAGGATTCTAAAACAATTATCACACAGGAACGATAAAACACAACAAATAACTTGAATAGCATTAATTGCATGAAAAAGTGCATGCAGAAACAACAAAATGCATCATAATGTATAAAAAAACTCAAATATTGAGGCTTTTCTTACATAGACAAGGAAAAACTAACAAATCAAATAAATATGAAACAAATTCTCATATGAACACTGTGAACAAGTAAATTGGATTAATTTGAGAACAACTTATGACACACCAAAACAAAAACAAATTACGAGGTATATCCGGAAACTAAGCTCACAATGAATATTAAAAATATGAGAAAAAGAATTTATAAATGGAAACTAATTCAAAATGTATTAATAAAATTCCTTCACAAATAATTTTTCTTCTTAGGAATCCGACTTCAGTGCAGGGATGTCTACCAGTTTACCAGATATTGATATACGTAGCAACTGGAACCAGTATCTCGATTTTAGAAATATTAATAATATATTTGAAAGATATTTTTACAATATCTTATAATTTTACTCAATTTATGTGAAAATCGACATTTTTAAACCACATATTTATTAAGAGTCGAGATACCTGTTACGGTTGCTACACCACTATAAATCTCTGATGAACTCAGAAACCGGTATCTTGATTTTAACAAATTTGTACTCTGACATTACCTTTTCTTTTCATTTAATATGGATAACTAACATAATATGACCTTCTCAACTACCATAGCTACCTTTAATAGAAGGCCATGGCCTAAAAATTGACAACTATGTAGAGTAGGAAATTGGGTCCATTTAAAAGCATTGAAATCATTTTCCAATCAGCTGTTCTAATGGATGCGTTTCTTGTGTGCGTTCTCACATTTGACTTGCTACAAATCATAAGCTATTTTAGTAAATAATTGTCTATTCTTAATCTTTCTTGCTAATCTCTATCACAACCTATTACAAAAAATACAAAAGGAATTCTTTACGAAGAGTTTCATGAACGTTTTTTATGGGAATTATGCTCAAAGAGAGAAAAACCAAGTCAACATGCATGATTTGTATCTGTACTTAATGCTTTCATATGAAAAGACTGTTCCTACAGTGCGACGTTGCCATATTATCAGGGCAGGGCCTTCTATTAAAGGAAGCTATGTAACTACTCAACAAGTGATAAAACAAATTTCTTTAGCGTTCCAAGTATCTTGTGACAGTTTCCGTATATACCTCATACACAAATTTCAGACAACACTACCTTCACTCTCACATGTAAGCAATAATTAACAGAACAAATTGAATAAATCAGAGACAATTTTTCAACAGGAAAATGGTTTCGTCCTGTGACACATTACGGACATGCCTCATACATTACTTAACTCACATTCTACTTACATTCTCACATATAAACAAGAATACACAAAACACATTGAATGATTAATTTTGTGACAGCTTCCGTATAATATATAGTCTGTCCAAGCAAAGAAGACATTCTGGCAAGATAGGAAAATAACTCCAGCTCGGTCAATATTACTTTGAAAATTATAAATTAGGTCTCAAATTGTAGGAGCCATTCTGATCTACAATTTGAGATTAAATTTATAATTGTTGAACCGAATATTGACCAAGCTGACGTCATTTTCCCATCTTACCAAACCGTGTTCTTTGCTTGGATGGACTATACGTCATACATTCATTTCATTAAGAGTGGGTGGTAGCAATACCTACTAATACTCAATAATGTATTAGTATTTGGTAGTATAGGTATTTGTGGTAGTGGACGGCAAACTGCCGAACGGCAAAATCAAGGCCCATAAGAACAATGTAGTTTTTATCAATCTCTTGGAGCAGATATTGCCTCTATGGACAGAATTTCACGTTCTTTGTTTCATTGGAAAGAGAATTCAATTCTCCCAGGGGCGTGACCTTTTACTTTTTCGATTTTTAGTTCATTTCAATAATTAGAGTTCAATTAATTATGCGATGATTATTAAAGTGAAATAAAAATCGAAAAAGTGAAAGGTCACGCCTCCGGAGAATTGAATTCTCTTTACAATGAAATAAAGAACGTGAAATTCTGTCCATAAATAGAGGCTCTATCTGCTCCAAGAGATTGATAAAAATTACACTGTTCTTATGGGGCTTGATTTTGCCGTTTGGCAGTTTGCCGTCCACTACCACCCACTCTTAAACACTTCTCGCATGTAAACAAGAGTTAACAAAACAAATCAAAGACATTGTCGATGAAAAACAGAACTGACCATTGTCGATTTCACAGTTGTTGCCCGAATATCTAGCGGCACAGTGACACTGGTAGCGGTCGGGTCTTGATATGCACTGACCATGCATCATGCACGGCTCCACCAGACAGTGGTCCACCTTCTCACCTAACATCAATCAACAACACAACACATTCACTACTACTGCATGCTCTAATATGCTAGGCAACACATTTACTACGTGCTATAACTACTACTGATCAATCGTATTAGGTGGGGCTCTATAAAGATCTTTATAGAGCCTTAATATTAGGTGGGGGAGGAGCTATAAAGAATTTATAGTACCCTAGGTGTGGAAGGGACGAATTTTGATTAGCATTGGCTACAGAGATTTAGATTAAATGTTGTTTGTTCATTCACAATTGAGAATGTCTCTGATGAGAGCGAAACATTTGTTTAAATCGAAAATACTGCACTGAACGGGTACTGTGAGTTTGTTTTATTTATACTACGGAGACAAGTTACCTCCTTGGCATACTCACAGTGTAGTTATTGAGTTTGGAACTTTTGAATAGAATTTGAAAGTCGAATACAACATAATTTTTTCATAGAGAAGGTAAATTTATCATCATGAATGTAAATTTACCACTGACAGGTAGAATAACATTATGATATTATTATGGTTCAATATTACAATCGATAATACCCTATCTATAGGGCATACTTGATTTACGCAGGCATTCAATGTCAAGGTACACTGCAATGAAGGTTGATTGGAAGGACTTCCAAGTCCTAACTCCACCTTCAAGTCCAGAGTATCTTCATAAGAGAAATACAGTAGTTTGAACTGACTGAAGCTTTTATACTATACAGACAAGGAAAATTCCAAATCATAAGTTATACATTAATTGATAACTGTACTGCAGCTCTGTACGAAATAGTAATTTATAATAAATACTACAAAAAGTTTGGATCTGATGACAACTGACTCTTCTATGAAATCTTGATTTTGTTCTTGTAGAAAGAAAAATGTATTTATTTATTCAATGTAATGATAATCAATTTTAAATTACTGGCCGTCAATACATAAAATTCGTCCCTATTTCCAACTCAAACAAGTACAGTTTCTACTGATTGAATATCATAACACAATGGACAGGACATATCACAAGACAAATAAAAGTGCTCTATGAAGTGATTTAGAATTTTTTATAATGATATAAAAGCATCAAGATCATATTAGGCTATTATATATTGAAGTTTGAGAATTTATTAATATTTTCCTTTTGAAAAACTTATTAAATAATTATTATATTTGATACTTTTTGTTATTTCAAGAATAAGGAAGACTTTGTGTTCATAATCTGAGTTAGAAATTCAAATCTGTTAACAATAAAAGCCTTTATAGAAGAGCTATTGGGCTTATTACAGTACTACAATCGTTGATTGTTTTTGAAATTGCAAATTTAAAAATTTTAGTTCTAATGAACAATTAGTCAAGTAACATGATTTGCTAGGATAACAATTTGACCGGTCCAAATAAGTCACATAGAGAGAAACAAATTCCCTTTTTTGAATATTGCATCAAATTATTGCTAAATCGGCAATTCAGTTTGAGACAATGGAGTAGTTTGTTATGGATGCTTCATCAATTTGTATCAAAGGAAGATTTGAATAATTTTAGTTGAAAATTGTTGAAGATTTAGTCATTGGCTCGTAAAATACTATAGCTGATATAGTCTGTCCAAGCAAGGAAGAGCCTCTGGTAAGATGGGAAAATTACTCCAGCTTGGTCAATATTTGTTCAAAAATTATAAATTTGGTCTCAAATTGTAGATCAGAATGCTTCCTACAATTTGAGATCAAATTGATAATTTTCGAACCAATATTGACCGAGCTTGAGTCATTGTCCCATCTTGCCTGAGGGTCTTCTTTGCTTGGACAGACTATAAGAGCCATGTTAATAAATGATTTTCTGGAAATAGCTAATAATGACAGTGTGGAGTTTTCAAATTGGAATAATTTGTTCCAAATATTGATTTAACACCTGAAAATAATAGTTAAGTATGGAAATAAAGTATTGATATTTATGAAAAATCTATAATCAATGGAGTCTACAATCTATAAATCTGTTTGATAAATGCTGTAATTTTCAAGAGTAGGCTGTTCTCGACCTGATTTGAACACATTTCAAGTGTTTCTGAAAAAATACTGAGCAAGTTTGTTAAAGCTGAAGAGACACGCCGATACAATACGTTTACGTTGTTACGGCGTGTCTTCTCAGCTTGCGCCAACTATACTAGTCGTATTGTAGGAATTGGAGCGAATGACAAAATTTATCAAAATATGAAGCGTTATGAAACTGACTACTTGAATTTGGAAAATCTTGAATAAAACTTTCTTAAGAACACTCTTCTCATTCAATGATTTTACAACCATTACATTGAAGTTATGTACTTCTATTTCAATGACAATATAACATAATTCTATACCAATTCTATTACCTCTAGCTTCTTGAAGTTAAGAAGACATTGGAATCAAGCTTTCATCAAAAATATATTGAAGTTTTCATTGTAGTAAAACTTTGTTTCCTCCATTTGATATCACAGACGCAATGTCTTGAACCAATATTGACCGAGCTTGAGTCATTTCCACGCAACAGTGGTTAATTCTATACTTTATCATTGTACATTCTTATTCTATTTTTGAAGTCATAATAAGACTGAACTTCATCTATTCTTATACTTTTCATCACAAAGTATATAATGAGTTGAATAATGAAAAATATTGATTGATTTTATAAGAAGTCGATGTATAGAGTGGATAATAGTGTAAAAAATCGAACAGAATTATCAAGAAAGAACTATTATATAATATGAAAATTGAATAAAATAAGTTTTGAAACGTGAGCATGCTCCCCAAATAATTCTAGAATATTAATTGATAATATACTAATGACTACAAGTGAGCACTGACTATGGATATAAGCATTGACTTATATCCATAGTCAATGAAGTGAGTTAAGTTACTGTTCTAAAATTGAAAAATGCTGACGTATGTATGAATTCACTATCTAGATTCTAGACTGACAAGACAATTCAAATTATTTTTCAAGTGAAGTGCGACAAAGTTGATGAAAGTGCGGTAATCATGAGTTTTGTCAAGTTTATGATGAGTTTTACCAAGTGGGATCAAAGATCCAGAATTTCCAATGCAAAGTAGATCAGCTGAGAAAAATCAATCCGATTCTACTTCAACTTGACTACACTGTCAGTTCGGATTGAAAGTTTGGACAGTCAAAACCTGAAAGGGTCCACATTCACTGTCAGTTTGGACTGTGACAGTCAAAACCTGAAAGGGTCCACATCCACTGTCAGTTTGGACTGTGACAGTCAAAACCTGAACTGTCAGTTTGGACTGTGACAGTCAAAAACGTAAGTGAATGGTCAAAATAGCTGTAAGACGATCGAACTGACAGTTCAAACTGACGGTGGATGTGGACCCTCAAGAATTTTGCTGATCTTGAACCAGAATTGATCTCACTTGTTAAAACTCAGAATGAGAAAATTGAAAGACTAGGAAGGAATCATTTCTTTGAAACAATACAAGTGATCGTTTGTTGGGTGAGTCAGCTATTGAAAAGTGAGCCTATTGGGCCACACGAACTAACAGACTCCTATAGATCGTTCTAGTCATGGTAGGTTTCCATTACAACAAGTCGCGGACACATGTTGAGCACAGATGCAAGATGCAATAGAAACACATTGCTCTATACAACTCAGTGTTCCTATTACATCTCAGGAACATATTTCCGTGTGACTTTTGTAGTGATGGGAACGAGGTTTTAGAGTGAAAAAACTGGAAATTACTGAACTGAGTACTTTGGAAAGTATCTTTTAAAAAGTACTAGACAGAGAAGCACCTTTCACGAAAAAGTACTATGTACTAAGTACTTTTTACCTTTAAAATGTACTTTTATAAGTAATTTTACTTATTTGTACCTTTAAAAAGTACTTTGTAAAGTATAATAATTGTACTCACAGCTGTTGGGCGTCAGAGGGCAGGGTCCCCACTGTACGTTGACGGCCTGCACATGTGTGGCATTGTTAAACACAAGGCCGGGTCCCTCCAGAATGCATCCGACAAAGCCATATCCGACGTGCAGCTCGTTGTTGACGCCAAAGTTCATCTCTGGAGCTGCCAGCAGCTCCTGGTTGTAGGTCGAGTTGGCTATTACCTGGAGAAAGATTAAATCGTCATTCGCTAAGACAAAGTACAGTAGAATATTAAAAACATATTTAAAGATTCATAGTATAGAATATACTGTATATAAATAGTATATACATAGAATATACATAGTATAGAATATAAACTGTCTAGTAGTAGAATATAGTATAGTGAATAATATAATAATATAGTGTAAGAAGAATCTCTCGATTTTTATAACAAGAATTACTTCAGTGAGTAAGTAGTTTAGAAATTTTTTGGCATAAATTTTTTTAAATTTTTGAAATATTTTTCCAATTTTTAATATTGTTTTCATTGGTGCATAATTTATTCGATTCCGGCCATCAACATTCAAAATTTCACTATTATTCCTGGATTGAAATTGATGTGTTCACTCAGTGCTATCATATCGTAACCTCATTTTGGAGAATATTGACTTCATGATGAAATTTTTGGGAGAGGAATAGCACAGGCTATGCCTATTTTTCCTCCCAATTCAAGTAGTTGACTATGGATATAAGTAGTATATAATATATAGTA
Organism: Sogatella furcifera; assembly: GCA_017141385.1. NCBI lineage: Eukaryota > Metazoa > Arthropoda > Insecta > Hemiptera > Delphacidae > Sogatella > Sogatella furcifera. The sequence continues at coordinate 3,846,073 of CM029552.1, forward strand.
GTATATAGTAGTATATAATGACTTATATCCATAGTCAATGGTTGTATCTATGTATGAATATGAATAAATATAGTAACAGAGTATAGTAAGTAATATAGGTCCTAGTATAGTCATAGAATAAATTAAAGTAGAATAGATATAGAGAATAGTATAATAGCTCATAGAGGTGTTGTCAATCTCACAGAAAAATGAAATTGTATAAGAATGAAAATGAAAGTCTACTGGCATTTTATCAATTTTCTACGAATGAGTGTTTTTAATTGATTGCAAAAATCTCACATAAAATCGTATAGAAATGGAACTGAATTCTACTGAGATTTTGTCAATCTTATTGTGAGTTTTATCAATTGATTTTTAATTCTCGATGTATTTATATTATTAAGACAGAGGCTCAATGAAATATCAATATGAAAAAAGTACGGATCAGGTATGTGAGAATGAGACAACTGAAATGTTGTAAATCTTACTGTAAGTGAAAACGTGATTTCATTTATCTATTTATTAATTTGACAGAAATTGATATTTTTTAAAAAATTCAACTGAGTTGTGGTCGATATTAATACTTATTTGTTGAAAACACATAACAATATCCGAACATCTCATTTAAACGCAAATTTATATGACGTCAATAAATTGTAAGAAACCATTTCTTAACCAATGAAACATTTCTTCACTGGCGGCTCGTACCCACGAAACAGGTGAAGTGCTTTACAGTAAAATATACTAGCACTTCACCTTTTTTGTAAGCACGAGCCGCCAGTGCATTTCTTAACCATTTCTTAACTTTCTTAACCATAATGAAACATATTTCACCAACAGTAAGTTCCATGAAATATGTATGAATATGAATTTTACGAATTAGTCACATCAGTGGGAGTTAATCTCTTATTCAGTCAGTTTTCAATATCTATTTCAATAAACCATTTTAAAAAACCTACAGCCAAGAGCAAAGGAAGCATGAAATGTATAGTCTGTCCAAGCAAAGAAGACCCTCTGGCAAGGTGATAAAATGACTCCAGCTTGGTCAAAAAATATTAATTTGGTCTCAAATTATAGATCAGAATGTATCTTACGATTGAGACCAATTCAATAATTTTTGAGCCAATATTGACCGAGCTGGAGTAATTTTCTACAATTAGAAAATTCTGTCTTCTTTGCTTGGACAGACTATAACAACAACTTAAAATTTCAAGTGAAGTATAAAATATTATTTACGAATATCAAGCTACATTATTATTTATTTGAAATATAATTGAAACTCTGTCAAACGATTTGTGCTTTGAGGAGACTTATGCCCGGTTTTTCCAAGCACACTCAAAGTTGAGGGACCCTCAAATTTTGATGAACAGCTGACATTTTCTATGATAAGTATAGGAAATGTAGTAAAGTGTAGTAAACTTGAGGGTCCCTCAAATTTGAGTGTGCTTGGAAAAACCGGGCATAAATGACATATTCAGTATCTAAGGACGCTTCATAAACAGTAAAACAAATGTAACAAAATGTTTGTTAAAACAGGAAGAACAAAATGTTTGATTTAAACCAATGAGACACGTTCAGCATTAAAGTAGGGAAAACAGACCCTCAACAGATGAAACAAAATGGCTTGAGGGCTTGAAACAGGCTTGAATATCACTGGCGGCTCGTGCCCATGAAACAGGTGAAGTGCTCGTATCTTTTACAGTACAACACATCACCTATTCCGTGGGCACGAGCCGCCAGTGTTAAATATGTAATCTTGAAATTGAAATGAACCTTTCACCACAGAGAAGGTAAATCTTCTCTGAGAGGATAATTGAGAGAAGATAATTCTGAGAGGATAAATTTACCTGCTCTGTGCTTTCACTCACCACTTTATAATTTTAATTCGTGAAAAACCTATGCTCACCTGTTGATGTCCATTAACAGACAGCGTCAAATTCCCCAATCTATAGAGAATGTTCACGGTATGCCAGGCATTGTCCAAAAACCTAGCGTTCAGCGTCACCCTAAACTGCCGCACTGTAGCCGCCCCCAAACCCTGATTAAGTTGCGCAGTCAGCACAAGTCCTTCGGGCAGCACTTCCAACGCAAGCGACTGCTGCGCATTGCGCTGCGCAAACAGCTGACCGCCTGCGCATGTCCTGAAGGAAAGGCCTAGGTGCTGACGCAGCGAAACTTGGCCGAACAGGCGCACGTACGAAGTTCTATTGAAGAAGCCCTCCCGCTGCTGGAGAAGGCCCGGGGGTACACCTGCCACCACTGAGGAAACCAGTTCTTGGGCGTTGGTTGTCGCGCAGACAGTTGTTAGGAGAAGGGCGCACCAGAATATGTCTGTGGGGGAAACAGAATGAAGGAATTAGAATATAGTTGGATAATAATTAGATAGTAGGCTAGAAGTAGTTTACCAAAGAATAAATAAATACTGTACTGTCGTGAAATGTGAATATTTACATAATAAACAACGTCAAAATTAATAAATGGCTTAAGCACCACCAATAGAAGGCTCATAAGATCACCTGGGAACTATCGATTTTATGTGCGATACAAACATGAGAATGAATGAGAAAAAACAAAATTTCAATTTTATTCCCGAACTTACATTTTCGATATAATTAAACAACACATTACATGTACAAAGTTGATAGCCTATGAATTTTCTAAAAATTTACAACTTTTTGCTGAGTTAGTTGTAAACTAACACCACAATTTTTGGACGTTTAGTTTCTTGTTGTCTCTATAAATTTTAATGTAATATACTAATTTTACTATTTTATAGATGTTTAAACTGTTTGCAGACCATAATTTCAATTTTAAATTTCAACTTATCTTGACTTTCCTATCTAAAATATCTATTATAAGAGTGGTTCTATTTACAATGTAACTTACCTATTCCCTATCTCAGATTATAGTTTTTTCACTTTTCTTTTATTTCAATTCAATTATCTTTCGTCATATAAATTTATTTAAGACATTTTTCCACTACTGTACCTATTTTTCTTGATTTTTTACTGGGATTTCATTTGCTATCATAATATAATATTATACATTTATTAATGATCAATTGTGTGAAATATTTTGTTTTTAATGAGGCTTGGAGTTATAAACCTCTCATTGTTGCAGCACGTTTGTAATAAATAAATTGAACAGAACTTGGCACACACATGGTGTGCACTATATATGTTTGTCAAACTTCATTCAATTTGTTTAAATTTATAAAGAAAACAAAATTCGTGTTATCTTAAACGGAGTGTACCTGTACTTCAACACAATATTATCTGTAGGCTACACTGAAGACTGATTTCTGAGTTATTTAGCTCTCTTATTTGTGATTCTACACTATCTATCATCTTTATCTTGAAGGATTTCACCCAATGTTCAATGCAAAAACCACGCCCAATCCAAAAATAACGCATTGCGATATTGCGATTCCTTTGCAGACAATCATGTGCATTTTACACTTTGCATGGCTTACAATATTCAAATCAGTCTGTACAGTCTGATCGAGCAAAGAAGACATTCTGGCAAGATGGTAAAATTACTTCAGCTCGGACAATATTGGTTCAAACATTTAAATTTTGTCTCAAATAGTAGTAAACATTCTGCTCTACAATTTAGGACAAAATTTATAATTTTTGAAACAATATTGACCGAACAGGAGTCATTTTCCCATCTTGCCAGAATGTCTTCTTTGCTCGACCAGACAATATCACTATGCATACAATCAACAATACCATCAGGGTTAGATCGATGGAGGGCAACCAACTATAGCCCGAAAAACCCCTTTCCACCTACAAACACGCAAATAAGGTAATAGGGGGTTTGAAACCCCCTCCCCACTAATTTCCCATGTTGGGGGTGTATATATTGAGGGTGACCAACCGTACACGCTAACATTATCCATAGTTCTTCTTATTCTTCTACTTTTTCTAAATTTCCTTCTTTTTCTGTTCCCTCTCCTATCCTTATTCTTCTCCTCTCCTCCTCCTCCTCCTCCACCTCCTGCCCATTCGTGGTTTGTGTTTCCGGTTCCTTCCACTAATGTGTACGAGTCTCGAGTCAATGATTTGAACCCCTATTTCTATGAAATAAGTCAAGATAATTATTTGTTTTATCAATTTCCAATTATTACATTATTTCACACACAATGTAGAAATTATAAATTTTTATAATACACAAAAGAGATTTCTGATGAGAATATTTACTAAAGATATATCTATCAACTGATTACAAACTTTTTAGTTCATTGTAGGCTGTCCAAGCAAAGAAGACATTCTGCCAAAATAGGAAAATGACTTCAACTCAGTGAATATTGGTTCAAAAATTATAAATTTGGTCTCAAATTGTAGGAAACATTCTGATCTACACTTTAAAACAAAATTTATAGTTTTCGAACCAATATAATAATTGAACCAATATTGGCTTGAGTTATTCTCCAATCATAAATTTTTTTAAGAATGCTTTATTCGTTTCAATAGGAATTTAATCGTCATCCTCATAAAAAAATTGCATAAAATAAATACAATAATGAAAAATCTTCCACTCAATCATTATCCTTCTCTTCTACTTTTACACTCCACTGTATCAACTTGTAAGTTATGATGAGACTAAAAATTAAAAAGCATTTCTCTTCATACTACATTAATTAAAAAGCAATGACCATAAATGTTGGAGGTTTACGATCTAAACGTCAAGTTTATCTATGTATAGTCAGTCCAGGCATTGAAGACATTCTGCCAAAATGGGAAAATGACTCCAACTCGGTCAGTTTTGGTTCAAAAATTATAAATTTGGTTTCAAATCGTAGAGAACATTCCAATCTACAATTTGGGACCAAATTTATATATTTTAAAACAATATTGACCGAGTTGCAGTCATTTTCCCATCTTGCCAGAATGTCTTCTTTGCTTGGACAGACTATATTAAAAATGAACAAAACGAGTCCGTTTTGCTCAAGATCCTGCACCTCTTTTCCCCCCACCCTTTAAAAATGCGTCTTCTGAATCTCCTCCTTCTAATTTTTTCTTCTTCTTTTCTTAATCTTCTTATACTCTTTTTCTATGTCTTTTTAATAGATGATTCGTAGGGGGTTTCCGGTGTCACACTCATATCACACTTCCTGTCCGCAGCCTAGCGTGAATCCTCCCATGGACGCTACTACTGGCCACCATATATCTTCCACTAATTCTTGTCTTCTTTTTCTTCTTCCTCTTCATCTTCGTTCACTTATTCTACTTCTTCTATTTCTTTTCCATTGTTCTTCTTCTTTTTCTCCCTGTTCACCTCCTTTAAAGTATTCTTCTACTGCTTCTTTCTTCTTTTTCTTTTTTTTGCTCTCCTTAAACGGATTTTTTTAGCCATTTCTTCTTCTTCTTCTTCTTCTTCCCTCCTCCTACATATTTCCTTCCTCACCTCTTCTTTCTCTTCTCCTTCTTCTCTTTTACCTTATTTTAACAATTCTCCTTTTTTCATCTTCTTCTCCTTCTTTTTCTCCCTCTCCTACTTCTTTGTAGTCTTCCATCTTCCACAAATTATTATCTTCTTCGTCTTTCTCACCATCACCATCTTCTCCTCCTCCTTCTCCTACTTCTTCTCCTTCTTCTTCTTCTTCTTCTTCTTCTTTCTTTGTAGTATTTTTCTTCTTTTTCCTCTACTGCTTCATTCCTTTATATTTTTTATTCTTCTTCTTGCTCTACTTCGATGTTAACTTATTCTCTTTTAGTAATTACTTCTTTTTCTTCTTCCTCTCATCCTCCTGCTCCTCCTCCTCCATCATTTCCTTCTACGATCCCTTCTTTCTCTTTTCCTTCTTCTCTTATCTTCTTCTTTTTCTCCCTCTCCTACTTCTTTGTAGTCTCCCGTCTTTCACTAATTATTATCTTCTTTTTCTTCTCCCTTTTCCTTCTTCTTCCTCTTCTCTTCATTATTTTTTTGTTGCTCTTCTCTTTTTTGTCATCGAATTCTTCTTCTTTATCTTCTTTTCCTGCTTCTTCCCCTCCTTCTTCGTGTTCTTCTTCTTCTTCTTTCTCTTCATCACCATCTCCTTGTTCTTCCACTACTTCTTCATCTTCTTCTTTTTCAACTTCTCCTCCTTTTCCCCCTTCTTCTCATTTTTCTCATCACCATCCTCCTCCTATTCTTCTTCTCCTTTTTCTCCTTAGCCTTCTTCTTCGTCTTTCTTTCATTCTCAGTCATTCTCCAATTTGTTCATTCATCACCATCTTCCCTGTCTTTGTCATCACCACCCGAACATCTGTTTTTCTATGGGAGAGCCCATGCTTGGATACCCGGCTACCGTATTTCATGAAACGACGTCTGAATACAAATCGCCCTGCCTTGTTTAGTTCATTGAAGAGGAATAAACTAATACTATAAAATAGTGAACAACTAAACACTATAACATAGTGTAGAGCTCACTGAAGGTGAAAAACACAAAAACATTCTAGTTCAATCTCATTATTTACTTCAGATAAGAAATAAATAAACTTGCAATCCTTATAAAATCATTATATCCATTCAATTGTGGCCACTGTGGGTGGTTTATAACACAGGACATTATCTGACCTTATCCTTTGGGAGATTGACTTGTCGTCAGTAAAGATAGTATCTGGAGGAAAAGTAATTGTTGTATTACATTCATATTAACTGATCAACTGAATTTTATTTAGAGGTGTTCTACGCCGTCACTTGGTTACGGATTACGGAAGCTAGCTTATGGTTGAGACTATCTACGATTTAACCACACGTTACGTTTATCCTGGTTGATAATTATTCTCCTCTGCTGTTTGGTGGAGTTAGACTAACTGGCGGCTCGTGCCCACGAAACAGGTGAAGTGCCCGTATCTTTTACTGTACAGAACTTCACCTGTTACGTGGGTACGAGCCCCCAGTGGAGTTAGTATGAAACTGGCAACCAGCTGGCAGGCCTTCATGGGCTATTGAGACATTAACACACATTAAATAAATTAATATTGAACAAATTGATTTGAGTACTATTCAAACTTATTGATCTAATAAATAAACTTCTCTAAAATGATGCTACACTCAGCGAGAAGAGAATATTATATTTTTATATTCTATTCTCTCTGGCTACACTGTCTTCATTCTTGTGGATATACCTAAATAATGTACATTGCAGAGATTAATTCCAAAAATAACACATTGTTCAGACCAGATAGATTGAATCACACACATACAGACATTATTGTGGATATAAATGTGTATTGTAGACATCAATTCTAAAAGTAACACATTGTTCAGATAGATCGATTCACACAGACATTAATATGAAAAGCATTGTTTCAGGTGAATCAATTCACACGAATCGAAAGTCGACCGCATACAGTGTGCGTTAGTAACGCAATCTCAGACTCACTTCTCTCCATTATGTTGGGAAAGACAATGTATTTATTTACCTTCCTTATATGCACACATGCCATTATACAGCAAATATACATTACTATGTGGGTTCGGCAGTTAGTTGCGGAGAAAGCGAAATGTTATTTGAACGTGCGTGTTGCTTGCTACTGATTGCTACTTTTCTTTTTTTTCACTTTTTCAATTATTTACAAGTAATACTCACAAATTATCAAATTATTGTGCCCAGGAACAATCCTTTATACCTCTACTGTTATCAATTTTCAAATTTTCCATCAAATTGATATTAAATTATAAAGCGTATTTTTTCATTTTTCAATTATTTACAAGTAATATTCACAAATTACCAAATTATTTTGTCTAGGAACAATCCTTTCTACCTCTACTGTTATCAATTTTCAACTTAAATTATATTGTCAATTAATTATTAATTAATTAATTTGACTTAATTATTATTCTAAATTTTCAATTTAATTTATAAATTTTCAAATTTATATTGAATTATGAAGCGTTTATTCAAACGTTTAACATCAATAGTTAAATCTGAAATATTAGTATTGGCATTGATACCCTTAGTGATCTAGATAACTACAAGATTTCAATAAACAAGAAAACTCAATCATTCTTCAACAATTCCAACAAATAAGAAAAAACTTCATCAGTCTCTCAGTTAAATTTGAAATTCTATAGTCATGAGAACGTTTACCGGTTCAGAAAACTACAAAATTTCAACAAATAATAAAACTCTCCAGTTTTAAAACCGTTTACCAGCATTATTTCGATCGACTTTCCAGCCTATTATTACTGACACTTAAAAAGTTTAAAAGAGGTTTCGTCTGTCTCTGGTACGTGATATAACCTACTAACAGCTGATGTAACGCACCAATTGTCTCTTGATTTAAAAAAACATCAACTAGGCCCAGCAAATGACAATTCTATTTGACAACATCAGCTGTTGGAGGGCACAAGGTGCAGATGTAAGATGTAACCACCCAAGGTTCATAATATAGAACTTTCCGAACCTTGGTAACCACCTAGATTTTTTACTTCAGCTATACCAATACAATGGACCAATTTCGAATACTCTGAGGCTCATTTGGAGTTAGGACTAAGTTCAAAGCTGAACAACAAGTTTCAACAATATTCTCTTATTTTGATGTTAGGCTTTCTGTCATAATTGATGAAAACACACTGAAATTTCAAAAAATAAAATGACTCTGCAGCTTAAACCGTTTCTTTTTCGTACTTTTCCAATCACTTTCCAACCTTTTTCCAATACAAGAGGCTGATATAGTCTTCCCAAGCAAAGAAGACACTCTGGCAAGATGGAAAAATGACTCCAGCCCGGTCAATATTGGTTCAAAAATTATAAATTATATTTCAAATTGTGGATCAGAATGTTTCCTAAAATTCGAGACCAAATTCATAATTATTGAACCCATACTGACCGGGCTGGAGTCATTTTCCCAGCTTGCCAGAATGTCTTCTCTGCTTGGACAAACTTTACAATACTTCGGGCTTGCACTGGTGACACAATTACATTGTACCGGCTCATCCAACACCGAAATAATCACCGAAATGGACCGGGAAAAAGCCACGCCGGCCGTGGGAACGAACCAGGCACTACGGCGTTGCAGCCACGCAACATTACGCCCGTTTTACGTCAATTATATCGCCTGGTCGACCTTTACGACTGGGTCAATATAAGCTCAGTACACAATTTCGACAATACTCTCGGGATTTTTAAATTGCTTGGAAAACAAACTGTTGTATTGTTTTAAAATTTGATAAGAATGAGCTGTTCTAAAACATGAGAAATGTGGTGAACGAACAAAGATACACTGTACTTAAAATTTTAAATTGCTTGGAAAAATTCACTCTTTGAGTAGTTGTGAAATTGATATTGTGGTAGTTATCCATTATAAATGAAAAGACAAGATTCATTCGTTTCAATAAATGAAAAGACAAGATGTTGTCAAACCACTGATTTTCAGATCACTGAGTTTCCAATCAGTGGTTTGATTACATCTTGTCTTTTCATTTATCTTGGAAAAATTGTTGTTTCAATGTTTCAAGAAACGAATGGTTTTCAAAGAATGAAAGTTCGTTTAAAGAACAGCACAATATCCAATTTTCCAAGATATACTTTAGGTCTAGATTTTGAATAGCTTGAAGAAAAGTATTGCCTTGTTTTAAAATTAATCACGGAACGAGTGGTTTTAAAACAAGATGTAGGAACATTGTACTTAATTAGAATGAGTGGAATAAAAGGTTGGAAAGCAATACATTTTTTTAACACTCAAAATTTTAAATTGCTTGCGAAATTTTTTTGTTTTGAAATTTGTCACGAAACGAATGGTTTTTAAACAAAGAGAGTTGTGGGAACATCGGATCGCTTGAAATTTTAGATTAAAGTTTGCAGGTTACCTCTAAAACATAGTGAATAGATCAACTCTAATTATTTTTCATAATTATAAGCTCACACAATTTCATAGAATTCGTATTGAACCTGTGCTGCAATGATATAAATGTTTACAAACCTAATTGATTGTTACAATGAAGACATTGTAACAATCAAAGAAGACATTCGAGCAAAGAAGACATTTGGCAAAATGGAAATGACTTTAGCTTGGTCAATATACTTCGAAAATAATAAATTTGGTCTCAAATTGTAGAACAAAGTTCACTCTACTATTTGAGACTAAATTTATAATTTTTGAAACAATATTGACGGGGTTGAAGTTATTTCCCGTCTTGCCAGGATGTCTTCTCTTGCCCAGACTATACCTGTATATTTTCAATGGGATCACGTTTCGAATAAAAACTTAAGGTGAATATTCAGAAAAACTCAGACGTGACTGCAAAAAAGCGTTTGCAATATTGATTTTTTCATCAAACTAGCAGAGTTAACTACAAGATGACTAGGTAGATAACCCAAATCCGGGGTAATTTCAGGATGTTAACGGTAGAAAATCAGTTTAGCCAGGATGCTTTTTGTTTAAGTTGATTGCCGATTTGGTTTCCATGTTGAACGACGGATAAACGTCGTGTAACTGCGACAGACTGTCATCATGCGCCGTAATTTTTACCGTAACACTCGCCTACACTTTTATGTCAATTCCATTTTATGCTGTGCAATTTTAGTACAGTACTCCTACTCCTCTGATCTGGATAAACATGCAAATTCAAAAGGAATTTTATTTCACCTATAATATTCTACTGATATTGTCGTTGAAGGATCAAGGTTTTTCTGGTTGCCAGAGCGAAAACAATGCAATTGACTTTTTCCGTAGTATTTACTATGTCATGCTAGAACGCCATATATGACATGACATTTTTTCAATTGAATTGCACTAATATTAATTCTGAATACATACATTTTATGATTATAAAAAGCTTTATAATAATATATTAAGTGTCAACAATAAAGTTTAACTACAGTATCACTAATAAATACTAGGCAAGAAGCACAAAGGAATTGATAGTATAATTGTGCTGTAATTAAATTATTAAAGATACTGGACTGTCGAAAATACTATTTGAAAGATAATTGAGAATTTGAAACCAGTATTTTTATCACAAAATACTAGAACGTTCAAAATGCATACTGGAAAAATCTGAAAATAGGTAAATCAACCATAGAAAAACACTCAAGAAATCGGCCATGAAAAAGTACTAGAATTTGTTGGAGAGATACAACTTCAGTCCACTAGTACTACCTGGTCTGGGTTCGAATCCCAGGAGGCATGGCTATTTTTTACCTCATCAATCAACTTCGCACTCAATATACATTACCCACGCACAAGCTAAAATGCGTATGTGGGCCTCATCCGCAATAAAAAAAAATTTAAAAAACTTTGAACATACAAGGGACAAAGTAATGAAACATGAAATAAATTTTTACGTTTTGAGAAAGCTTGTCTCTTTATAACTGGACGTAGCCCCATGATTATGATTTAGAGCAATACTGAATCTACTATTCAAAGACCTCTTAACAAGTATTGCCATCCAATATCCATATCTAGGCTAGCTAATCTGCAAAGAAGAACAAAGCAGAGCTATAATTTCCATCAACAATCCATTTTTTCAGCTTTCCTGACGTAGAATCCAAATAGATCAAGATAAGATTTCTCTCTCATTGTGGCAAGAATAAATTAGGCACTTGTTTCATACTCTGTTCTAACACAGTACAATGCCTCACAATTTAATAGGTCTGTCCACAACCTTGCCATACCACTTTCAATATGCTTCTTCAACATTCCTTTCAACTTGCGATTCATGGAATGCCTCAAACCAGGCTTTATGAGTAGACTTGATGAAACTTTCTTATTGTTCATGAAATTTATAAATCTAAAGGCCTCTTTACACCGCGGTTTTATGATACCATTGAGTATAAATATAAGGCCGGTATTACACGATAATAGTTCTATGATCATATCGTATCATATGGAAAGAGATGAAAATACGAAATCTTATTTTCATCTTTTTCCACATGAACAACTATGATCATAGAACTATTATCGTGTAATACCAGCTCAAGTATATTCATACTAAATGGTGATACGCAGTGCAGTAATGACACTAAAGTACAAAATTGATACGCAATCGTACAGAAAGGAAGCTCTTTGACACAAAATTCTGTGGTTGCAAAGTGAGGATAGCTCATTTGACAATACCGAAAATTGAAGAAAATAAGTATTGACTCCCCGAAACTCGTTATTGTATCTCCTTAGTTTTATCGTTATTTTTATCAACTCAATTTGAAAAAATACCTGGATTAAATGCTCTCAAAATGTTCAATAATTGAGAAATAGAATCAGCTTATTTTCAATATGGCGGCGATCCATGAGCATTACAAATGTCTCGTATCAACGAGCTTCCTTCCTGTATCATTTTTTGATTCTGTATCACTACTGCGTATCAGAAATAGGCCGTATAAAGAGGTTTTTTAGATAAATCCCATCTTCCATAGATAAAAAGTGATACAAACAACGTTTTCATACATTTTTTTCTCTAGTTTCTAGTTACTTAGTCTGGCGACAAACTCCTAACGTGCCATGTATTTTCGATTATATCTCGGCTCATAGGCCAAAGAGAGTTCTGGTTTTTAGGCAATATATGCATGCATTAGACACTTTATACTTATACAATGTTATGTAGACAAACATTTATACATATATATATATACAAAACTTAGCTTAGTAAATCTACGTTTCAGGCATATAATATGCATGCTTCAACCTGAGGATTGTAAGTGACGCATGCGACATGTTGAAGTAGCATGCTTCAATTGCTCAGATGTGGAAAGGCGATAATTAGTTCACAAAGCAATAGAATGGCGTTCGACAAGATCATGTGATCTGTTTTCGACTATTGTTCAACTTTAATTAGACAACAACTTCAACTAGAGTGTGCTGTACTAAAATTTCCCACAGGCTGTGTCTATCAGTCAAAATCATTATCAACGTCATTATTGTTGTCCTTTTTTTAGTCATCATCATCTACTTCTTCATTTTCTCGTTTATTTGTTATTTGATTTCTCTTCTCTTCCTCATTCTTCTTCCTTTTTCTTCAACCTTGTTTCAACCTCTTCTTTCTATTTTTATTGCACTCCTTCTTTGAAATATTTCCTCCTCCATTTCGAATATCAATCTTAATTTTTCTTCTACATCTCATCATTTCCATTTTTTCACTACGCTACCATTCTCACTACCTCCTCTTTTTTCATCCATGTTAATTCTATTTTTCCATTTTGTTTTTTTTACTCCATTCACCTTCCTCTTTCTCACAAATTTCATTTAACTTAACTCTTATTAATCCTTCTCTTTACTTGCCTTGGTTTTTCGAAATATTATTCTAATAATTATGAAATGGAATGGAATGGAAATTCTTCTTCTTCTTCTTCTTCTTCTTCTTCTTCTTCTTCTTCTTCTTCTTCTTCTTCTTCTTCTTCTTCTTCTTCTTCTTCTTCTTCTTCTTCTTCTTCTTCTTCTTCTTCTTCTTCTTCTTCTTCTTCTTCTTCTTCTTCTTCTTCTTCTTCTTCTTCTTCTTCTTCTTCTTCTTCTTCTTCTTCTTCTTCTTCTTCTTCTTCTTCTTCTTCTTCTTCTTCTTCTTCTTCTTCTTCTTCTTCTTCTTCTTCTTCTTCTTCTTCTTCTTCTTCTTCTTCTTCTTCTTCTTCTTCTTCTTCTTCTTCTTCTTCTTCTTCTTCTTCTTCTTCTTCTTCTTCTTCTTCTTCTTCTTCTTCTTCTTCTTCTTCTTCTTCTTCTTCTTCTTCTTCTTCTTCTTCTTCTTCTTCTTCTTCTTCTTCTTCTTCTTCTTCTTCTTCTTCTTCTTCTTCTTCTTCTTCTTCTTCTTCTTCTTCTTCTTCTTCTTCTTCTTCTTCTTCTTCTTCTTCTTCTTCTTCTTCTTCTTCTTCTTCTTCTTCTTCTTCTTCTTCTTCTTCTTCTTCACAACTAATCATCATCACTAACATCATCATCATCATCATCAACACACCTATAATCATCATCACCATACCATAGTTATCATTATCCTAGTTGTCGGTAATATCGAAATCATCATCATCACCACCACCAACACCACCCATCATTATTATCGTCATCTTCATCATAGTCGTCAACAACATCAAAATCATCATCACGATGACGTTGAGGATATGCTAGGGTCATTGCACCTCATCAGCCACCTCAATTCACACCTTATTAGGCCGCTAATAATATTCTTCTACTTCGTATTGTTGTTCCTTCTATTCTGAAACAACCCAACTAGTCCTTACAACATAGATATCAGACCACTTAATGTCTGGATAAAATAGTTCTATCATACTTTGCTGGTACCCAAACGTATTCAACAAACTACCAACTATTCATATTTCAAATTCAGTTCTTTGTTTCAGGGTATCTAATTTAAACACAACTAATTCTAGCCAGTAAAAGTGGGCTCTAGCTGATTTTCCACCGAGATATCTATGAAAAACACACTGCTTCAACAATCTATTGATAAGAAATACAAGAGAACCGGGATATAGAGTGCTAAGACAGCTGATAAACTGTTTCAGTATGAAATGAAAAAATGCGAATGAATTATTTTAGAAGAGAAACAGATACTATCCAATCCACATCCTACAGGCCTAGCGTATGCTGGGACGCACATGTGCACACGCACGCAAGCCAGCCAATCACAGCTCTTGTCTTGTCCTCAACAAGAGCTGTGATTGGCTGGCTAGCCTGCGTGTGCACACGTGCTTCCCAGCATACGCCAGGCCATACCATCTTACCTAACCTTGAAAAGAAAGATATATTTTTCAAGATAGCATTATTGTTGATCGCTGTGGTTTTAACTTCGCGAAGAACATTTTCCACGTCAACCAGCCCTTCGCAAATCCCTCATCAATATCATCAATAAAAATATCTTTTTTTTACATTCATTTTCACGTAGATCTTTGTTTCAACTCCCCGTATCTTTGTATCAACAGGAATCACGGTTCGCGTAGTTCGCTCGCTGTCCTTACTCCATGCCAAATACGCTACCGGCGAATTGTACGAATAGTTCGCGTAAGCTAAGATGACACGCTATTTAATGCAAAGTCTATGTTAACTGCGTGCCTTCTCATCTTGCGCAAACAATACCTTGTACAGACACAAATTAAGACATGCTCTTTGTGTTCTCCATAGGAAGAAAAAACAAGGAAAGATGCCATAGGAAGACACCGGCAACCGAAAGACGGGTTATAGTCTGTCCAAGCAAAGAAGAACCTTTGGCAAGATGGGAAAATGACTCAACCTCCGTCAATATTGGTTCAAAGCTTATGAATTTGCTCTCAAATTGTAGAAAACAATTTGATCTACAATTGAGACCACATGTATAATTCTTGAACAAATATTGACCACGCTGGAGTCATTTTCCCATCTTGCCAGAGGGTCTTCTTGGTTTGAATAGACTATAGCTTGATTTTTAATTACTGCACGCTTGCTATTAAAGGTTACTAGCCTCCTACTATACACCAATTATACACGGGCGGCTACCATAGCTCCGACAAACTAAAAGTCCGACACTAGCACCTCTATGCATCTTGTCTCGATTCTATAGTCTGCCAAGCAAAGATGACTCCAGCTCGGACAATATTAGTTCAAAAATTATAAATTTCGTCTCAGATTGTAGATCAAAATGTTTCCAACAATTTACGACTGAATTTATACTTTTTGAACCAATATTGACCGAGATAGAGTCATTTCCCCATCTTGCCAGAATGTTTTCTTTGCTTGGACAGACTCAAGAGTGTTTCATTTTTTAAAAGTCTCATGTTTGATGTCTGAAGAGTATTTCATGTTTCATGATTGAGTATTATCAACTCTTCCCTCATGGTCTCATCTCAACGTTTCTGGGATACCTAACCTACGTGTGATAAGTTTGTAGTGTCGATGCTATTGTTGGTCGATGCTGTGGTGGCCTCCAATTATACACGAACATAAAGAACACAATTGAAATGAAGGATCCTGTTTTATCGGAGATAAGAATGACTTGATCGTGACGCGAGATGACTCTTATCATAGTGAGTCACTGTCTACAATAATTATTCGTGGTTAATTGGGATAATTGTGGATGTTTAATTGACAGTTTTGGTAAGATTCATGAACAGGAAGAATCTCAGTCAACCTTCCAACATTATTTCTTCGAATATGAATTTCAACAAAAAATAAATATAAATTTCAGTACAGGCTAGAGAGTCAAAGCTGAACTCACATAAAAAATAATTATAAAAATTTATAAGACTATTAAAGGCCATATCTTAATTTATGAAAATTGGTATTTTTCTATAATTCCAATGATAAGAATCAAAATGAAAATCTGATCATCACTGGAAGATATATAACTTTCAAGCATTAAAAAGTCGATAATTTAAGCATTTAGATATAAGTTTATCGATTGTAATGTGTTTTTGTGTTCAATTGGATTTGTGTATTATGTGAGGTATGTTATATAATGGCAGACTGAGGGATTCATGTGGCCTCAGCATGTTTTAAAACGTTTTATCGATCCGAATGCAAATCATCAAGGGCTTCTACACCAACCTAACGTTACACAGAGCACGCCATGAGCTCCAGTAATCCCATAGCATTTATTTCTTTCATTTATTCATTGAATGCTTATAATAAAAATTATTACTATTTTGAATTTATGAAATATTCAAATTTTTTACTTATTTTGAAGGTTATGTGTAGTTGTAATTTAATTTAATTTTTGTAATTTATTGTGATTGAAGGTATATATGTAATTGTATACGAATCAATGATACGTATTTTTACACTTTTCATTGAGGACTGTTATCAAAAAGAATTGTTTTCTAGTATATATTTGATAAGTTAGATACTATTGACATTGAGTGTTATTTCAATGTATTTGAAGGATGAGTTGTACGTTGTACTAGAAACAATCTACTTAGTTACTAAAAGTAGTAAAACTTAGTTAGTAGTAGCTAGTACGCTACTAGGCCTACTACTTGAGTGGTAAGCTACTACTACTATGATATCTACTACTAATTAGAGTGGTAAGCTTATGGTTAAACATAACTATGTATAGTAATTAACAAATTTTTTGACGAAAAAGATAAGTCACACACAAATCAATAGAATTAAAGATGAAACATTTTCTTATTGGGGGGATACAGGAAATCTGCTTCTCTTTATGGTTGATTCAATACAGTAGAACGCCGATAATCCGGATTAATTGGGACCGGACCCTATCCGGATTATCGAAATTACCTTACAAAAGGGCCAGCAGACCCTATTTGAGAAATAAAATGTTTTAAAATAGTTCATTTTCTATTGGAAAATAATAGAAAATTATTTCCTTCGCTTTGCTAAACACTACAGTATGTACTCGTATTATCTCATCGCCAACTTTCTAGTAAAGAACTTAGACGGTACCAATATTTTTAATTTCTTGCTGAAGACCAATCCGGATTATCGACGGTCCGGATTTTTGACGTCCGGATTATCGACGTTCTACTATAGGCCTATATTAGACCAGAGTAGTTCTATGATACTTCTTTTCTTCTAGGGCTACTGTATTTTTTTGAAACTTTAAAAATGATTAAAATCAGAGTACCCTTTAAAATATTTTTTATTTCACACACAACATGTTTCGGCTAATAACACTTATTATTTACACTTGAAAATGGCAAATTAGCCGGAACATGTTGTGTGTGAAATAAAAAATATTTTTAAAGGGTACTCTGATTTTAATCATTTTTATAGTTCTATGATATATGAAGTGAAATGAATGCATGATTTCATTTTTTCATCTTATAGAACAATATAGCCAATACAGAGCTCATTTAAAATGGAATATTGGAAATATTGGTCTAATACGAGCCGAAAACATTCTATGAATTATCAAATCCCCAAACGAAGGAAATAGTGAAGTTATGGTAATAACTTCAGAAAAAGAGACGGCAGAAGGTTAATATACATGGAAACACCTGGAGCAGGTGCTAGATAAGACGTATAATCATTGTTAGTGAATTATAGAGGGAGAGAGTGTCTGTGAGAGAAGAAGAGAAAGAGATAAA
The DNA here is from genome assembly GCA_017141385.1 of Sogatella furcifera. Lineage (NCBI taxonomy): Eukaryota > Metazoa > Arthropoda > Insecta > Hemiptera > Delphacidae > Sogatella > Sogatella furcifera. Next base: position 3,863,996 of record CM029552.1, read on the forward strand.
GCAGTGGGTGTGTCATCTCTCTCAAAATGAGCCAGACGAAGAACATTCAACAGATGTCAACCGTTGATAAAATGTGATATGAATAATTGTTTTCGTTCAAAAGTTGAATTGATAAAAATAATTATGTTATATAGTCTGTCCAAGCAAAGAAGACCCTCTGGCAAGATGACAAAATGACTCCAGCTCGGTCGATATTGGTTCAAAAAATATTGATTCGATCTCAAATTGTGGATAAAAATGTTTCCTACGATTAAGACCAAATCAATAATTTTTAAACCAATATTGACCGAGCTGTAGTCATTTTCTCATCTAGCCAGAGGGTCTTCTTTGCTTGGTCAGACAATACACATTGTTATAACAGATTAGAAACATCATCAGTACAGTGGAAATTATGCAAGAATCTATTCATATTTTGAAAAAGTCTATTTTTCAAGTGGTGTGTACCCATGAAATTTACATTTACTTGTTCTTGAATTACGTTTTATTTTCAATTCATTTATTTACTTAATGTATTCATTTATTTATTAACAATGAATAAAGAGTACTATCGATCTCAGACTATAAATTACATAAAGTCATAAATTATGAAGTGATCATGACTCATTCTTCACATTCTTTACAACCTATATATATTTTCCATATTTTCAACCTACAAACTACAATCACTCATTATTCATTTGAAACAAAACCACAAAAAATGCAATACCGTACCCCGTACCGTTATTAATGCAGCAAACACATTTTCAATTACAAAACAATACAAATATAATTAAAACGTGAAACGTGTGTGACGTATTTTTCTACTTATTCAGCAATTTCAAACTATGAATTAATATTATTCTAACAGTGCTGAGTGCATAAAATACCTGTACAACTCAGCATTACTTAAAAGTAGGGCATGATTCAGCATCAACAATCGGAGTGGAATAATGTTACAGAAAAAACATAACATGACCCAAAAAGCCATTATGTAATAATAATTATTGACTTCGATTGAAAATTCATGGAAAAATCGAAGATGCATTGTTTGTAGGGTAATTGTAAACAATTTTTTGATTAATTTTCACTGTAATCTAGCATTTGGCTTGGTTCTAATGTAATTTGAAAAGGAATTTCACACTAAGATTTTAAAAGTCAATCCACTATTGCAACCGCAATTGTGCTTATGCTCTAGAACACTCTTATCGCACCCTTTTATAGAAAGAAGTTACAGAATGTTACATCTAGAAGAAGTTATCTTTGTAGAAGAAGTTATCTTCACACTCTTCACAGAAGTTATCACACAATTTCATAGAAATTCTGACTCTCTATCACACCAATCGCACATATCTCCTATGGGACAATACTGCGAGAAGACTGAAAACATATTGATAAATTAAATCATTCAAAAAAGAGTACAACGGGAACAATTCTCTTATTGACCTAAAAAAAAACAATTTAATTGGCTGGCACAATACAGACTCAATTTTGTTCAAATGACTAATTGCCAAAGAATGGCTCTAATGAAAGCTATGAATCTATCTCTGTACAATTTACTAGTCTCTTCAAAAACGATGTCTTCAAACATGTTTTGATCCTCTCATAGCTCTTATTCATTATTCATATCATAAAGTAATAAGATCATATTTAATTTATTTCTGGGAAAAGTACAAAATGAAACATGTATTCAAATTCATTCATTATTTGTACACTTAAACGTAGTATCATATAATCTTCATACTTAATACTCTACTACTTTAATACTTATTTTCTCTTAGGGCTACTGTATTCGTTAAAAACTTTAAATAATTAAAATCAAAGTACCTTTTTTAAAGCTTTTTTTAAAAGGTACTTTGATTTTAATTTTTAAAGTTTTACTATTATTTTGATCTCTTCAAAATAGTTTTTTTTTCTATTTATTCACTTGAAAAAATTAAGCTCTCAACTCAATTTCCCGAATTAACAAAAATAATTCCGTTAGAATGTGAATCATATGCACAATTATTACATCACAGCCCTATAAATAAATACACTATTCCTATCCCCACATTTCTCTCCTTCCCACTTTTCGTGTTTTCTGCAACAAAAGGAACAGGACAACAAAGAGAGACACAAACTGAAGCATCATCATCATCATCATCATCATCATCAGAGGGCAGCATAATCAGCAATTAATTACATCCGTTGCCGAAATGAAGTACGCAGCTTCTCACTATTCATGATACTGTTACGAAATACAGGGACCGTTACAAGATGAAGAGGGAAACAGAAAATAAGTGAAAAGGTAACTGAAAAGAGAATAGAGAACGACTGAATGAGATGGAATAGGATGGAGAAAGAAAGAGGAATGAAGGTGGGAGAGTATAGGAATTGAGAAAAAAAAGAGAAGAGATTAGATTACTTTATTCAAATAGATAACAAAATTTGGCTTAGATTCTACATTGTAATATGAATGAGGAAAAATAAATTATCTTATAAATTTCACAAAATAGAAACTTCTAGTAAAGATACAAAAATGAATGAAAAATTTATACAAAATTTAGTTCGAGGTTTTTCAAAATGAATAAGGAGTGTAAGTTATCTAAGTGAAAAGGCGAAGTTTAGACATATATATGTCCGTTCTTGGGAGAGAGAGAGAGAGAGAGTGAGAGAGAGAGAGAGAGAGTGAGAGAGAGGTGTGAGAGAGAGAGGAGAGAAAGAGAGAGGGGGAGAGAGAGGAAGAGAGAGAGAAGAGTGACAGAGAGAGGTAGAGAGTGAGCGAATGATGGTCAAGAAGGTAGGAGGATTATTATTATTATTTATTATAAAATAATAAAAAAGGATAATGCAAGTAAGAACGAGGTGGAAAAAGGAATGGAAGAGAGAAAGGAAGGAGGTGAGGAAGAGGAAGAGGAAACAAATAAGAGGAAAAAGAAGTAAAAGTTAATAAAAAAGAGAGATGTGATAGTAGAAAAGGATAGATGAGATTGGAAGAAAGAATGGAAGAGATAGAAGGCGAGGAAGAGAGAACAAAAGTGTAATAAGAGGGCAAAAGGAGTAGTAAAGAGTAAATACGAGAGAGAAAGAAGAAGGTAAGTGAGAAGGAAGGAGTTAAAGAAGCAAAAAGGGAGAAAGATTGACGTGAAGCATGAGTCATCAACCTAGGGGTCACCGTCTGGGTAGCGTCCGATTAGCAACAGGTCAGCTAAGTAATTAGTATTTAGTTTCAGTCAAAAAATAAACAAAACATGACAAGCAACAGTACAATTTCAATAGAATCAGAGCACTGAATGCTCAATTACCAATGATTGATTATTACGTTGATGTTTTTGGGATGGCATTGTCTGTGGCAACCAAACCTACCAAGATAGAACGAATCTACAGTACTAGATATGAAAAGAAAGAGTAAGTTTAAAACAAGAATTGGACTTATGTATTTTAGTTCTATTCTCTCAAAATAATAACGATCAGGTACTGTTGGAACAGCTGACGTCAAAAATTTAGGCGATTTCATCCGCACCTTGTGTGCTCCAACAGCAGATGTTGTTGATTAGATTGTAATTCAGCTATGCCTAGCCTAGATAATGTTTTTCAAACTAAAATAGACAATAGGTGCTTTACTTTAGCTCTTAGCACGTTACATTACGTACAAGAGACAGACGAAACCGCCTAACGTTTTGCTTCAGCTATACTAGTAAAAAATAGAAACAGAGAGAATAGAATAATATTAGACTTCTATTATAATATTAGATTAATATTAGATTTCAGTTCTATTCCTTCTAAATAAAAACAATCAAGAAGTTAAGTACCTAAATAAGCCCAAATCATGACACACTAGGCTTGTTCTAATAGGCTACGTTTTCTGATAATTACAGTTCATATTCAATTATTTGATGTCACTCCAAATAAGGTTATTAATTCAATTCCAGGCTAAATACGTGTGTCATCATTGTTAAGGCCCGTATCGACAGTGCGAGGCATGTGCCGCGAATGTCCAAATTTATAGTCTGTTCAAGCAAAGAAGAGTCTTACTCCAGTCTCCAGTCGATCAATATTGGTTCAAACATTATTGATTTGGTCTCGAATTGAAGATCGAAATGTTTTCTATAATTGAGACCAGATCAACAATGTTTGAACCGTAGACCTCACGAAGTCGCTTATGGATGGGGCAACCATTATTCATGAAGGGAGGAATACTTAGTTATGTTGAGTTTCATTAATTGCATGCAATTAATAATAAACTGGACAGATGGTAAGACTCTTCTTTGCTTGAACAGACTATACCTTGAGGCATTCGCGGCACATGCCTCGCACTGTCGATACGGGCCTTAATCATAACAAACGAATGTATGTTTTCTATTTAAAATAAAAATCACAGTACCCTTTTGAAAGTACAAAATTTTTATTTTAGCATAATTTCTAAAGGGTACTTTGATACTTATTTTGAAAAGGAAACATCGATAGGTATAAGTAGCCCAAAGAAAAATGAAATATTGAAATAAAGGATTTTCAATCTATATCTATATAAGCGAAATGGCACTAACTGACTGATTCATTCATCACCAGAATGAGTTCAAATTTGGCAGGCATGTTCAGTTGGACGTTTAAACGCGCGCTAAGAAAGGATTTTAAAAACTTTTCAAGGATACGCCAAATATTTAAGTTTTTCTATAGTTTTCCGGCGTTTTCTCAATTTTTTCAAGAACCAATCGGTAGAAAATGTTGATATTTGGTAAGTAGGTTCAGATAAGGTCTAGAAATGTTGTGTTAAATTATTTTTGAATTCCGTTCAAGATTACGCCAGTAATCAGGTTTTTCAAAATTGTATATGTATTGCGGGTTGCATATCTTTCGCCGTGATACGACCAATACTTACTGTAAATTCAATGGTTCAGTGAGATTATAGATATTGGAAGATATTGAATCAAGTTTCAAACTATGTCCGATATAGTTCCCAAGGTTACGCTCATTATTAGCGTTTTACTATTTTTCGGAATTTTCAGAGTTTTTCTTGGATTTTTCGAGAATAAATTGGTCGAAATTTGATGAACAGGTCCAGATTAGGTCTAGAAATGCTGTTTTCAATGAATTTTGAATCCCTTCTGAACGGAATTTGCAGGCAAGCGATGCGAGCCTGTTTTTCTCAGCTTACACTGACAGAGGTTATGCAGGCGAGCGAAGCGAGCCTGTTTGATTCACTGAAACTGCTGATACTGTCGGGGGTCCAGGCGAGGCGGAGAAGGCGAGCGAAGCGAGCCTGCCGGCTAGTCATTTCTATAATGGCTATACGAAGCACTATTTATAACATTACCTAGACAAATCGAAGGTCTCCCATTTAGTGTAGGAGTGTTACATACAACAACTACCAAGTTTCTACGTAACTTGGATGTAGGTGTGCTCAACAGTAAATATAAAAGAACTGTACTGTTGAGAAATCATTTGCATATACTGTAGCTACAAAGAACTCTTCCATAAGCTATTTAGCATGTACAAGGTACATATTTTTTAGCATATTATTTAGCATAACCTCCATTTTTTAGCATAATGGAGGTACGTGAGAATTATAGCAGTATAGTATAATCTACTAGGTATGACTCCCTGACTTGACATTACATGTAGGCTATAATATGGAAAATACAATGTATACCAAGTTGGAAGTTACATCGAATAATAGTGACTTCAATAATAGTGTTTATTATGTTACTAAATTAGGAATAGAAGAAGTTTTAGGCGATTGTTTGTTTTTTCCCCAATCTTATATATTTGTCCTATAATAAATAGAATAATAAAAGGGTACACAAGGAGTAGTATCGATTTTATGGACCAATTTCCAGAGTTTGCAAGTTCTGTAAGTCTTTGAGTAAAGTTACACTAGTTAACAGTGTTGAATTGCACTAAGATCAGTCTGTTTGATCTAAAGGTGGATTACCAGAGGTGCTGATTAAAGTTACTCTGTTAAGATTTAAAGTTACTGCAACTAATACTTGTTCTAGAGGTGACATACAGTCTGGTCGAGCGGAGAAGACATTCTGGAAACATGGGAAAATGACTCCAGCTCGGTCAATATTCGTTCAAAAATTAAGAATTTGGTCTCAAATTGTAGAACACATTCTGCTCTACAATTTGAGACCAAAAATATAATTTTGAACCAATATTGACAGAGCTGGAGTCATTTTCCCTTCTCGCCAGATTGTCTTCTTTGCTCGACCAGACTATACCAGAGTAAAATAAGTAACTGGTATAGTAACAGTAACTGGTAACTGGCTAAACAGTAACGGATATAAGTAACTGGGTGAGAATGAGTAATTTGAGCTGCGGTTGGTTATACCGTACGTACTTTACCAGTGGCAGGTAATGCGATAAAGGTGTTTCGCTGTTCAAAGGTAATACTATATGTGTAGGAAGATTTTGTCCCACTAGTCTCAGTAGAGTAGTCTGTCTTGAAGGTCATATGTGGAGGAGTGAAGAAACAGAGGAAGGAGTAAGATGAGAGGAAGTCAAGGGAAGAAGAGAAAGAGGAGGTGGAGAAGGAGAGAGGGAGGAGGTGGTGAAGGCGAGAAGGAAGAATATGATTACCAATGAGAAGGAAAAGATTATGCAGAAGAATAAGAAGTAGAAGAATAAGAATAAGAATAAGAATAAGAATAAGAATAAGAATAAGAATAAGAATAAGAATAAGAATAAGAATAAGAATAAGAATAAGAATAAGAATAAGAATAAGAATAAGAATAAGAATAAGAATAAGAAGAAGAAGAAGAAGAAGAAGAAGAAGAAGAAGAAGAAGAAGAAGAAGAAGAAGAGAAGAAGAGGAGGAAGAAGAAGAAGGAAAGGAGGAGGAGAAGAAGGAGAAGAAGAAGAAGAAGAAGAAGAAGAAGAAGAATATGTTAATTGTAAAAGGACGAGCAAAAAACATATAAGTTGAAAGCTGATGGAAATGAAAGAGAATGGGAAGAATGTAGAAGGAAGTGGAGAAAGTAAATGATAAGAAGAAGGAGAAGAAGTACAGAAGAGAAACGTTGGATAAGAGAGAGCAGGATGAGCAGGCACGAAAACAAAGGAGACTGATAAGAAACAGAGGAAAAATAATAATGTGTTAAAGGAGGAAAAGGAGAAAATTAATGAGAAAATAGCAAAGAGTAGTGAACAGAAACAATTTGAAAGAAATTCAGGAAAGATGAGAAAGAAGTAAAAACCAATATAAAGTAGAGGTGGGAGTTTAAGAAGTAGACAAGAGAAATCGCAACTCCATTCAGGAAGAATAATCAAACAAGAGAACGTGACAGAGAATAAGAAAATTAGGGAGAAGACAGAGAAATATATGAAGAAGGCATGATAAAAAGTTACGAAGGCGATTGGAATAACGATTAGGGAAGATAGGTAGATAGAAATTTTAAAAGGATTTCAATTCTATAAAGAAAGGAAACGAAATGAAATACTATTAAACATTGAGCTATTGAGGTATGAGCTATATAATAATTACAGAGCTCAATAATTATTATATAAAGAGCTATGATTTACAGAACTATATGAATAAAATAATTGAAAGTGACTTTTGAATAATTATTTCACAGAAAGATAGATAAACAATTTGAAAGAGGAGAGAACACAATGAAACTGGAGCACAATAAAACACATTTTTAACTAGAGATATTTCGGTAGCTGAGCCACCTTCTTCAGTCACAGGCAGAGTCTATGAAGAGATCACAGGCAGAAAGCAGAACTATAGAATGACGAGATATATATAATATCGATAAATTAGGCTTTATAATATTGAGGTATAATCAGAAAAAACACAGTCACCTTTAGGAGACACTGAAGATGAGTATGAATAAGAACAGAGAAAAATAAACTCCACTACAGCATTATGAATCAGAAGTTGTAACCGCATAGTAAAAAAGGTGTGGTCAAAACAAAGGACAACAATACGAATTCGTGAGAATGAAGCCGACGGATTAGGCAAGCGGTAGACAAAGTCTGTCCAAGCAAAGAAGACATTCTGTCAAGATTCGAAAATTACTCCAGCTCCGTCAATGTTGGTTCAAAAACTACAAATTTGGTCTCAAATTATGGAGCAGAATGTTTTCTACAATTTGAGATCTGATTTATGATTTTTGAACCAATATTGACCAAGGTAGAGTAATTTTCCCATCTTGCTAGAATGTCTTCTTTGCTTGGTGAGACTATAGACATAGTAGTCCAAAAGCAGTCATGGAGTGATAAATGAAAAGAGGTAAACCGCAAACTATTAAAAGGTCAGGAGAAAAACGACGATTATTAGAAGACAACTAATTGAGAAAGAGAGAGTGATAGAGAAAGAAAGCGAGAAGGAAGAAGAAATGCTGTTCTAAAGGAATAAGAGATAAGAGATTTGTTTTAGGAAGAGGGTAATATGGAAGAGAAAGTCGCCTTGAGGAAAGAAAAGAGAGAGATTTTAAAACTTCAAGTTTGTTTTAAAAGGGTGAAAATTATTCTACAATCACATGGGAGGATCCAAAATTGTTATTAATTAAACAATTGTTTGGGATGACAATGAATAAAATATCATCAAGTCCTCAATTCCAAGTGATTATTTCCAAGTCCTAGGTTTAGCCCAAGGTTCATAATATAGTAACTATACTATACTAAGCTTGGGTTTAGCCTACATAAAATTCAAGTAAACGCGTAAGTGTTCGGCAGATAAATAATACGGACAAAGCAAGTTTTATTTGTTCCAAATAATTTTAATTTTATTATGCGACTGTATCTTTGAGTAAATGTTTTATCCTTCAAGTTTTATAATTTTTCGAGACTAGGTTTTTCAAAATCCATCTATACTAATAATAAAATAATAAACAATCTAATAATGACAAAATAATTATACGTTTTCAATTATTTTACGTTCATGAGCAGAGCAGCATGTTCCACCATTTACTACACAGTTTCCCTCACGCTATAAAGTGTCAGAGAAAAAATCAACCAGTAGGCTAGTACTGGCTTCAATGCTCAACTCCTATTGGCCAGCTCCTCCCGGTGTGAGAGGCAGGAGTGGGAGAAGTGGGGGTTGGCATTTCGTCCAATCACAGAGCTACATCGATGGCTCCACCATTTTGTTATCAAGGCAGCCATTTTCAAAGTCTTCACAATCGCATCACAATTGTTTGAAAGAGTATGACGAGAGAAATTGTTAGAAAATATTGTTTCAGGTTTTTCTCTTTTAAAGAAAGTGTATCACAATTTGTTGGAAGAACAAGTAATGGAATTTGTTTTGTTTTACAAATAAAACCGTTTAAAAAAACAAAAAATCTTAAAACTTAGTGGAGACCAAACGATTATTTCCTCTTATGAGTTATCAACGTAAAATATATGAAAGTTTTACATTTATGTTTATATGCCGCCAAAATCCGTTCATGTTATAGTCCGTCCAAGCAGAGAAGACACTCTGGAAAGATGGGAAAATGATAACAGCTCGGTCAATATTGGTTTAAAAATCATGAATTTGGTCTCAAGTTATAAATCAGAATGTTTTCTACAATTTGAGGCCAATTTTTCATTTTTTAAGCCAATTTTGAACGAGCTGGAGTTATTTTTCCACTTTGCTTGAATGTCTTCTTTGCTTGGACAGACTACAAGTTACCGGACTCCTCATGACTTTCAATATCGAGTCTTTCCATGCAACTAAAATGCATCATACAGTACAAGCTATGACTCACTACCTTTTAGGCGACAATAATATTGTTGAAGACTCATTGTTACACCTCTCAAACTTAACCATCGACCAATGTAATAATTTACGGCACTTTAAAACTGAACCAAAAATTCTAAAATAATTGGAAACTTATGACTAGCATAAGATATACAATTATACTTATCAATATCAACTATCAATTTTTTCCATTTGTCGTATAGCAACGTATTTCTATCTTACTTTATACATTGGATACTATGATGAAGTACAAATAGTAGATTGAGGCATGGTTGAAGGCCCATACTGTGACTGTGACCTTTGACCCGTGACCTGTGTGACTCCAGTTGTGACTACAGTCTGTCCAACCAAAGAAGACATTCTGGCAAGATGGTAAAATGACTCTAACCCATTCAATATTGGTTCAAAGATGATAAATTTGGTCTCAAATTGTAGGAAACATTCCGATCTACAATTTGAGACCAAATTTATGGAATTGGAACTAATATTAACCGAGCTGGAGCCATTTTGCAATGTTGCCAGAATGTCTTCTTTGCTTGGACAGACTATACAACAGTATTGCAGCAGCACAGCTGGCCTCAGCCGGCCAATTTCAAACCATTGTTGCTGTTTATCGGACACTGACAGGAGAGAATATTGGTGGGAAGGAAGTTGAGAATACGGGAAGAAGAGAGAAGGGAAGGAAGAGAAGGTGAAAAGGAACAGCTGAAGTCGAAGAAAGAGGAAAATGAGATATTCCATCGAAATGCTTATAGTAATGGACGTAGATTGATCAATGATATTGATCTATGACTTTATAATTAGTTGTAGGTTCAGATTGTGAAAAAATTCCTGAGTTTTATAATTGGACCCAAAGATTCTATAGTCTGGCCAAGCAAAGAAGAGCCTCTGGCAAGTTGAGGAAATGACTCCAGCTCGGTCAATATTGGTTCAAAAATTGTTGATTTGGTCCAATAGTGGGAAACATTCTGATCTACAATTTGAGACCAGATCAATTATTTTTGAACCAATATTGACCGTGCTGGAGTCATTTTCTCATCTTGCCAGAAGCTCTTCTTTGCTTGGACAGACTATACAATACCAGGGTTTGAGAAATTATTGATATCATTCAAAAGCAAACAAGACATTATGGCTAGATGTGAAAAAGACTTCAGCTCGTTGAATATTGGTTCGATAATTATAAATTTTGTTCCAAAATTCAAAACCAAATTTCCAATTTTTGAACCAATAATCACCGAGCTGGATTCATTTTCCCATCTGGCCAGAATGTCTTCTTTACTTGGATACTCTACTCGTATATACGCAAACTTTACTCGATCTATTTCACCACATACACGGGAAATCTCTAATCTGTGATTTCACCAAGCAAAACATTTGATCCAAATTGTAAAATTACTCTACAAAAGTCTGTAATTCAAGAACTTTCATGCTCACAAAGTTCAAGCTCTGTTAATGTACATAAAATACCATTCAATTACTATATACGTTCTCCAACCACTAAAGATACAATAAGTTGTATTACTGTATACATCAACAAAATACGGTAGTTGAGCCAATGACACACATACTACACACATAGAATATATACATATACATATACACATACAACTATAGTCTGTCCAAGCAAAGAAGACTTTCTGGTAAGATGGGAGAATTAATCCAGCTCTGTCAATATTGGTTCAAAAATTATAAATTTGATCTCAAATTGTAGATCAGAATTTTTCCTTCAATTTGAGACCAAATTTATCGTTTTTTAACCAATATTGAACGACCTGATGTCATTTTCCCATCTTGCCAGAATGTCTTCTTTGCTTGAACAGACTATATACAGTATAGTAGTTTTGTTTTCAAGTGAAGAAAGGTTCATGTTCTCACTAGACTCTTGATCTTGTCAGGAATTGATTTCACTTGAACTGCATTGCAAGAATGCGAGGTATGAGAACAATGTCTGATGGATGTCAATTGTCGACACGGTGAATTACTGCACTAGCCACGTGACTAGCTGAGATTGTTATCGATATATCGATTCTGTTGAGTCAATATATCGACATTGGGATTGGAAATCGATTGACACAACATAGCACAAGTGATAAATTTGTGTTTAGTAGCGATTTTGCGATTTTTGATCGCTATTTCTGAGATTTGGGTAAGATTTACACAATCGCCCCCATTCAACTTTTTCTTCAGAATTCGACTCTCTTCAACTTCTATTAATAAAAAATACAAATTTATGATTCCTCATCATCACCTTATAACCATTATTGTTGAAAAATGGAGTTTTCTAGCATATTTTTCCAATTATCTCAATAACCGTTGGAGTTACAAACTTTAAACTGGTTTCATTGGATTCCTCATATAATTTAATCCAATTTAATAGATAATTTAATTAATATTAAATAATAATTTAATTTAATTTGATTAAAACTAGATAATTTAATTTAATTTGAGTGATGAAGCCTCTAAAAAAATAGAAAAATTAATATTTTTTGTAAAATATCAATTTTTCGCCATTGTTATCTCGGTAACAAAGCGTTTTTGGGGGTTGGTCCCATGGAACTTTTTCGTCTACTATGTGTAAGGAGTCAGCCTAATAACTATTGCACATTCCTCCTGAAACACCCTGTATATAATAGTCCTAATACACGTTCTCTCTATTTGCTTAGAAACTACACGGAGCAGATAATATATACGACATTAATAGATATAGAAATAGTATTTGTGTCAATATAATTGTGATGAAAAATGATCAAAATGAACGAAATTGGCGAACTGATGACCAAAAGAACAGATACGAATGCTATCCAATAGATAACATCTCCGTTGATGAGAGTAGAGACCTCATTTCCAATCTCTTACCATCTTGATACAATCCAATTGAGAGCGAACCAGAAAACACGACTCTAATTATATTATTGTTCGCGTGTGCGAGCTTGCTTGATTTATTCTTGCTCTTTCTTTTCTCTCCTTTTTGCCCAATAATGGCGGATTGGAAGAGAAAAAGAGATGGGCGAAATGGTGGGAAAAAAGAAGAGAAGATAGAGAAAGAGAGGAGAAAGCTAGCCGGCCTGATTTTAGAGATTTCTGTTTCTTCCGATATGACAAGACAGATTGAAATACATGTCTGATACAAATAAAATGAATAACAACTGGTTTGACTCATTTATACTATACTTTGATAGTTATTTTTGTTTATTAAACTTCAATATTTTACCAATTTTGTACACATATAAATTAAAAATTATCACTATTTTTAATTACAAGACAAATAAAATAATTGGTTGTGACTCATCTACCCTACTTTCATGGTTATTTTTGTTCATTCATCTTCTATATTTCACCAATTTTGTACACATATAAATTAATAATTATCACTATTTGCTAGTTTTATTTTAAGACAAAGCTTAATAAAAACCAGGGCCCTGGCTTATAAACATTTTACAATCCACATTACTCATAATTCGTGAATGTTATTGGTGTTTCTGTCTCATCTACGTTTCCCATATTTCGGAAATTTTACAACCTCAGCTGGCTAGTTGCTATGACATGAAAAACACAAAACTTTGCTTCCAATGCAATGATTTGATAAATAAATTGATATATTATTATGAATATAAATATCGATTATTCTTTTTATTGTGAAATTTGAATAGAAATAATTTTTGTCGCTAAAATAATATCATAACCTACAAATATGAAACCTTGAAGTCGGCCATTGACAAGGTAAGTGAATCTACCTTAGATTTACTAGCCTTGGGCCATTGATGTACTTTCAACGTCTGCAATATTAGGGTAACAGCTGTTTTTTTCAAAATTTGGCACATTGTAAATCGAACGTTTTATTGGTGAATCTACAATCCCGATCATTTAGCTGTAGCCTAAATGTTTATAAGCCAGGGCCCAGGTGTAACTCATCTACAGTGATGTCTACAGGTCTTTCATGGTTATTTATGTTTATTCAACTTTGATATTTTACAAATTGCTTGGACAAATTAATTAATAATTATATCTATTTAGGCATTTTACTTCTTTTCGTACATCTCTTGTTCTCTTTCGAAACGCCAAATGGCGGAATTTGACAGCTCAATAATCAATAACAATACATATATACATTTTACATTGTAATTGCATGTCTATCCAGCTTAACCGAACTTTCAAGTGATACAGTAATGGTACAGACAGATGACGTCATTCTATGGCGGATATACCATGCAACTGGCAGTTAATACCGGACTAACTGTGTGGTCAATAAGTTATAACAGTACAGAAGTTCCAACATTCCACGTCAAAATAAACAAGGTTTACAGTCTAATCGAACAAAGAAGACATTCTGGCAGGATGTAAAAATGACTCCAGATCAGTCAATATTGGTTCAAAAATTATCAATTTGGTCTCAATTTGTATACAACAATCTGCTCTACAATTTGAGACCAAATTTATAATTTTAAAATCAATAATGACCGAGCAGGAGTCATTTTCCCATCCTGCCAGAATGTCTTCTATGCTCGACTATACGTATTAAGTGTTCACCACAAGTCTAATTGTCCAATCTGTTCTAACATTATACAATACCGTATCTCCATCATTGTACAGCTGAACAATAATTGATTGGACCTCTACCACGAAATTCAATCAAGTAGAATCAATCTCAAATCCCTTTACGATGTTCAACCACACCAGTCTAAATAAACACGTGCCTCTACCACCACTGTTGTAATGGTGACCGGTTCCTCTGAATTCAATTTATGAGCCTCAAAAATCGCTTCCCGGTGGTTCGGAACCCACCTGAAGCAGTAGGTCCTTTCATCTCTCATCATCATCCCTCCCATTACCCACGCACAGGCCCAAGAGCCTGTGGGACAAAAAAAACAAGCTAAGTCTGTCCAATCGAAGAAGACATTCTGGCAAGATGGGAAAATGGCTCCATCTCGGTCAATATTCGTTAAAAATGATTAATTTGGTCTCAAATTGTAGTGCAGAATGTTTCCTACAATTTGAGACTGAATTCATGATTTTTGAACCAATATTGACCGACCATTTGAACATGTTGCCAGAATGTTTTCTTTGTTTGAGCAGACTATAGCTTAGCTGTGCTATAGAATCACAACTAGGTACAGTGGAACCTCTTTAGTCAAAACTTATTCAGTAGACTAAATGTTCAAAATTCAATCAAACTCATAACCTATTAGAAAACCTAATACTGTAGATTTCGAATTGATCCCGTTGAAAAGAAGACGTTGAAGTACTAGACGTTAGGTATCTTCTAACCGCATACTGAACTTGAGAGAAGTGAAGCCATCTCATTAGTACTAATTCAAGTTCTGATGGTCCAGTGATCATTGTGACCGTGGGATTGTTAGCGAGTTCCTCCTAGTCTGATGGAAAGTACCGCTCATTCGATTATATTACACTGCTTTTGTCCAATTTTCTACATTTCCTTTTCAGAACTGTTCCGTTTGTTGGATGCTGCTGCCTACAAGTATCTTTCTCACCTCCTCTTATTTTTCGTCTTCCACTTCCAGGAAGGTACAGTGTGTGTCCTCCTCTTTTTTATCAATCAGTTTCTCAAATTTATTCTTTCACATTTCTCAATTTGCTTGTTACTTCATCAATCTTCCCTCCTCCCTCTTCACTCCCTGAATACAAGTTTTTCCGGCTTCTTCTTTTGTTTGCATTTTTTCTTCTCCACCTCTTTTCTTCCTGCAAATACTTCATCCAATTTCTTTTTTACGTTTTCATTAGGTAATTCCTTTACCTCTTTCGCTCCTATTTTTAAATTCTCCAAGCTTCTAAAACTTGTTTTTTACGTTTTCATTAGGTAATTCCTTTACCTCTTTCGCTCCTATTTTTAAATTCTCCAAGCTTCTAAAACTTGTTTTTTATGTTTTCATTAGGTAATTCCTTTACCTCTTTCGCTCCTATTTTTAAATTCTCCAAGCTTCTAAAACTTGTTTTTTATGTTTTCATTAGGTAATTCCTTTACCTCTTTCGCTCCTATTTTTAAATTCTCCAAGCTTCTAAAACTTGTTTTTTACGTTTTCATTAGGTAATTCCTTTACCTCTTTCGCTCCTATTTTTAAATTCTCCAAGCTTCTAAAACTTGTTTTTTACGTTTTCATTAGGTAATTCCTTTACCTCTTTCGCTCCTATTTTTAAATTCTCCAAGCTTCTAAAACTTGTTTTTTACGTTTTCATTAGGTAATTCATTTACCTCTTTCGCTCCTATTTTTAAATTCTCCAAGCTTCTAAAACTTGTTTTTTACGTTTTCATTAGGTAATTCCTTTACCTCTTTCGCTCCTATTTTTAAATTCTCCAAGCTTCTAAAACTTGTTTTTTACGTTTTCATTAGGTAATTCTTTTACCTCTTTTGCTCCTAAAATTCTCCAAGCTTCTAAAACTTGTTTTTTACGTTTTCATTAGGTAATTCCTTTACCTCTTTCGCTCCTATTTTTAAATTCTCCAAGCTTCTAAAACTTGTTTTTTACGTTTTCATTAGGTAATTCATTTACCTCTTTCGCTCCTATTTTTCAATTCTCCAAGCTTCTAAAACTTGTGTAAAATACTTACAAAGTGTAAATAAAGGCATTTATCTATCTATCTTCCCTTCCCAACATCTTCATCACCCATTCCTGTTTTATACGAGTCTTCTGGCTCTCTCTACCTAAGCCAATTTTTTTTATTGCGGATGATGCCCACATAAGGACTTGTCGTGGGTAATGAAGAGTTAAAGGGTGATTTATGAGGTGGGTAAGCTACCGTGATTCTGGTGGGATTCAAACCCACGACCGGGTTGCGCTAGCAGACTCAAGGTTGTAACACCCCAGTCCACTTGGCCAATTTCTTTACAACCCGATATACAGAATAAGTCTTAATGACAGAAGTTTTCTAATTCTAGGTATAATAAGTACTATTTATTTTTCTAGGTACATTTTCCATAAAACGACTTGAAGATTTTGTTTTTAGAAAAATCACTAAAATATGTTCATTAAAAAAGACTTTTCTGTAAATTATCTTTTTCTTGTTTTCCAATGCTACTTCATATTAATTACTACTCTATTCCCATTTTTTTGGTCTCTTGTACCACTTCATTTCTGTTTTTTACACACATCAACTTTTTAGTTTTTCTTCCTCTTCTTTTCACTCCTTTCTCTTACAGTTTTGTAAACACTATTCCCAGTTTACAAGAATTCCAAAATTTTAAAATAAGTTATATATTTTAGCTTGTTTCAAAACTCCGTTCTGAATGTTTGTATATGTTTTTTTTTTATCTACACTTCTCTCATACTCTCATTAATCTTCTTTCATTCTCCACTTCTTTTAAATTCTCTCTCTCTCTCTCTTCCTTCCTCTTCTTACCCCCATTATCCGCTTCACTATCTCTATCATCCTCGTTCTGCATTGTTTCTATCGAGGCCAGCCGCCTAAATCTTCTCTTCTATCTCAGGATCAACCTCTGATCTCTATTCAGAAGCGCTCCTTTTGTTCAAATTTGTTGTTCAACTCAATTTCAGGTCATTTTCAAATCAGCTCTAATTGGTTACACTGAACAGGAAATGGATACAAAATAGGAGATTAATTAGACTAAATCAAACATCAAAAGGTATTTAGGACATAATCTTGAGCGTGATTAAGTCTTGAAATAAAATTAATACTACGGTTTGTCCAAGCAAAGAAGACATTCTGGCAAGATGGTAAAATGACTACAGCTTGATCAATAACAATTATTGTTCAAAAATAGATAACTCTCTGATCTACTATATTTGTAACCAAATATTGTTAACAAATATTGACCGAGCTTTTTTCCCATCTTGCTAGAATGTCTTCTTCGCTTGGACAGACCATACTAATAGTCATATACTAATAATATAAATTGATTGCTAATAAAATCATAATTATTAAATGCAACACGAGTGGTGAGGTGAAGTAAGTTTCATTGAAAGTAATTTTTTTCAAGTTCGGTAATAGAGCTAGTATGATGGGAAATGGTTTAATGAAGTATAATATCACTATAAAACTGAAACTTTACCAAAAAACTGAACCCCATCAAAAAAAAACATGCAAGACTTTGGATTTCTTGGAAAAACCTTCACCTATGAATTGATTAAGGATAATCTAAAGAAATAATTTTGTAGTAAGAAACCTAGATCTATGTACAATTCTTTTATTGTGAATGAAACAGAGTTTAAAATTCATCCATGCAGGAGTTTAGTACTAATATTGGACTGTAGGATTTAGTACACACGCTATAGCAGATCAATAACAGAAAAGAAATTGAATACTAATAAGATTATTTAGTATGAGAAAGTATAAAAAAATTAAAGAGACTTGAAAGAAGGATAAAGAGAGAGTGATCTAACTCCCGAGTACGGTAAAGTAATAAATTTCTTTGGTGAATGGGATTTTGAAGGATTCCTTATATTATTGAAGAATACACAGTCTCCAAGGCAGAAGTCATAAAAAGTAAAATAAATACACACCTTGTTATGGCTTTATGGGAAATGAAATAGTGTAATAACAACTGTTTCATCGAATCGAAGGATTTGATATGGAATAAATTAGATTCGGTTTTCAGTCGCCAAATTGCCTTCTGTTTCAAATCTATCAGGAAATTCTACCATTGAAGTACTACCATATAGAACCACAAACTATGGGAATATTAATTTAATTAATGTAATATCACTAATTCTAGAGATTAATTCTCTCTCTAGCCTCTGATGAAACATACATAGATGTATGTTTCATCATACATGTTTCAAACATACATGTTCTTCAACTCTAGCTGCACTCTAACTCTAAGCTGCATTCAATGGAAAAGTCTACAGGTAATACAAATCCCACTCATATAAGTAATCAGTTAGTAATCAGAGAGAAAGGTTCAAGTTGAAAGTTACTAGAATTTTTTATTGAAATCTAAGGATAGAAAGAAGGTACTATATTTTGGAGATAGTTCACTGATTTAACGAAGGGTTTAGCTTGGAGATGAGTGAAAAAAGTGTTGAATTAAGCCGCGTATCGACAGTCCGAGGCATGTGCCACGAATGCCTCGCAGTACAGTCTGGTGACGCAAAAAAGTATAAACTCATGGCTGAGGCATATGTGTGAATATAATCTGCAATAATCAAAAATAATTATAATTATAGTATAGTATACAGTATATAATTATAATAAAAAATCTGCATTTTTTGTAACCAAAAATGCGGGCACGCGAACAAATTGACTAGCGCCATCAAGCGGGAGACAAAGCAACTAAGCTCTGACAATTGATAATTTGGACTTTAGAGGTTAGTTTGTGCTCAATTTGTAGATAAAAATTCAAGGCAATGCTTATTATTGCCTATTAGAACCTTCTGCACCCAAATAGAATTCTTAATCACAAAAATGCATAGGAATGGGGTACAATTTTTAGGTTAGTTTGTAGAATTGTTCGTTGTGCGTTGCGAGGCAACAGGCACTGCTCGCTGCGAATTGGGTGCAGCGTTTGCCTCGCTGCTAGCAAACCCGGTATCGACAGTCTGAGGCATGTGTGGCACATGCCTCGGACTGTCGATACGCGGTAGATAGTAGACTAGTAGTAGTACTCTTTTTCTGTGTCAACAGACTGTACAGCAAGGCATGCGTAGCACATGCCTCGGACTATCGATACGCGGCTTAAAGTTAATTTGAAGTAAGAAAAAGGTTTCAATAAAAAAGCTTTATAAAGTTAGTGGCTGATCAGTGGAAAAGACTCCATTCAATCTCCTTTTTTATAATATTCTCTGTTATGTTATTTATGATAATTTCAAGACTTGTGCGTAGGTGATAATGTATGATACATGTGGCAACATACATCGATACAGGGGGAAATGTACCAATTAATGTGTTAATTTCACATGCAATAAATTCCAACAATATCATTTCTACAAATAAAAACTAGCTCAAACAGGTATCAGATTGAAAATATTAAACAATGAAGCACAGTAATTCTTATGAGAAGTTATTTCAAGCAGAAAATACAAGAATGTAAAACCAACAAATAGCAATACATCACTGGCGGCTCGTGCCCACGAAACTGGTGAAGTGCCCTTATCTTTTACTGTACAGCACTTCATCTGTTTCGTGGGCACGAGCTGCCAGTGCAATACATCACAAAGAAAGAGAATAACTGTAACTTTATTGCTTGGTGTAATATGTTCCTTCCTGTAATAAGTAAGTACAGTAAAGTATATCCTGTAGTTGAAAATTCATTGTTGGCTGATGCCATTAATTATTTCCAAGTCATGTTTCTAGAAAAATTTATAGTTTTAAGCTATCCAGTAACATTCTCATTATACTTGTCAGTTATACATATTTACAAGTCAGTATATTTTCCAAAATCATACACCGAGAAATTAGAGTATCATAGTGAACAAAAACAATTCACAAATGATCGTTAGGCCTACTGCATATTAATACTGTAGCAGTGTTAATTGCAGGAAGTATCTTAGATGTTAGAGAACATCACGTATTCATCAACTACAAATCTGTCTGATAAACTAAGAAAACCTCAATTAATAAATTCTAAAATGAAGCAAACTAAAGTTAAAGTTAGCATGAATCATTTCAAAATTACTTGAGTAACTCAGATAACACAATTGCATCAATCCATACACGTTGTTATAGCTATTCATAAACTATTACATAACTTTACAGCAAGGTCTGTATTATCCTTGTTGAATGAAATACCCTACATCCATTGTGATTATAGTTCTAGCCAGACTAGAACTTAAGTTAGAATTATTTATAGTACCAGTTCTATAGGATTGCAAAATATAGTAAATAATTCACAGTTCATAGAGCTCTATAAAACTTCTGATTAAGACAATGACTGAGTTTTATAAGGAGACAGATATACTGTAATAACATTCAAGTGTCTGTTCAAGCAAAGAAGGCATTCTGGCAAGACGAGAAAATGACTCCAGCTCGTTCAATATTGGTTCAAAATTTTAAAATTTGGTCTCAAATAATAGGAAACATTCTGCTCTACAATTCGGGACGCATATTTATAATTTTTAACCAATATTGATCGAGTTGAGTCATTTTCTCATCTTGCCAGAATGTCTTGTTTGTTTGGATAGACTAAACATGATTATGTACTATGTATAATCATGTTCAATACAATCGCAAATACCTCATCTATAGAGGAAAATTTAATAAGAGAGGACAATGAAGTTTTATGCTGTCGTAGATCATTACATTGGTCACTGGTTAAGTTTGAGTGGTGTAACAAAGAATCTTGTAAACTATGATTGTCGCCTACAAAGGAATGAGTCATAGCTTGTACCGTACGATGCATTTTAATTCATGGAAGGACTCTCTATTGAAGAGTCATGACGAGAACGGTATAATCTGTTCAAGCAAAGAAGACCAACTGGCAAGATGAGAAAATGACTCCAGCTCGGTCAACATTGGTTCAAACATAATAAATTTGCTATAAAATCGTTGAAAACATTCTGCTCTACAATTTGAGACCACAATAATTATAATTTGTTAACCAATATTGATCAAGATTGAATCATTTTCTCATCTTGCCAGAATGTCTTCTCTGCTTGGACAGACTATACATGAGTCAAGTAACTTTGTTGAGTCACAGATGGACCCAGGTATATTGGAGAATCTTATATCTGACGTCACGAAGTAAGGCGGTTGGCGAATGACTGTTATCAATTCTCAGCTCTGTCAGGACAGTCTGAAGCTGTCTTCGAGAGCTAATTAGTATAGCTGGGGACGCTTTTGTTCCAATTTACTCTCGCAGACAGCTCGCCGACTGTCCTGACAGAGCTGAGAATTGATAACAGTCATTCTCCAACCGGCTAACTCGAAGCGTCAGCACTACTTACAAGTCCAGGGAGAAGATGTTTGAAGAGGCATGTTTCCTATTGAGTCACAGAGAATCAGAAACAGTATTTCAAAGAGAGATACAGAGATTCATGAGCAATAGAAGTTCACGCCTGGGCTGGAGTCGAACCAAGGACGATTGGGATGATATAGTCTGTCCAAGCAAAGAAGACCCTCTGGCAAGATGAGAAAATGACTCCAGCTCGGCCATTATTGGTTCAAGAAATATTGATTTGGTCTCAAATTGTAGATCAGAATGTTTCCTACAATTTGAGACCAATTTTATAATTTTTGAAACAATATTGTCCGAGCTGGAGTCATTTTCTTATCTTGCCAGAGGGTCTTCTTTGCTTGAACAGACTATACCGGTATAACGCACGAAAGAAGCATTCAAGGAGAATCTGCTAATTATTGGACAATAACACTAGTAAAACAGTAGACTCCAATGAAATAGACGGTTGGTGAATGTCGGTAATTCATTCTCAGCTCTGTTAGAACAGTCTGAAAGCGGTCTCCGAGAGCGAAACGGAATACCTGAGGTCGCTCTAGACTTGATATGCCCTCGCAGACCAGTCTCCGACTGTCCTGAGTGAGCTGAGCATCAGTAAGTCATTCGTTAACCAATCGCTAACCGCCAATTTTTCTGAGTTTGTCATATACCGTATCTACAGATGAAAACATGTTTGTTATAAGATTAGAAACACCATTATTTCTGTATAGTAGAGGAACTGAACTATGTTCGGTATTTAAAATATAAAAATTTATTTACAAGTCAAAGCAAGTTGAAAGAATTAATTTAAAAACAAGCAAACCGTCATCGAACAAATAAAATATGCGAGTGAAACACATAATTTTATCGTGAAAAAAAAAAATTTTTCTCAAGTGGAAAATAATGTTCATATCTTTTATTTGTATTTAAACTTATATTTATATTTTTTGTCTCATAGATTGTGTATTGAAATATAATTGTAAAATTTTGACGAGACATCTTCCTTAGCAGTCACTCTGCATTATTTCTGGCGTTTTTATGTCAATTAAGATATTTATTTATTTCAAAATATATTTTGTAAAAATCTATAGCCTATAAAGTAATGCTTTGTTAAAGTTTATCGTTTGAAATCAATACAAATTTATTCAGTGGTGAATACGAATTCATCCAGTGAGAAAATAATACAAAAAATGAAAATGAATAAGGAGTAAGGTAGGCTAGAGTGTGGCCTAGATAGATCAGTACTTGAATTAAAAAAGTTTATCTTGTCAGATGAAAAACCTTTGAAACATCTACAATCAACATCAAGTAATAATAATAATAATTATTATTATAACATCAAGTGAACTATACGAGTATACTCGGAAACAGGGAGCTCACGTGGTTTTTTTGGCGCCCTCGGCGAAATTCTGACGGGCGAAATATTTCATTTAAATAAAGATGTTTTTAACAAAAAATCGGAAACTCAATAACAAGCAAATTGAAGATTTCAGACATTTTCACTGCTCTACCCAACTTTCTTGAATAACATTTGAAATAGTTCCAAATTCAGCCAGCAGATGGCAGTAGCAATAGGGTGACTTGCTTCGACTTCCATTGGACACGCCTCCAAGCTCCACCTACGATCAACATGGCCGAAAACACCGATTATAAAAGTTTCCAAACTCAACCAGTAGATGGCAGCAGATGATGGGCGATGTTTCAGTTTTGACTTGGACATGCCTTCATGCCCCGCCTGCTCTTTTCTTATTGGTTGACAGTTTTGTGAGTTCTGTCTTAGAAAATGGCTGCCAGCAAGGAAATGATGGATGGTGTATCATACAGGAAAATTTAAGCTGATTTAATATTGACGATCTTGAGCTAATATAATATTAATTTTATTTATGTATTCAGGCTAGTAAGATTCTATCAAGTTAGTATTTGAAGAATTTATTTACAGAATTTAGACTCAGCTCTACTTTTATCGTGTAACTTAGGTCAGTACTAGACTTCAATAGTTTTATGCTATATGAAATGAGATGAAAATATTATTTCGCACTCCCATCTTATCCTCGTTAATTCTATTTTTATACGATGAATATAATGAAATAGAACTCAAACTATTAATGATCTAATATCGATCTCTTGCCAGAAAAAAGTTTAAAAAGCTACAACAATTCGGTAAAAATATTAGGGAGAAGTTCTTATCGGAAACTCGCTTGTGATTGGTCGACAGAGTGTAAGGTTGTTGTCAGCCAACAATAGAATTGAATTTAAGAGGGCGTTTCTTGGCTTGCTTTATACATTGATCGTGGTTTTTCAATTGATCAATTCATATGATGAATGAGTTTATGCAGAGGAAATAATTTCTTGTGGATTCAAGTTGTTGGTAAAATAAGTTATTTTTAAAATTTATTATAATAGCCCGATTGAAATTTTTAAAATTCCCGTTTTGCATCAGCCGCCGCGGCGCCCCTTCGCCGTGGCGCACTGTGCGGTCGCACACTCCGCACACCCCACGCGAGGGTCCTGCGTCGGAAAGTACTTATAGTGGAACAATTGAAAATTTTTCATACTAGTCAGGTATTCTCTGACAGAGTATTCTCTCTCACAGACACAGTGTATCTAGTTATCCCAGTCATCGACGAAAAAATCAAGTATCAAGTATTTTGCTCAAAATCATCTTGACATAACATTTGAAAATTCTGTACTTCTCGAAAAATTTTACCAAAAATGCAATTAACTTCCACTCGGTTGGGAATATAAAACATTTTCAGAAAAGTAAATTTTTCAATTCTAACTATTAATTTTGCAACTGTAAATATTTAAAACATTTTTCGTGTTGATGTTCTAGCTTTCTTAAAATTGGAATCGGTTACTTTTTAACGGTTACATT
Organism: Sogatella furcifera; assembly: GCA_017141385.1. NCBI lineage: Eukaryota > Metazoa > Arthropoda > Insecta > Hemiptera > Delphacidae > Sogatella > Sogatella furcifera. Next base: position 3,888,351 of record CM029552.1, read on the forward strand.
TTCAGTTACTTCCAGTATCTGACACTGAACATTAGAATCTTCAGACTCTACTAATGGCCCCACAGCTTAGCTACCAAAGTACTGTAACACTAAAACCGCTAAGTACAAGAGCTATTAAGTTCTAGTAAGTACATTGAAAACTATAGCGAGTTCTTTTTAAAACTAGTCCGCGTTCTGTCAAAATACAAACGCATTCTCTTGTTGTACAGTGGGAAATAGACATTAGTTTCTCATACAAGAGATTAATGACATAAATTTACAGTTATAGTCTGTCCAAGTAAAGAAGACATTCTGGCAAGATGGGAAAATGACTCCAGTTTGGTCAATATTTTTTCAAAAATTATTAATTTGGTTTTAAATTGTAGAAACCATTCTGCTCTACAATTTGAGACCATAATCATAATTACTAAATCAATAATGACCAAGCAAGAGCAGTTTTCCCATTTTGCCGGAATGTCTTCTTCGCTTGGACAGACTATAGGTGAAATGGTTTGAAGATCTTCAGATGCTAGGGCACACAAAACCTATCTGATGTAATTTTCAACTTGAAATACATTGTATTCCCTATCTTATACATGTTGCGCCAAGTCGGGAGTTACATTAAATAGTCTACAATGTCTAGAAGAGTCTATACCGTATTTTAGTGTATTTTACTATTTGGGATAGAATTCTTGTATGTGGAACGACAATACTTGGTAAAGTCTGTCCAATCAAAGAAGACCCTCTGGCAAGATGGGAGAATGACTCAAGCTCGGTCAATATTGGTTCAACTGAAATTTCCTATGTATTTAGATCATATTATCAATCTGATCTCAAATTGTGAGAAACAATTTGATCTACTATTGAGATCACATTTATAATGATTTTTGAACAAATATTGACCAAGCTGGAGTCACTTTCTAATCTTTCCAGAGGGTCTTCTTTGCTTGGACAGACTATAAGAAGTAAGTTATGCCAATCACTCTTTAAACTAAGATTGATGTCTCATTCAATCATCTTCTATTTAATGTTAATCAATTGCATTTCTAAGGCGGGTATTACACGATAATAGTTCTATTATCATAGTTGATCATAAGGAAAGAGATGAAAATATGAAATCATATTTTTGTCTCTTTCCATATGATCAACTATGATCATAAAAATATTATCGTGTAATACCTACCTAAGGCGGGTATTACACGATAATAGCTCTTCTATTATCATAGTTGATCAGTTGGTTATACAGTTGAATCATATTTTCATCTCTTTCTATAATATGATCATAGAACTATTATCGTGTAATACCGGCCTAAACAGTTTTTAATTTGAGCCTTATACCAGTGGTTTACAGAGGACGCAAATAAGACTTCTTTATGATATGCATATCAAAGAAATTTCTTCAAAATCACTCAATTTCTGCTATTTTACCATTCAATTTTAATCAATTGCAATCGGCGGTTTGAAATCAGAGCCTTTGCGAGTGACTCATTCATAAAGAAATCTCCACCGTCATTCATCGCATGACAAATTCATGATCAATACATTCATAGATCGGTAATTCCAGACGGTAATATTGATCCTTGTGCTATAAATATCAGATGACCACCAGAAAAAGAGCTGAGTTGAACTTCGTTGACCGGCATTGAAAAATTCATTGGTGAAGAGAATTTCTTTGTTGCCTCAGAGCACTGGTCAATAGCGGTTATTAATGGCATGACAAAAGACATGGTTATAAAAGGCGTGATAACTATGTCCAAGCAGAGAAAACATTCTGGCAAGAGGAGAAGATAACTCCAACTAGTTAAATATTGGTTCAAAAATTATAAATTCAATCTCAAATTGTAGGAAACATTCTGATCTACAATTAAAGACCAAATTAAAAATTTTTGAACCAATAATGACCGAGTTGGAGTTATTTCCCCAACTTGCCAGAATGTCTTCTTTGCTTGCACAGACTATACGCCGTGAGAATTGGTCAATGCCTCCATGCTCCATTTTGGATAATTTACCGCGACAAGACTTATCAAATCACTCTTCAAAACGCTTCCAACGATTGATACCGTCGACATATGCCGCCATTTTGTGGCTTGAAAACAAATGCCGCCATTTTGTGGTTGGTATAGTCTGTCCAAGCAAAGAAGACCCTCAGGCAAGTTGAGAAAATGAGTCCAGCTCGGTCAATATTGGTTCAAAAAATATTGATTAGGTTTCAAATTGTAGATAAGAATGTTTCCTACGATTGAGACTAAATCGATAATTTTTGAACCAACTATTGACCGAATTGGAGTCATTTTCTCAGAGGGTCTTCTTTGTTTGGATAGAATATAGGTAATATGACACAAATTTATAAACTGAACAAATCACTCTTCAGGTTGAAAGCAGGACTCTACAATTGGCATTAGTTATCAATAATTAAACTGATTGATTTTGTTTTTAATTTGTCACGAAGTCCAGTGAAGTTAAATGATTGATTCCTCCAATCTATTGCTGCCAAACTGTTCATGGACAACAACATTTGGAGAAATGCATAAATATGTGAAATAGAAAATTCAAAATTTTTCATTGGTTATGGTTTAAAAAATTCAAGTCCTGAAATACAGGAAAAAGGATTGACATGAATACCTCGGCGAATCAATATAAGTAAAACTCAATATAAAGTAGTTTTTCCTCGCCATGGATATATCTTGGAACATTTCAATGAAATAGGCTCACATAGGACCCATGGTTTCTCTGAAGATGGAGATGAATCAACAAGATTACTTGAAATCATGATTTTGTGAATTAATTAGAATATCACCATTGTATTTTCAAAATGAATCGAATTTCATTACAAAGGCTAATAGAGACTTCGATAATGGAAACTTATGACATGAAGTTTGAACGAGAAAAGCCCGAAGGATATTATTGTTAAAGTCAAAGAATATAGAAATACTCTAGTATTTCTAGAGAAATATTATTTTTATAGAATATGGAATAGTACTCTATATTCTCTGACTAGTATCTTGAAATAGATGAACTATGGCGGCATAATCCAAGGGCAGTTACTACATGTGAAAATCTATTACATCCTTAAAATCCTTTATTTAGTGACTTTTGGTAACAAAGACTCACGTGCTCTCAAAGAATTTCTTTTCTGGCAACGGAGGTCAACCAACTTCCCAAGTATAGTCTGTCCGGTCGAGCAAAGAAGACATTCTGGCAAGATGAGAAAATGACTCCAGCTCTGTCAATATTAGTTCAAAAATTATAAATTTGGTCTCAAATTGTAGAAAACATTCTGCTCCACAATTAGAGACCAAATTTATAACTTTTAAACCAATATTGACCGAGCTGGAGTCATTTTCCGATCTTGCCAGAATGTCTTCTTTGCTCGACCAGACTAGACTATACCACCTCTGTCACTCTGACTCAATTCGTGAGTCACAGTCAGTAAAACTTTACTACAGTACTTTTGTACTCTAGTAACACAGCAGACAATAAGAGAGGACTTGCTTGGGACACAAGGATTGAAAATGAACAGCTTGATCCACGATCACTGATTGTGGTGGAATATTTCTACTTTTTGTCAAATTGAAGTAGTTTTTGTTTTAAAAAAATCTTGTATTTTAGATAAAATCTAATAGATTTTCCATATAATTTAGTTTGTAATATTTTTTTCCTTGAACACTACTGTATATAGATGAATGTACTATAATTATCTGCTTATTGGCCCTCTAAGTTATCCTGTTCTCTATTTGAATATCCTTGATCATAGAACATATATAGGTGAATCTAAACACAATCATAATGTATAATTATTACATCAAATATATATTCTATTATTTCAAATAGCCAAACAACTCTACCACAAAATTCAGAAAAATACCTTCTTGCAGATCCCCTAAGCCCTATACTGTAGATGTGTCTAAGCACTCTAAAATGACTTCATTTGATGGGATTTTATTGCATTTGTTCTATAAAATTACAACATCATTTCACGGAAATTCAATTCAATTTGCTTCCAATTGAACTTTCAAGTTCACTTTTTACTTATTTGACTGGTGTTAAAAAAATTATTTGAGAGATGTTCATTTTTTATAATATTGGAAATTCCAAATTTTCCGTATTCCCCCCATGCTTAATAAACCCTTTAAATTAATTCTGAGATCAAACAGCTAAAGATCGAAGATTATTCAGCTATCAATCAGAATCAGCATTTGCAAGATATAATTACTGCTGCACATGCATTATTCATCAATTTATTGTGATTTGTGATGTACATTGCACAGTATTCATGTCTTGCAGCATTTGTCCAACAAATGAATTATTAATTGATTGAAGAAACGTACCATGTATTTCCCCACGAACGTAGGAGGAAAAGAAGATTTTGTAACACACGCATTTAAATTGGGAGTCACCCCGCTTGATTTAAATACGAAAAGTTTCAACACACGCAATTAAATTGGGAATCACGTCGCTTGACTTCAATAAGGGAAGTTTCAACACGCGCATTTACCAATAGGAGGTTACTTAGCTACGAATTTATTTTTTTCCTAGTTCATCAGGTTTTATTTCTTAATTCGTAATTCCCAAGTTTAACGTTATTTCTACAATTAGAATGAATCAGAGAACAGTTCAAATATGATTAAATGGACTTAAATATGAATCAGGAACTGGTCTGCCGTAAGACCATATAAAAAGCATTATGTAAGCTGTAGCCTACCTAATTGAGCTATGTGAACTCAAGGTTCATTATTTTGATGTAAACTATGGTATGGGTATGAGGCTGAGCCACTATTTTAAAGTAGGCTATAATGTATTTATATTAGAAACGTAAATATTTGAAATTATAACTCGAACTGAGGAAATTTGAAATAATATATTGTTATATCGTGTATTATCGAGTACACTTCCTTGTAATTCAATGACTCATTTGTAAGTTTGAAGCCTTCACTCCTGGATCCAAATCAGTACACGAAAATAAAATTTCGACAGAGTAATGTAGTTGGTAAACTGAAAATTCAAGACAACACTTTCTGAGTAATTTGTCGAATGAATAATTAAATCAAATTGAAAGGAATATTTCAATTATTACTCTAAAGTAGGCTTACTTGAGTATTTAAGTATGGCGTTTTTGATACTGCTTGTCATCAACATCCATTTAAAAATTATTTATTAAGGAAAAATCAGAAAATTACCAACAAAAGTATTGCCAGTCTACAATATATCTACACATTGAGCCAGCCAATACATAAACCAGTATACACTGGTAAACAATTAGTTGATTTACAATTGCAAGAAAACTGCATTCATTAGAATTTTTCTCTATTCATTTGTCATTCTAGACAGCTCCTCGCGTAGAGGTGCGTCAAAGCATTCAAACATCACAGCTATTTGAAATGACAGCACAAGAATTGAAAACAGAAAATTCGCAATTTACAACTGAGCTCTCGAGGAAAAATGTCAATGGCGAGACATTAGTTAACTGAACAGGATGACCTTGCTAATTTCTTAGAGAGGAAAACATATAAAAATGATTATTGAATGGTGAAATCAATCATGATAAATTCTAAGTCAAGAGATCATATAGAATTGGCGTCGAATATATACCATTGAACAAGGCTGGGAATAGAATGAGGTAGCAAATTGCACCTCACAATGGCTCACAAGTTCAAGAAACTGCAAAATTCAATACGAAAAATTCATAAAAATGTTAGTGAGAAGCATTGGACTTTTTGATGATTGTATCATCTCTATTTATCAATCTCAGGTGTTTCGGCAATGCTAATCCTTTATTTGGGACTATCCACTCATTTCTAACTGACAACGTCAGAACTAAGAAGTACCGTGCATACATTCATACATTTTCTGAAGCGAAAAAATCCTACAGTAAAAAACATGGAATGACAGTTGGCAGAATATAACTCAAACCATCAAATCCTTCTGATCGCTATCTAACAACAATCTCAAGCCAACAAAAACATCTATTCTAAATTGGCATCAACTAACAACAATAAATTTCATTCCAATGACAGGATGGTAACTGACAGGATGCCAAATTGGTTTGTAACTTGAAGTTTGAGTGTCATAGAACATAATACAGACAACTTCAGTACCTAGATGAATATCAAAATACAACAATTTACAACAATAAATACAACAATATTGTACTAAACACAACATGATTGTATGGTTGTAATAAACACAACCAATTACTGTATGTGTATAAGAAGACTAGAACAAAACAAAAACAAACATTAAAAAAAGTAATAACTTACAGAATGCACCAAAAACTATAAACTTGATACAGCAGTTAAAATTCAGGCGGTTGTCGAATGACTGTTATCAATGCTCAGCTCTGTCTGGACAGTCTGAAAGCTGTCTGCAAGAGCGAAACGGATTGCTGAGGATGCTCTTTATTTGATATGAAATAGCAGACCGCTTGCCAACTGTCCTAACGGAGCTGAGCATTGACAACAGTCTTTCCCTAACCGTGTCAATTTTTGGCACCAGCTCTAAAACTCTAGAACTAAACTATATTGACCATTGAGACATGAAAATATAGATATAAGATAATGAGACAAAGTAGTGTAAAGCCACGTTTACTCCGGAGTTAATAACACAATCGTTAATAACTTTTGTGATTAACTTATTACTATACAAAGTTATATATTATATAGCTTATAATATAAAAGTTATCTACAATATTGTGTTACTATACTAACTCCGGTGTAAACGTGGCTTTAGAGCAAGGAAATATGATGCATGGTGAGACTTGGATATACAGATACAATACATCAAGACATTGTTAGAATGTTGATCTCTTCAAGAGATAAGTGAATCAAGAAATGAGTTTGGAAATCTCTGATCGGAGAGACAGCTGATCCCTGATCACGATACTCGATAATTGCGTCACTGAATACCACCGATATCAACACGCAACAGAGGAAGAATTTGTTGCATAACTTGTGATACGCGTATCATAGATGCTCAATGGTTGATAACTGAGGATAAATAAAGGGTTTGTCAAGTTTATCAATAATAAATTTTCTTGAAAATTTTCGAAAAGTTAGGCGGTTTCGTCTGCTCCTTGTGCAAATCCAACATCTAAAATATAGGTCTAATATTTTAATATTGATTTGATGAGCAAAGCAATGGATAATGTTTAGATCTAAATTATACATTGAAAATACCAAATAATAGATTTAAAAAGAACATTGAAACAGTGTGATTACTAACTTTTCAGACAAAAATCTTTCCAAAGATCAATTACCAATTGAAATTTTCCACAAAAGCCACAGCAACGCAAGAGACATTCAAAATACACCGTCATTAGTCAACTATTTTAAAATAATTTACATAATTGCCACACATTGTTTCTAAATTTTCAAGTAATTTTGAAGAACTGTGGTCGGTTATGTTCAAATTGTTGGGAGACGTCACCATTTGTTTGTCCATTACAAACCTATTTTCAATCATACAAAGAAAATTTTCAATACAGTAAATTAAGAATCCAATTACAGTAAGCTGAGAAACAATCATTACATATTTTCAATAAACAAGAAAATGGATGGGGATTTTTGTTTTGAAATTTACAATGGAGCTGTGTTTGAGAAGTTTCCAGTATCAATATAGTCTGTCCAAGGAAAGAAGACATTCTGGCAAGATGGAAAAATGACTCCAGCTCAGTCAATAATGGTTATAAAATTATAGATTTGCTCTCTAATTGTAGATCAGAATGTTTCCTACAATCTGAGATCAAATGTACAATTTTTGAACCAATATTGACCGAGCTGGAGTCAATTTTCCATCTTGCCAGAATGTCTTCTTTGCTTCGACAGACTATACATTTTCATGTATAAAATGAATAGGTTGGAAGCTGAGTAAAAGGTGCTAAATGAAAATTATACAACAATAATAATGATCTTCAACAGATACTAAAACTTGAAAAACAAGAGATGAACGAAACAACAAATTATAGTTTCAATTCTGTCATTTTGTAAACAAAAATGGAGAAAGTTTCCAATGCAAAGATAACTAACTGAAAGTGTAAGATTATGCTAAAAATAAAGCCATAAGCGAAACTACATCTAAATCCTAAATGAGGCCGATGTCATTCTACAATCTGTTTTTGGATAAACAAGTCATCAACCATTGGTGACAATTTGGGTACAAACTGAGCTCATTTGTGGAAACATTACCTCAACTGAAACTCAACTTTGGAATAGTAAAAAAACGGAACAGTTTTTTACATTTTCTTAATTTTCAACAATTTCAACGATACTTTGAATAAAATCTTCCAAATGATTCAATAATTAATGCCAGGCATGAATGGACATGATTGGTCAATGATACTGGAAAATTTTCTTTTTTGAACTAATACAATATCATGAAATAACAATATCTTTTACTCGGATCTTTTGAAAGTAGGATTTATCGAACATCTTGGAACAATTTTCATTATAACTAATTACAACCAGTTTAAAGAAATTGAAATGAGTTCAGTTAACTTAGTATTGTTTGAATGGTAACATTAATTCATATGAAAAATTGTTCTAGTATAGTGGGGCAATAGTGTTCACTCATAAAGGCCGGTATTACACGATAATAGTTCTATGATCATATTATATTTGATCATATGGGAAGAGATGAAAATACGAAATCTTATTTCCATCTCCTTCCATATGATCAGTTATGATCATAGAACTATTATCGTATAATACCGGCCTATAAGAAACAACGAGAAAAAATACAATCAGAATCTATACGAAATCTGAAACCGAATTGAAAATCCATCCACTAATCGATATCCAGATTACAAACGTCACGAATCTAAAACACGAAACCACCAAAAATAAGTCACAAACTACCGTATTTATTATTACAGCACCACAATATTGATTGAAATGTTCGAGCTATTGCGTAACTGATGCAATAGTAATAGAGAAATGTTGTCGTAATATTTTGGTCATCATTTTTTAAACCGTAACTTTACACTATCATGACAGCAAAACGTGAAGTTAAATCAAACAGCTGTGGTCAAATTGACACTAACTCATAGCCAAAATGACACTAATTCGTCAAAATATAGAAAACTGAAGAAAATTTAGCTTACAATACTGACAATTGACGTTACAGAGTACACAATGCTATTAAAAAGTATTCAATCTCATACCCTGATCCCAATAGATATAACTTCCCTAGTAAAGTAGCATTTATAGGATGGGACTAACAGTATATACCAACTGGAAAGTTATTTCTATTACAGTTTTTCAGTATAACTACTGAGGAAATCTTATTTGTATTCTCAAATCTAGTAAATGGTTGTAAAAGAAAACTTTTGTTATGCAAACAAGATTCCAAAACTATTGCAAATGCATTAGTAAGTATAGTCTGACCAAGCAAAGAAAACATTCTGGCAATACAGGAAAATGACTCTAGCTTGGTCAATATTGGTTCAGAAATTATCAATTTGATCTCAAATTTAGATTTCAAATGTTTCCTTCAATTTGTGACAATTTTTAAAACCAATATTGACCGAGCTGGAGTGATTTTCCCATTTTGCCAGAATGTCTATGCTTGGACAGAATTCAAATGAAGTGAGTGATATTCACTCCGAATATTTAAAAATTCGTAACGAAATCTATTTTATGGTCCCAAAAATAATTGTTGGCCGGTTGGCCCCTACTAATAGTTGTTTAAAAAGATGAAAAATGAGAATTAAGGCTTAGGAAATAGAATAGAATTATTTCATAGAATTCATGGTATTGTCTTCATTGAGAATTATCAGGATCTTCAAACGTTTAAGACAAATCACGTGTTCTGATATTATACAGAGTGCGGCAGCGAATCGGGCGATTTTGAAATGAGTGTCAAAATTTGATGAAGCTGTTTAAAAAAATGTTTGATGCCATCATAATCTACATAAAAAAGCATTTATATTTCACTGTCACAGCCCGTTGCTCGTAGACTTTTAGTGTACGAGACTTCATCTCGTCTCCATCATGCATTTTCGAATCATTTTTTCGAAAATGAACATGGGGAAACTGTAACTGAGCGGTATTTCGAAATGTTACGCATATTTTTCTTTCCTCAACTACCCCAGTACGAAATAAACAATGAAACATTATTCCAATCAGACGGAACAACAAGCCATACAGCCCAAATGAGGATTCATCTTCTGAATGACGTTTCTCCCAATCGTTTATTCTCTTGAAACGGAACGATTCCATGACCCGCACGTTTGCACAATCTGTCGGCATGTGACTTTTTTCTGTGGTGCTACCTCAAAAGCAAAATCTACGACCAACGGCCGATGACAGTGGATGAACTAAAACAAAACATTCGTCAAGAGATTGCACGAATACCCCAGCAAATGTTACGGGAAGTTATGAACAGTTTTCATCAGCGGCTTGAGGGATGCCTGATGAGAGAAGGACGTCACCTTGCCGATGTGATTTCCAAAAATTGAGTTTGTTTAGTGAAATATAAATGATTTTTTATGTAGATTATTATGGCATTAATAAATTTTCTGTAAACAGCTTCATCAATTTTTGACGCTCATTTCAAAATCGCCCGATTTGCTGCCGCACCCTGTACTTGTCTAAAGCTTTGTTTCAAACCATTTCTCAATAAGAAACACTACCCAGTTGTACATGAATGGTTTCACATCCTTCCAAGGCTATTTTTGGGAAATTACTTGTTGTGTTCCTTTCATTTCAAATGAATTCACTGTGACACTGACATTTACAAAGCCCAATTATTGAGTGATGTGATAGTTCAAAATACTATAGTTGTTAGTACTTATTGTGATGTGATAGTAATAGATGAACCCTACCTACATCTATAAGCTATTAATATTCTATTGACAGGTATGTTCAGGTTAATTCCTATTGACATGAAATTGTTTTTGACAAATCAAACAAATGAAGAACTATTTATAGAGACTAACACGCCATTTTTTAAACCTCCAAGCGGTCAATTTATGAAAATGTCAAAATTTATTATTAGATCTAATTTTGCGTGTCTCTGTAGTAATAGTAATAATAGAAGTTTGTCATAGTTTCACAAAACATCCACAATAAAAATATTCTTCAAAACAATCACATAACACAATTGTGATTGTTTTCCTAGAACAAACACAACCAACATTCTCCAGAACATTTTTCGTAACCTACGCTACTTATAAATGTAAAGTTCATTTGAATTGTATAAAATAGTTCGTTGTTAACGGTTCCGCAATTGTAATGTTTTCCATTTCTTATCAAATGTTAAAATAGTCCAATATTATTCTAGTGTTGCTCTATTTTGCTTCACGCAACTTATGTATGTTTGGACGTTTAAATTACGAAAATTGGAATGTTTTATCGTTGATACTGCTGGCTGCTTGACCTACACTAATAGGCTAAGTTTCGTATTTCTACACATATTTAGTGTCGATCATAAGTTTTATTTGAACTTCTTGCACTTTGAATAAGCAACACTTCAGGCGTACGGTATTTTCTTGGTATTTAAATTCTTGCGAAGAAAGGAAAAGAATCTTCATAAGACAATCGTATACCTTGAGATTTGAGATCACTCCAATACGGAAATCATGAATTAGATAATTTAGGAAGATTATTCTGGATTAGTTGTCAAGGCTGGTAGGTTTCTCAGTTTCTGTGGGAAGGATAATATGATTAATTGACAACAGTCTTCTATAAGTTCGTTTATAGAAGCCTCTCATTTACAGTTTAATCTCACAATGTGTCAAATTCTATATCAGTCCAATACGCAGGGATTTTTTTCTGCAAAAGGTGGTGTATGCGATTTTATTGTTTTAATTGCTTTATTAGGGTCCCAATAATGTGTATTCGAAAAGTGCACACAAAATTTCCCCCCTGCACAACTTTTGACAGCCAGAAAACCATGCATTTTTTCATTTTTTCGCATATAACTAAAAAACGGTCCACACTTTTTAAAGGTACATTCTCATAGTAAATTGTAGAGGACAAAATTCTGCGTCGATTGAAAAAAAGAAAACAAAAATCGCGCGAATAAATAACATTTTACATTCATTCAAATACACAATTTTTTCCAAATTTTTCAAAAATTGTTTTAATTATTATGTAGTTTAAAAAGTAACAAAGAAATGTATTACCCCTCTCCCTAAAAGTTGTAGAGCATAAAAAATTGAGTTCAGAAGGTACAAAAAAAACTATATTTGGCCAATTTTTGGAACATTAACAATTACTTTTCCAAAAATTAAACCGGCTACAGGTGGTTTTTTTCAATATTTTTATGTTAGGTTAGAAATATAAAGTTCAAATAGAGCCTATCTTGTATTTCATAGTCTACTTGGATCACTTATCATCAGAATAAATACTTCACTGCTCTAAATTCAAATTATTTTTTATACAAAGGACATTCAAGGTTAACAGAATAAGGACACCCCTTTCGTAAGAGTGAACGGATCCTTATAAACTATAGCTCATTGTCTTCAGCTTGAAAATACAGTTCTATTTCATATATCATATGTTGAATTTGGCCAAATTGAAGAATCCCATCACCCAGAGTACTTTTAGCACATTCTATATACCAAGAAAAACTAAGCCCCAATTCAACTTTTTCCCATCAATGGCTTCCAAGGTAGACGCATTTGAACATAAAAGTCGCTTTTCTTGGTAGATAGGAATGTGCTCAAAGTACTCTAGGTGATGGAATTCTTCAAAGAAAACGTCCACTACGGTGATGTCGCACCAGGTTGGACACGAACGGACATATCGACTGCTCCTTATAACTGAGTAGGGAGACTATAGTCTGTCCAAGCATAGAAGACATTCTGACAAGATGGAAAATGACCTCATCTCAGTCAATATTGGTTCAAAAATTATAAATTGGTTTTACATTATAGATCAGAATGTTTCCTACAATTTGAAATTAAATTTATAATTTTTGAACCGATATTGGCCGAACTGAAGTTATTTCCCATCTTTCCTGAATGTCTTCTTTCCTTGGACAGAATATAGCTGATGTTTCAACAGACCCATCCGGTAATAATTTTCAAAGAATTATTTTACAAGCGCAGTGCCTTTTTTGTTCAAACAGGTTTCGTCTGCTCCTTGTGCGCTCGAGCAACAGATGTTGTCAATTAAATTGTTTAACTACACCTTGATGATGTTTTTGAAAACAAAAGAGGCAATAGATGCTTTACATCAGTTGCTAATAGATTACATCACGTACAAAAAACAGACGAAGCACAAACTTTTTGGAGTCAGCACATGGACGGATTATCGGGGGGTCCTCTCCAAAATAAAAATATACTTTTTCAGGGTCTTTGATACCCTGAATTCCTCAGGACTCCGGACCCCCCGACTGACCCCCCTTAACAGTAAACTCCTGAGTCAGTAAACCTGAAGAGTTAGCAGTAAACTCCGCCCATTCGGTCAGTAATTCGATCCTGTGTGCATTTTCAACTCTGCACAGCAAGAACTTTATGTATTGTGTAGTCTGTGCAAGCAAAGAAGGCCCTCTGGTAAGATGAGAAAACGGCCCAAGCTCGGTCAATATTGGTCGAAAAAATATTGTTTGGCCTCAAATTGTAGATCAGAATGTTTCCTACGATTGAGACCAAATCAATAATTTTTCAACAATGTTGACCAGGCTGGAGTCATTCTCCCATCTTGCCAGAGGGTCTTCTTTGCTTGGACAGACTATGCTCTTATCTCTGTATGTAGTAGCTTGACAAATCTAGACGTTATTCCCTTTTTCAAACATGGTGTCAATGCAATTAAGATACAGCAGTCTTTTTTGCGATGTGTCACCACATCAGTAGGCCTACCTACATTCCACATACGTTTTCGGGTGACTCAGATGAGATAAAAGAAATAAGTTGATAACTTGGGACAAAAAATGCACTACTCACAAGCCTCCTGGGCGGCTCACTCACCAGAGTAACAATATTAACTATAAAAAATAGCAACCAGCAAAATTCAATAAGCAAGAATATTGTCTGTATAATATAAATGTTCAATTTGATTATAGCTTACCTTGAACCCGATATTGCTATTTTTGCTACAGTATAGGCCTATACCAACTAGAAATATTTAATACCTAGGACTTAACTACGATATGATTCTTATATGAAGGAAAAATGTAACTATAAATGAATACTGTATTGTTGATAACTACTATTAGTCATGTGCAACAGTATAGAAGGTAAATTCTAACCTAGTCTGTGTGTAACTATAATGACAATATGAATGCGAATTGTAAAAGAATGATAACAATCGTATTCTCAGTGACAACTCGAGGTCTACACTCTGAAAACTTTGAATCAGTAATCAACCACTAATTAATGTAAAACGTATTTGGAACAGAAAATTAAGAGCTTTTTTAATGAGGCTAAATTTACTTACGAGTAGGGCTGCAACGGCCATACATCCAATTCATTTTGAAGACTTTTCCAGGACATTTAGTGAAACTTCGCACACTTTGAACACATTTTAAAAACACTGCACTAATCTACTTGTACACAGTATTTTATTTACAAAATCAATTCAACCGCACTCGCGTTACAAACACGGAAAAACAACAAGCCAAGTAGTCTTCACAACACAACAAACCACTCGATCGCTTTCTTTACAAATTTCAGTTGGAAACTGAATGAAGAACGAACGACAACGAACACTCCCACTCCAAACAGAAGTTAACAGGTGTCAATGCAAATAGTTTCCGCTAGGGGCAGCACCATCCAGACGGCACACGGCATATTACCATGGTAACTTTCCATCAACTACAAGAGCGGTAAAATTTACAGAGCCGCTATTTTCAAAACGCCCAACCACAGAGGATGTAAAGAGGATTCAATATTAAAGATTAATCCTCTGTGGCTGAACCAATCTTCTAAAATTAAATGAAACTAATTACAAAATGATTATTTTGCATTAATTGTCATGTTGATATGAGGTAATATCATTCACAGGGTGTAGCCTACTTTGTACTTAGTTATGATCATTTTATTTTTGATGATGTCCCTTTTATACCACAGAAACAGTAGAAGATTATTCATGAATAATTTACCCTTGATCGCTATACCGTAAGTTACGTGTGCGGTAAATTCATTTTTCCCATTCATGTTCGTGTTCATTGAATTCTCTTGGGAGTAAAAATTTTTTCGAATGATTTCATAAAAAATGCTGAGGCCTCGTGTAGATAGATGACTTTATTTTTCCACCTTGTAGTAGGCTGCACTACTAAGTGTTGTGGGTAAAGTTCCGGCACAAGAGGGGCTCTTCCACATTATCTACAAGTGTAGATAATGTTTGTTTATCAATGGCTCAAACAGCCCATGAAGGGCCTAGGCCTACCAGCTGGTTGTCAGTTTCATATTCACTCTACAGTAGTCCAAGCAAAGAAGACGCCCCGGCAAGACGGGAAACCGACTCCAGCTCAGCCAATACCGACCTGAAAGGCATAATAATTCTCAAACAGAACCCACAGTCCCCGAACCAACACCGACCGAGCCGAAATACAAGAGAATCCTTGGTCTCCTATTAGTCTTATTCACATTCCAACATTCTTAATACCGTACGTACATTGATTCAGACTGTACTACACACAAACAGGTGAATTTCACTACTTATTTTCACTGGACTCAAGACACTTGAATCAGCACTAAACCAGTTCAAATAACTTCTTTCTTTTCAGCCTCCTCACCACACCAATCCTTCATTCTCCAGCGGCTGGATTGCTTCAATGTTGTCGTGTTGGTGTAGTCGAGCCTCGTGTTTCTCAGCATGCCTCTGGTCTGTCTGGATTTCGGTGGATACCAGGACCAGCTCTACTTTCAGGTCTCTTAGCAGATCACTCTTATTTCCAACATACCAAGGAGTCAAGATGTATCTAGAGCCCTTATTTACTATTACTATTTAATAATTTATTTTAGTAATTAAATACTTAGTAAATCTACTAACCTTCCATGGAGCATCAACAATGTTTATCATTAACTTCTTTTGGAAGCATTTTGAGTCTATGATATTACTGTGTTTGGTAAACCCCCAAAGTTGTATAAGTTTACAAACTCCACACTGGCATTAGAACCTGTTTGTACAGGATTTGGCTACTTTGTTTGGAATTGACAGAGTGGAGTTCCTTCTAATCAACCAGTACCTACCGGTGGAGCTTATAGCATTTTATTTCCAGTTCTTCTTTCTTCATCGTTTCTTCTTGACAAGTTTGAAATAAGAAAGTTGCAGCGTGAAACATGCATACCGCAGCCTACTGATCAACGATTCATAAGTTTGATATAATATTAATTATTAACCTACTTGTTGCTTGTAAGTCACTTTGGGTAGGTAAAGATACAAATTTAAAATCCAATTCTACACGTAGAAAGAGAATTTATAATTCTATAATATTAATTCAATTACTTTCGAATTCACATTCAAAAAGAGAAATAGACCTAGATTTATTGACCTAATCTAAATTTGTTTCAATAAAACAAGATTCTAAGGTAGAAGATGGATTTACCATCTATATTGAATATTTATGATTTTATCTCTTCATAATAAAACATTATATTTTATTTGTTGCACCTAGATAGTAACAATTTATCAATCTTACTCTTGCTGTCTAGCATATAGGCCTAATATGTCATATAATATTATATTATGATAATAAAGAACGCAAAGTGAGTCTCGTTTAACTGACTAAAAAGTTGGGCGGTTTCGTCTGTGATTTTTAAGAAACAGACTCATCCTAGTAGAACATATTTTGGGAAAATAACATATTGATAGCGGGTTACTAAAAAAAATAATTTTGTAAACAATCCAATCTATTTTTATTATCACATTGTTCAACAAATTACATAATAAAAAGAAGCGGATTGAACAATAAATTATTGATAAATAAATAAATTTTCGCCAATGCAACCCCAAATAGTTTTTGATCAATCTCTCTTTGAAGAGAGTATACTGGATGTACACGTCATTCAAAAAGATATTTCAAGCCTTGGGCGTATCAGAGTTGACTTGAATCTCTTACTTGGGCTTTAGACCAGGTTCATAATGATACAGATATACAGTAAAGATTTACTCTTTACTAGAGTAATGTCAAAATGTAAAGTGAAATCAAGATTACAAACAAGCAAATCAAGGTAAATTGATTCACCTTCTCTGTGTCAAGAAAGGAATTCGAATCTACACTCCAAATTAAAAATTTAAGTTCAAAACTTAAGATTCAAATCGATTGAAACTTCTCAAGTCTGCTACTCACAAGTCTTAAAGACCATACTTCAGGTATAGTCTGTCCGAACAGAGAAGACATTCTGGCAAAATGGGCAAATGACTCCAGCTTGGTCAATATTGACTAAAAAATAATAGATTTGGTCTCAAATTGTAGATTAGATTGTTTCCTACAGTTTGAGACCATATTTATAATTTTTAAACCAATATTGACGGAGCTGGAGTCATTTTCCCATTTTGTCAGAATGTCTTCTTTGCTTGGACAAACTATACAAATTCAAATCTTTACCACATGTCTGCAACTCAAGTGACACACCTGAGTCCTCACCACAAGTTACCGACTCAAATCCACACTCCCAATTCCTTCAATCTTTTTAAGTTGGCTTTCCTTCCATTTCTACAAGTCGCGAGCACAAGAAACACGTAGTTGTATGGAGCAACGCAAATTAAATATCAGCTGACCAGTGTGCGTTCCTCTATACAACTCCCTGCGTCTTAGGTTTAGTTGGTCGTACACAGTCGACATTCTTTCAAAATAGAAACTTGAAACGTTAGTGTAACTGCTATGAAAATTTTAGTACAAGATCACTTTTGCCAAATTAGTCTGCCCAAGCAAAGAAGACCCTCTGGCACGATGGGAAAATGTCTCCAGCTTGGTCAATATTTGTTCAAGAATTATAAATGTGGTCTTAATAGTAGATCAAATTGTTTCCTACAATTTGAGATCAAATTGATAATTTTTGAACCAATATTGACCGAGCTTGACTCATTTTCCCATCTTGCCAGAGGGTCTTCTTTGTTTGGACAGACTATACCACTGTGAGATTTCATAAAAGACAGATGGTAAGGCCGGTATTACACGATAATAGTTGATCATGTGGAAAGAGATGAAAATACGAAATCCTATTTTCATCTCCTTCCATATGATCAGATATGATCATAGAACTATTATCGTGTAATACCGGCCTAAGAGTGGGACCATTTTCATTTAAACTTCTGGCAGCATTGTACAGTTGCCATTTTGAAGGAATGTCGACTGTGTACGATCAGATTATACATTTGCACGTGCGTCTTTTGTAGTAACAGAAACGACGCTTCAAGTAGACACAGTGATGACACCATTGCTCTCACTGCCCAATTCGAATTTCTTACCATCCAGGCCGAAAATTTTAGCCACCCTACTCCTAGTCAAACCCTCATCAGCTGACAACAAATCACCCAGCGGATTCTCCAACAACAGCGCGCCTTTCCTCTTTCCGCACTCCAAGTTCACAAACTTTGTCAGTTGATTATCAGCTGTTACTTTGAGATTCGAAGAGGGACCATTGGTAGGTCGGGCATAGATTACAGACGAATCAATTTTCGACATCGATTCTTTGGTCAGTGGCTGCCCTCGACTATCGACCAGTGTGATGGATCGACTTTGGAGGCCGAACAGTGTCCTAACTTCGTCGGTCAGCTGTTGCAGTGTCAGCACATTCTCACCGACTGGATTCTCCAGTAGAATGGAGCCACACTCTCCTCCCACTCCCAGACCTGGTTTCAGGCCGTCCAGGCGAACGCAGACGTACCTGAGAGAGAAATAGAAGGAAATATAGTTGAATACTGTAATAATTTTTCAATAACTTACACAATTTATTGCAGTAAACTTAGGATCTCCTACATGGAAATTTTGAATTTACTGAGTACAGTGAACCCCGTACTTAACACATCTATTTCAAACCCATATTCAAATTATTATTATCTATTTATTCAAATTTCTATTTCAAAAGCAAAATCACTCAATGTATTTTATACCGGAACCCCTTCTTCAAGGTTTAACTAAAACGTTTTCAATATTATTTTAAATTTATTGGAGAGAATTAAAATTTTCCTTTCAGAGAAACAGGTTGCATTTACAAAGAACAGTAGTTTGAATATAAAAAACTGAATTATATGATCAACTATTCATTGAAATGATTCAAATTGAATTTTTCTGATTCAACCTGTATCACAAGGTTGTGATAGTCTGTTCAAGCAAATAAGACATTCTGGCAAGATGGGGAAATGACTCCGGCTCGGTCAATATTGGTTCAAAAATTATTAATTTGGTCGTAAATTGTAAGAAACATTCTGATCTACAATTAGAGACCAAATTTATAATTTCTCAACTAATATTGACCGAGCTGTTGTCATTTTCCCATCTTTCCAGAATGTCTTCTTTGCTTGGACATAGTTTATACGCTGAATCACCAACCATTTCAATTCTATTGCATCAATGACTAAAAAGATTGAAATGCACACAATAGATGAATTGGGAATTCTACAGCATTTAAGAATTTTCTATACAAAAGCTGCTGATTATCAAGTTCTCTCACCTGCAGTAAGGAAGTTTTTTGTTGGTGGAACCATTACTCTGGTTCTGGACCCTGGTTCCAGTTAGAATCAGGGAGAGATTGGCACCTTTCAGCTGGAAAAAAGTGTTTTCAATCAATGAGATACGTGGAATTAAAATCAAAACAAGTGAATTAAGATACAATTATTTGTATTGAGACATGACTGTACTACGACTTCTATGATAAAAGTATCATTGTCCGTGTACAGTTCAAAAGATCATGAGGTGAGTCAGCTATTTTTCCAATCAAGCAAATACTATATAAATATATATGGAATAAATTTTTCGTTTGGTAGACTCCTTACCATGAGCGGCAATTATATTATTATTATTATTATCGTATGGCTTATTTTGTGGGGAGTTCCGAAGTAGTTCCACAGCCGACATAACCACAATTTCCCATGTTGGGAAATTATAAATTGTGGTAGTTCTTGATATTAAACAAATTTATTGGAATTTTGGTGATTTTCTTCAAATTTCATAGAGCTAAACACAAAAATAACACTCGAAGCACTATCCACGATCGGAAATTATTGAATTTTAAAAGAATTTTGAGCACGAAAATTTCACATCACAATTTTTCCATGGCAACCAATTTCCAGCGGAAATTTATTGAATAGTAGTTGTTGCTGATATAATCTGTCCAAACAAAGAAGACATTCTGACAAGATGGAAAAATGACTTCAGAATTGGTTGAATAATTTAGTTATAAATTTATTCAATATTATCTCAGTCAATATTTGTAAAAGATATAAATTTGATCTCAAATTGTAGGAAACACTCTGATCTACAATTTGAGAACAAATTTATAATTTTTGAAACAATATTGAACGAGCAAGAGTCATTTTCCCATCTTGCCAGAATGTCTTCTTTGCTGGAACAGACTATACTACTTGTGACTTCAATGTTTTACTCAATCTAACACAAAATAAGACACGAAAAAACAAGAATAAAGAAGTTCTTAATGAAAAACTCAACCAACCTGTTGCACTTCCTCAATGATAATGTTTTCGCCGGGTGGCGGCGCGGCGGTTGCGTCACATGCCTCAAAGGGCGCCTTAATCTGTGCGGCGATAAAGTCGGCATGCCGCCTTGTGATGGAGGCCAGGTCGCTGTTGGCGGGCGCCACTTGGTAGTGCACCCTAATCGGGTCGCTGGGCACCAGGTGCGCCTTCTTGCGCAACTTTTGCACCCGATTAATCACCTCTCTGGCCACGCCTTCTTCTTGCATAGCCTCGTCCGGGGTGACGTCCAACAGCACCAATACCTAACACAATGTAAAAAATTATGAAAATACTTCAAGGCCCGTATTATCAATAGTAGCTGTTTTTATAAATTACGTCTTGAAGATCCCAAAAGGAGTATGAGACAATTCCAATATTATTTATAATAACATTATCAACAATAATAAGTTCAATAATATAAATGCATTGTATATTTTATACCACCAGGAATATTTATACCACCAACAACAATAACATTAATTTCTGTAGAAAAAACAACAATCAATCAAATACATAAAACTAGTGCAGATCATAAAATATAAGATAATCAAAAAGTAGATCAACAGAATGATAAATGATAATGAGATCTTGTATCTTTCATTTGAATGGATAATTTTAATGAATGTTGTATCATTGGAAGCATAAAATTATCAAGTTTTTAAAAATTAATGTCTAAAGGCCCATATCGACAAAGCAAGGCATGTGCCTTGCATGCCTCAGGACACATGCATCGGGTTGAGGCATGCGTGGTCTGCACTTTTTGTAACCACGCATGCTTGCTGCGAGCACGCGAATCAATTGACAAGCGCCATCAAGTGGAAGACAAAGCTACTAAGCTTTCACAAGTGATAATTTGGACTTTGGAGGTTAGTTTGTGGTTAATTAGTAAATGAAAAAATCAAAACTATGTTTATTATTGTCTATTGAAACATTCTGCACCCAAATAGAATTCTGAATCACAAAAATGCATAGGAATAAGGTACAATTTGGAGGTTAGTTTGTAGAATTCTCTAGTAGTGCGTGGCGAGGCAAACAACAGGACAGGTATCCACTTGACGCACGCCTCGGAGCAAGGCACCTTTGAGCATGGCCCTTTTACCGACAAGCACACTGCTCGCCTCGAGTTGTGCGCCGCGTTTGCCTCGCTGCGAGCAAACCCGTTATCGACAGTCCGAGGCATGTGTCCTGAGGCATGCGTGGCACATGCCTCGCACTGACGATACACGGCTTAACACGTTTTAAAGATGATACCGTATATGATATGGAGTGTACTGCTGTACTGATGCAACTCTTTCCTGCACACTTGCTTCGTCCTATGCATGGAATGTTTATGTTTGCTATTTTGTTCACATTTTCTCTTCACATTGTAAATGTACGAATAAATAAACCTCTATAACTGAATTTTGGTTTTATTAGTTTTGAATTCCAAACATCTGTTATTTTAAATGACTGAAAGGATTATAACCATGGTTTTCCAGCAAGGGAAAAATAGGTTATATGCTGGCAAAGTGGAACAAACATTGGGTCTCCCCACTACTAAAAACCATATGCTAAATAAATAAAATTACATGGGATTGTGATGTCATTTCTATTCTATTGTATTCTGTTAAAAAAATGAGGGAGTAACAAATTGAAACATAGCTGACTCACATCATTGTCCTTGTGCACCTCATACTTGGTGGCCAACTCCTGTGCCGCGGGTCCCGTGAAACTAAACATGATGCGCACATCACTAGGCTCCAGACGATGTCCAGCCACCTCCAGCCAGCCCTCGCGCTGCAACTGCTGTAGCTGGTCGTCGGTCAGTTGCTAAAAAAAATCCAAAAATAGACAAGTTTTTTAAAATAATTAATTCAATTTTTTTTATTGCGGATGATGCCCACATAAGCATTTTAGCTTGAGGGTGGGTAATGGATCATGAGTGCTAAGGTGATTGATGAGGTGAAATCTCCTATTATAATGTTTCCTTAATCTCAGGGCTTTTTTATCACTGTTTTTTTAAAAATAAATATCAAAGTACCCTTTTTGAATTATTTTTTCAATGCATAAATAAAATAATTTAAAAAGGGTACTTTGATAATCATTTTAAATAAAAAACTTCTATTATAACAATATAAATAGCACAAATGACTTCTGCAACTGAAAATATTGACCAATGTACTAAATAGAAGGCGAGATTCGTTGAATAAAACTGTTAAAAAACTGTGCCCAGACCGGGAATCGAACCCGGTACCTATCGGTTGCCGGCCGAGCAGCTATACCACTTTGTTCAACTGAAATCTCTCCGGACAGCTTCATTCGTTTATGATGTTAGCATAACCGGCCAGCTATCAAATATGGAAGAATCATTTAGATATTGCAATACAACAACTGCTGTACAGTTGTCCAATCAAAGAAGACCCTCTGGCAAGATGAGAAAATGACTCCTGCTTGGTCAATAATGGTTCAAAAAATATTTATTTGATCTCAAATTGTAGATCAGCCACGTTTTTTCTACGATTAAGACCAAATTAATAATTTTAGAACCAATATTGACCGAGCTAGAGTCATTTTCTTATCTTGCCAGAGAGTTTTCTTTGCTTGGACAGACTATATATATAACATTATTGTAATAATTATGCACACAAGACTAATAAAAGGGATGGTGCATCAAATTCTTTAGTTTAATGTTCAGAGAGAATGATCAAGTGTTCCAGAAGTCAGTGAAACAAGAAAAGGGCGATATCACAACAGACATAATAGACGGTCTATAAAACTATAGTCTGTCCAAGCAAAGCAGACCCTGTGACAAGATGAGGAAATGACTCCAGCTCGGTCAATATTGGTTCAAAAATATTGATATGTTCTCAAATTGTAGATCAGAATGTTTCCTACAATTGAGATTAAATAAATCATTTTTTGAACCAATATTGACCGAGCTGGAGTCATTTTCTCATCTTGCCAGAGGGTCTTTTTTGCTTGGACAGACTATACTTTTGACAAGATTGTATAGTTTGGTTCCTTTCTGCAGTCAAGTTCCTCAATATCAAAATTACTTTTTTTTATTAATTGTATTATTGTAATATCTCACACCTGATCCATTACAAATAGATTTGATTAGAATATCTGATTGGAGAATAAATTGGGAGGTATCATAGCAACTTAGGTACTTGATTATGGGTTGGTTCAATTCTAAATAACGCCATATATAAATAAATTATGCATATGGCTTTTTTTGTGGAGAGCTATCCATAAGGGTAGGTTCCACTCGCCTTGGTCACAATCTGGTCACCCATCCGAAATTAGTCCATAGTGTTTGTGACTTAACATCACAATCACCTAGCAACCGTTTCACTGAACAACCAGACACACCACACAATAACGCCATACAAAATTATAGTTCGTCTATTCATTCAATGTCATTATTTGAAATTACCTTGACAGCAGCCATGACAGGCTTGAAGGCGGCCTTGAGGCGAGCGCCCAGCGTCTTGTGATCGGGCTCCGCACGCAGCATCACACCGTAGCTGGTCTTGTCGGCTGTGATAGTCACCTTGCGCACGTTCAGCTCCTCGGTGATGTAGTTGCGCAGCGAGCTCACCTCTTGCACGCTCTCCTCGCTGTTCACTATCACTACCACCTCAGGCAATGGGTACTGGGGAAATAACAGAACAGGGGACATGAATCAGGGTGGTCGGACAAAGGAGAATATTTCGTTTATTTGTAAAGACAGCTCAATACTGGGCTTTCAAAATTAGAAAATGCTATTGACACTTTCTCAAATACTTTGGAAAAATGCAGTCTTTATATTGTTCATAACGTGAGTTGAATATTTTTTAATATTTTTTATTTTAATATATATTTTTTAATATTTTTTTAATATTAATTATTGAAAAAAATGTATACAGTCTGTCCAAGCAAAGAAGACATTCTAGCAAGATAGGAAAATGACTCTGGCTCGGTTATTAGCATTTCAAAATTATCAATTTGGTCTCAAATTGTAGAAAACATTCTGCTCTACAATTTGAGACCAAATTTATAATTTATTGTTGAACAAATATTGACCGAGCTGGAGTCATTTCCCCATCTTGCCAGAACGTCTTCGTTGATTGGACAATCACCTTGATCGGAATAGTTTTCCGATCGCGAACAACTCGTCCCAATTCAATAATGCTCTGCATTTTTGATACGGCTCGTTCGATGCCTTCATCGATTAGGGCTTGTCTGGAAAAAGCAAGAAAATAGTCAATTAGATATTATTTAACAGGAACTGAAATTATAATAAATTAAATGATGTCTTTTTTGAAAACATTATCATTCTATTGTTACAGAGGATGCTATGTTCATAATTGAATGAGCTAACATGGCTGTCAGGATGACATGTGCCTATATATAGCAGAGAAAAACTGGAAATAGGTGGACTAATACGTGTTTTGTCATTCAATTGGGTGTGAATATTGTTGAAAATGATGTAAACATGATCTTTTTATAATTACAGAGGACGCTTTGCTTATAATTGACCGAACGTAAGTGAGGTCTAGATTCAAGACGACGATTTTGCATTTCTATTTATGTATGTCTGTTCCGCATTTACGACAAAACGCGGCAATAGATTCGGATGAAATTTGACAGGAATGTTCCTCTTGAAATTGCGCGTCGATGTACATGTAAGGTTTCTTGAAATATTGCATTTTAAGGATAATATAAAAGGAAAAGGAATTACCTCCATACTAAAATATTACTATATACATTTATACTTCTGAACATAGGAGAACTCACACTATAGAATTATTCATGATAAACCAGCTGTCGAGTTTATTATTAATTGCATGCAATGACGCATGCAATTAATGAAACTCAACAGTATTCCCTTCACGAGTAATGCCACATTCATGGGTGACTTCGTGAGGTCTACTGTTCACAGAACTACTAGTTAGATGAGCTGACAAGACTGTCAGGTTGGCATGTGCCTCTCACAGCAGGGATAATGCTTCATACCAAGGAATAAACTGGGAATAGGTGGACTAATGCGTGTTTTTTATTTAATTGGGTAGAAATCTTGTTTAAAATGCCAAATCCATGATCATTCCATTGTTACAGAAGATGGTATGCTTATAATTAGATGAGCTGACTGTCAAGTTGATATGAGATGAATAGCAAGGATAATGCAGCAAAACCAGGAATAAACTGGAAATAGGGGGACTAATCGGTGTATTCTCATTCTATTGGGTAGAAATCATGAATGCCAGATCCATGATCAAGTTGAGACAAAGTCATCCTGACATTGTTACAGATGACTATCATAGTTAAACGAGATGACTCGACTTTCAGGTCCACATGAGATGAATAGCAAGGGTAATGCAGCATGCCAGCATAGTAAGGATAGAACTCGAGAGAGGAGGAATGTCCTGCGTTTTCTTATTCAATGGGTAGAAATAGTGTTGAAAATGCTGAATCCATGATCATTTAGTAAATAGTTTAATGAGATGACTTTCAGTCAGTCATATAGTTATCTTGGATGACTCGTTGGAGGCAGTGATATCACTTCGGTCTGATAACCAGGTTCGAGTTCAACCATGGAACAATTCCTCGAACACAGCACAAATACATAAATACGGCCACTTCGTCTTTTTAAAGCCATTGGTCCCGACTACCTAAGAAGTAGTCTTCATCTCTCATCATCCATCCATCTCATTAAGAACGTAAAATCCTATGAAGCCATCATGTTGTCTTCACCCTCAGAAGACAAACAAACTAACTAGGATTAGTGAATTATTACCTAGGCTGCGGCATCATGAGAAAGTGTACACTCTTTTCCGGCTTGTGCGTGAGATGTCTCAGATTCTGGTACATGAGTTCAGTGAGGAAGGGAGTGTAGGGTGCCATGCTACGTATCATAGCAAACAGAACGCCGGTCAGAGTTGAGAGCGCTTGTTCACAATCGCTTGCGCCTCCTTCGCCCTATAACAAAATTTCAAATCTTCAGACATGCATGGGGTTAATGTGTTTGTTAAATAGATTGAAGTTATGATGTATGTTATATAGTATATGATTTGATATTGTATGTATATGTGGAATGTATGTTTCCTTAATCCCAGGGCTACTTTTATCACTGTTTTTTATTTTAAATTTATCAAAGTACACTTTTTGAATTATTTTTCCAATGCATGACATCATGTTTCAACTAATTATAGTCGATTTGCATTTGAAAATGACTATAATTAGTTGAAACATGTCATGCATTGGAAAAATAATTCAAAAAGTGTACTTTGATAATTATTTAAATTAAAAAAAAAAACAATTGAATGTATGTTAAATAGTCATAATTTATATGTTATACTCTGTCCAAGCAGAGAAGACATTCTGGTAAGATGCAAAAATGATTTCAGCTCCATCAATATTGATTCAAAAATTATAAATTTGGTCTCAAATTGTAGATCAAAATGTTTATAACAATTTGAGAACACATACATAATTTTTGAAACAATTTTGACCGAGCTGAAGTCATTTTCTTATCTTGTCATCTTGCCCATAAGTTCTTATGGGAAAGTAAAAAATCATGCTTCCCCTTTTCACATTCGAAATTTTTTCTATCAAACCAATATTTAGAGGCTCACACGAATTAAAACAAGTGAAAAATTAATAAAAATTCTGATAAGAATGCTTGCTCTCAAAGTAATTTTTCAACCATGAAAACACTCGAGTCACTTTGAGATAAGACACTTTAGATAAGACATTGTTGCCACAAAATCATTACTCCATTACAATAACGAGTTGAGTTTCATGTATTAGTCAATTTCAATTTGTGGCTTTCTGTTTGTGAATTGGATGAGTTCAATCTTTCCATAATTTTTTTTCATCTTTTCATATAGTTTAGTCGTTGCTGCATCGTTTCCTGTGGTATGAACTCTGTGTTGTAGTTGATAAAAGATTGAATAATAATCTTATTAATAATCTTGAATAATAATTTCTAATCGTACTGAGTGCAGTTTATAGTTGTGAACATTAAATTTAAGCTGTTTTTTTACACAAATTCTACACACTTTGACTCTCTATGTAATGGTAACTACTTATTTGAGTATTGAGTAAAATATTGGAAACATCGGTTGACTTTCATCAGAAAACAGACAGTTTTGTACCAAATTTCCTACGGCCTACACATACAATTACTGATTCAGTATCAAGGTTATTACAAGGAAACTACTACTACTACTACTACTACTACTACTCTTGTAGTAACCTTGTACAGTATGCCCTACCTAAACTGGAGTAAACGCATGAATCATATTGATCATAGATTAATGCCGCTTCAAGAACTCATGGATGGTTTCAAGTCTACTTCTTTAAACAAGTTTCCTATAATTATACCTCGTGAGAATTCGTTACAAATAGGTGAAGAGCTATGCAGAAAAATACAGGAGGCCTTCCAGATTAATACGAATACTAAAATTGTTGATATTAACACAAGATTCCCTCAGAATGGAATCTACATTGAGATCAGGTACGGTGCAGTCGCCGAAGCGATAGTGCACTTAATTTCATTCCTCTATTTCAGTTCTCAAACGACTTCGACTGCGTATCAGACGAATTCTTATGTTACCAGTAGAGAAGCGGAATTTCTAACCGTTTTTCATCGCTTGATGAAATTGTTACAGAGACCACCTGACAAGGCAGCGGCTTCCGATGGACTATATGATAGATTATCTTTTGAGGAATATTACGGTTTGGAATGGATTTGAAATGAATTGAATGACTTGAAATGAATTTTTGAAATTTTATTTTCTTGTATCAATTCATTCTGGATGATTAACACAAGTCTAGTAATCTATGGAGGTTCTGTTTATATTTTTGTACGTTTCTCACGACCTGAAATTTTTCAAAATTTGAATTTGATCTTGAAAATTTTAAAAATTTGATCTTGTAACTTATAGCCTAAATACGTCTGGGAAAACAAAAGTCACGTATTTATATTATAATTCATATATTTTTATACTCTATTCAAAAAGGGGATGTTAATATTTCTGTGAGATTCTTTCAACCTGTAATTATATTTTCATCTTTTTATTATTTCGAATATTTTCTTGTATAAATACATTCTTGAGATAACAAATATCACGTAATCTACACTTTCAATTAAATAAAACACACTGATTTTGTCAATTCTACACTTATTTTGAATTTACACTCAAGTTATTTGTACTTACTGTATTTACAAAGGGTATGTTATGACCGTAAATTTCACAACCTGAATTCTTCCTAAATTTTAATTTTCTTGTATCAATAAATTTTGGAGGATAAGATAATACAGGACTACTGTTCTAAATTTATGAAAGAGTAAGTTTATATTTTTGTAATTTCCTTTGTTTGTAACAAATACTCAATAATTATAATTCAAAAATCATATTCCTTCTTCGTTCGTGTTTTTTCTGTACAAATTCATGAACTTGGACGAAAATTATGTGAAATGATAATTAGTAATTCTTTTACGTTGTGAAAACTAGAGCCTAAAAGGTTCACCCTATTCCCCATTAGGAAGAAAATGGGGTTTACAGCGAAGTGGAGCCACCGTTTCTTCAACGATTAATGCCAAACGATAATGATAATAAATACATAAAAATATTGTACAATAATGAATAAATAAATCTATTTACAATTTTGTTACCTTGAGCCTCCTGCGATTCATCCTGACATACCAGTTGGTGAGGTTGTCAATGAACTGAACCAGCCTGGGTACAACCGAATAGAGTCGATAGGCTGCCATCTCTTTCCTCACATAGGCCAACAGCGACTGGGTGAACGACAGAATCCACTTGTCCATTATGTTCTCCGGATGTAGGCCATCCTCGTTGTACTTGAATGTTGTCTTGTATGCCTACAATATAAACAGAAAATTATTTCAAATAACGGTTCTGAATCTATGAAAACATTCATTTCATAGTATACTCTGTGATTTTAGTTTCTAAAATCAAAAGGTTCTAAAATTTATAAAAAAAATAATACTTATACCCTTATTCACGATCACTTGAGACGAAATAAATAAACTTTTTGCGTGTGTGTGCATGTAATGGTAGGTCTTCTTCTATGCGAAACCGTCGACCGCAGTCGAACAGCTGTTACCGATCACAGCTCAAGACAAGACAAGTCTGTAGCCAAACACAGTTCACGACAAGAGCTGTGATAAACTTCAGCTGTTCGACTGCGGCCAACCGTTTCGCATAGAAGAATACCTACAATTACACGCACTCACACGCAAAAAGTTTGTTTATTTCGTCTCAATTGATCGTGAATAGTGTACAGTTCTTCTAGCCTAGAGAAAAAAACTTGGAAAAGAATTATGTCACGAATGAAATAGTAACTGAATGGGTGTGAATTTTATATAATTCCAAATAGCTAACTCAAATAACTAAACTCATAAAGAACTTTAAAACTTAGGGCTGTTTAAAATAATTGAAAAATAAATAAAAATCAAACACCCTTTTTTTGAAAACTTTAAAATTATAAAAAACACATACATGTTTCGGGAGCTAAGCCCATTCTCAATGTCATTTTAAAGTTTTCAAAAAAAGGGTGTTTGATTTTTATTTATTTTTCAACTAAACTCATTCCTATGAACTTAACACAAAAATAATTTTCCCAATTTCATAGTGAGCTTCAAAAAATTTTGGTTTTGTTGACAATGTACAAGAAATCACACAAATTTTAGCAAAGTGGTGTGTAATGCTAAGCTGACACTTCCCCTTATGTAATATTCACATAATATTAAGGTAAATAAATATCCTCTCTTAATGAAAAGGATATCCCTGATATTCTTTTCCAAGAATGTACATCTTCATGTCCAAACTTGGCCTTTTCATTAAGATAATTTAATTGTAATACTGTAAAAAAAACCAATTAAGTTACATACTTTTGATGAAATTACTACCTACTACCTATTTTCTCCTATTCATTTGCTTTTAATTCAATAGGTAATTACAATTTAAAAATTAATATAAATTAATCAAATATCGATTGAATTCGAACAAATCAATCAGAAGACAAGAAAAATCAAACATTACTTAGCAAAGAATATGACAATTAGACACAATTTAATGTTAGAAGGTGGCAATTCAACAGAAACGAAAAAGCGGCTTACCCGATTGTAGAGGTCGATGTTCTGTATCAAAAAGCGGTAGGCATTGTACCAGGGCAGGAACACATCCTTCAACACGTCTCTTACTCCCTCCTCCTTGAAGCGCAGATTTTCGGCGCGTACAACCGGCGAATTCACCAGGTACAGGCGCAGAGCGTCGGCGCCAAACTTGTTCACTACCTGAAAAAACACAATTAATAATCATAAGCATTCATCTAATGATAATTTACAATGGAGAGTACAACACAATTTCTCCAGAAACTTATTCTCTTACAATTTATACAAACCGTACAAAAGTTTGTATAGTCTGTCTGTCTTTTAAAATATCATTATCGCCTACAAGGGAGTGAGTCATAGCTTGTACCGAACGATGCATTTCAATTCTTGGAAGGGCACGTAACTATATTGAAGAGTCATGACGATTATATATTCTATCCACGCAAAGAAGACATTCTGGGAAGATGGAAAAATGACACCAGCTCGGACAATATTGGTTCAAAAATTATAAATTTGGTCTCAAATTGTAGTTCAGGAAGTTTTGAAACCAAATTTTGAAAACATGATGATACCATGTTTTGACCATAACCATGTTTTGAAACCATAATTTTTGAACCAATATTGACCGAGCTGAAGTCATTTTCCCATCTCCCAGCCCGAATGTCTTCTTTGCTTGGACAGACTTATACTTATACTTTGACAGACGTTATGTTTTATACAATTCCACTCAATCATTGAACAATACTTTAATACATTTATACAATACATTTTCACTCACAGAACAATAGTCAAACAATTTCGAATTTATAATATTTACTTCTGTCTAGAACTACTACTACTATTCTAATACTACTATTAATAGATTGAAATCATATTAATCTATATTAATAGATTGAAATCAATCCTTTTTTTATTTATTTGTTCATTCACACATGAGAAGCCTCCTCGGAGAGCGAAATATGTTTTATTTGAATGAAATATACTAAAAGGGTACTGCGGTTTCGATTTCTATACATTAACGTAAAAAATCAATTTTATGTCAACAAGAGTCGAACATACACACATTACACATAAATACGACCACCCCATCTTTCGGAAGAGACCCGACCACCTAAAAAGTAGCAAAAATTGGGTTTATTTATTGTATTTGACCAATTTTTCCAAATTTAAATTAAAAAATAAACTCCAATCTATCCAACCACCAACCTGCATAGGATCCGGATAATTCTTCTTGCTTTTCGACATTTTCTGCCCGTCGGCGGCCAACACCAGCCCGTTGGCAATCAGGTTCTTAAAGGGCGGCCGCTTGAACAGGGCCGTCGAAATCACCAACAGTGTGTAGAACCATCCGCGCGTCTGATCGATGCCTTCGGCGATGAAATCAGCTGGGAAACGGTCGGCGAAATCGGCGCGATTTTCAAACGGATAGTGTAGCTGCGCGTAGGGCATTGAGCCAGACTCGAACCAGCAGTCGAAAACTTCGGTGACGCGGTTCAGCGGAGGCTGACCAGGGCGCGCTGACGGGATGGTTAAGTGGTCGATGCTGGAACCAATTCAAAAATCAAGTTACGGCTAGAAACAGTACAGAGTACTAGAATAATACTAGACTAAAATAATACTTCACATATTCCAATTTAGATTAAAATGACCAAATTTACGTTATGGCATTTATATTATATGTACATTCGTATGGGGTTTTAATAGTGAGGAGACCCTTACGTGTAGGTTCCACCTCGCCAATGTGTACTTGGCCAAATACTGGTCTCTCATCCAAGAGTACAAAACACAGGCACATTATGTCCAAGATGCAATAGAAACACGGAGCTGTTTAGAGCAACGCACACTGGTCAGCTGATTTTTGATCTGCATTGCTCCATAAAACTAGAAACACGTAGTTTCAACAGAAAAATCAGCTGACCAGTGTTCATTACTCTATAAGACTTCGTATTTCCATTGCATCTTAGGAACATGTGCTTGTGCGACTTGTTGACCGAACGTAAGTGAGGTCTAGATTCAAGACGACGATTTTGCATTTCTCTTTATGTTTGTTTGTATGTATGTATGTTTGTTCCGCATTTACGACAAAACGCGGCAATAGAATCGGATTAAATTTGACAGGAATGTTCCTCTTGAAATTGCGCGTCGATGTATATGTGAGGTTTCTTGGGATATTGTATTTTAAGGATAATATGAAAGGAAAAGTAATTACCTCCATGCTAAAATATTACTATACATTTATACTTTTGAACATAGGAAAATTCACACTATAGAATTATTCATGATGAACCAGCTGTCGAGTTTATTATTAATTGCATTCAATGACGCATGCAATTGATTAAACTTGAAACTCAACATAACTTAGTATTCCCTTCATGAATAATGCCCCATCCATGGGTGTCTTCGTGAGGTCTACTGTTCACAGAACTACTAGTAGTAATTGAAATCTAGGTGTAGTCTGTCCAAGCAAAGAAGAGCTTCTGGCAAGATGAGAAAATGACTCCAGCCCGGTCAATATTGGTTCAAATATTATTGATCTGGTCTCAATTGTAGGAAACATTCTGATCTACAATTTGAGACCAAATCAATAATTTTTGATCCAATATTGACCGAGCTGGAGTCATTTTCTCATCTTGCCAAAGGCTCTTCTTTGCTTGGACAGACTATATTGGGTACTTTTATACTATTTGCAGACATTTGTAACTATTTTTAGTTGTTGGAGCCAAGGAAGAGATGAAACCGATTTATTTTTTGTTGTATACTCTTTTTATGGCAAATGACGTTGATTTGATTGATTAATTTCAAGTTCATGAGAAAACAAAGTCCCTATAAATGGAAAATAAAATTAATGTAATCAATTTTAAGTTCATGTGGGAACAATGTCTCTATTTATAGAGAATGAACTCATTTCATTGATTTATTTCAAGTTCATGAGAGAACAAAGTCTCTATGGAAAAAATTCATTTGATTAATTTCAAGTTCATATGAAAACAAAGTAAGAAAATAATAATTTGATTGATTATTTTCAAGTTCATGTGAGAACAAAGTCTTTATACATGGAAAATTACTTCATTTGATTTATTAATTTTTAATTAATGTGAAACCAAAGCCTCTGTAAATGGCAAATAAGATTCAATAATTTAAAGTGAACCAACCTCTCGCGATGCAGATCGGTGACCTCCACCCCGGTCAGCTGTTTGAGCTGAGCGATACTGCTGACGCACACAACCTCCTCGCCATCAGCTGACACCCACAGCGGAATGGGCGTGCCCCAGTACCGGTTTCGGCTCACCGCCCAGTCACGCGCGTCTCGCAGCCAGTTGCCAAACCGCTTCTCTTTCACAAAATCGGGCACCCTGCGCACACATTTTATCACATTCAAGAGGGATTAGATTACATTACTTTATTCAAATGACAATCAATTAATATAACAAAATAAATCATGTTATAAGTGGTTCTATAATATTCTGAAAGAACCAATCTTTCTTACAGCAGTATAGAATATAGGGAGTAGAAATTGCTTTTTCATTTTACATAATAATCTCAGTATCCTTTTCAATTATTTTTTATCAATGCATTACATGTTTCGATTATTTATATACTCATTTTCAAATGCGAATGAACAAATAAACAAATTAATTCTATAATAAGTTTATATGAATTCTAGTATTTATATAAACACATGTGATTGGTTAACATATCGTAGGCCAACTTATTATAGAACTAATTTGTTTATTTGTTCATTCGCATTTGAAAATGACTATAAGTAGTCGCAACATGTAAAGCATTAGTAAAAAATAATTGAAAAAAGTACTGTGATCATTATTATTCAAAATAAAAAAATAGTGAAAAAAGTAGCCCTGAGATAAAAGAAACACAGGGAGTAGAAAGTAAAAGGGAAGATTTTGTGAATTTCAGAAAGAGGTAAAGGAAAAACAATAATGGAGCCTATCAGACTGAATATATGGACAAATATATTTACATTCTCTTTTACATTAATTTTTTTATTTTTACATTGAATATTGTCGATTTGATTATTTTTTGTAATATTGTACAAGGAATGAATAAATTTGAAATTTGAAAATAATTGAGAAACGGAATTTGTCAATGTCTTACCAGTAGGTCTCCGAATTGCTCTTGAGCAGTTCCTGGCTCATGTGTTCGACTCGTATGAACCAGGAAGGCACCGCTTTGTAGATGAGCGGCGTGTCAGATCGCCAGCAGAACGGATAGCTATGCTTCACTGTGCTAGCATTCACCAATCGGCCTCTGCTCTTCAGCTGTTTCACAATTTCCTTGTCTGCATCCTAGAAATAATTACAAAAATTTAGTAATCATGAAATATGATATATTGACAAATTATGGTAGGTACATCTTGGAGGAAATAATATTACAACCTAATTACAAATTTTGCAAACTATCTTTTGTATATATCTTTGATTACCTTCAAAAGCTTTGGTCTCTATTAATTTTTGCCCCTGTCTTCTGGTACTGGTTCCCCAACTTCCCGGCGCCTTCATCATTTCCAATTCATTTTACAATACAAACATTTACAATACAATACATTTTACTATACAAACACTCTAAAGTACTTCTGTGTGAGTTTTGTTTTCAAATTATCTTGTGGAAAATACTGATTTAATTTCTAAATTTGAATCAGATGTATCTTGAGATATATGCTATTGCTATGGGTCACACAGAACAAAGATTTCACTTGTTAATTCTATTTTGAAATAATCGTTTAGGATTTTTCCATTACTTATCAAGTACGGTCCAACGCTATATTTATACCCTTCAATTGTATCATTGAATGAAATGGCTTTTTCATTTCAGTGGATAAATTTTTATGCAACGCGATCTGAGGAGAAACAAAGGTGTGTATTATATACACCTTGGGGAGAAACAATATTAAAGAAGTGAGAGTTCCTTTTTCCAATGTATAAGAAGCTATATCAAATAGATTTGAAAAATTAACTCATACCATAGCTTCCTTTAATAGGAGGCCATGGCCTAAAAATTGACAACTATGTAGAGTAGGAAATTGGGTCCATTTAAAAGCATTGAATTCATTTTCCAATCAGCTGTTCTAATGGATGTGTTTCTTGTGCGCGTTCTCACATTTGACTTGGTACAAACCATAAGCTATTTTAATAAATAACTGTCTATTCCTAATCTTTCTTGCTAATCTCCATCACAAACTATTACAAAAAACACTAAAGGAATTCTATACAAAGAGTTTCATGAACGTTTTTCATGGAAATTATGCTCAAAGAAAGAAAAACCAAGTCAACATGCATGTTTTTTATCTGTACTTAATGCTTTCATTTGAAAAGACTGTGTCTACGGTGCGTCGTTGCCATATTATTGGGGCAGGGCCTTCTATTAAAGGAAGCTATGATTATATACACCTTGGGAAGAAACAATATTAAAGAAGTGAGAGTTCCTTCTTTCAATGTATGAAAAGCTATCAAATAGATTGAAAAATTAACTCATATACATTCATTACATACTGATATATTAATAAAATCAGCTGTACAACTAATAATCTGACTGATTAATAGAGAATAACAAACTCATTCCAGTAAATAAAGCCTTGATTAGACATCTAAACTAATTGAGGTCTTTCATTTCAAATTTATTTACGTGAATAATGTTGAAACGTACATCCTTTCAAGATTAACATCCAACTTCCCAAGCTCAGTACCAAGATAAGCGGCAATGTATAGCATTCAAGGAGCGTACTTCCTCCCAGGCAGCTGACTATTGCACATACTGAATTACCAGGGTTCAATTTTAAAACGGTACTGATTTTCTTCATAATAATTAGCACAGTTTTGCTACTCGATGAAAAATCTATTGTTTCATTGCACGACTGTCCATGCACTCCAACTCCAAGCTGAATGTGATTCGGTCGCACAACAAAATGAGGCTTTGTTTGACCGGGCACTATGCAGCACTTGTTACCTATGGTGATACTGGCCATCAAGTTTATAGCATCACTGCAGACTCCTTTTATAACGGCCAATTTCGCTCCTCTCGTTGACATGGCCCCTGCTATCCAATGCCAACCAACCCTCTCTTTCCAATGAGTACTTTTTTGTATCCAGCCTTCTGATGTGAGCAGTCTTCTTCGACCACAAGGGCATCCGTTTTTACTCCCATGTCACTTGCAAACTCACAAGCTTCATTGAAATGTAACATTGTACCTGAATAGTTTAGAATGAACACCAATACGCCACCTTTCTTGAACATGTTCACGTTGTAGATAGTAGTCAATCCAAAGGAGCTTGAAGGTGTTGTAAAGATGTGTCCCGGAATAACATTCCTCTGCCAACTAAACTAATTCCTCTGGTTCATGTCCGGCTCCTCCGCCATTTATAACACCCATAGTATTTGAAATACTTTCCAAAGTCATGACAACTCTAGCTTTTTTGTCTGTTACGTAGTCAGGTCTTTGATTTCAATTTATTTACGTGAATCAATTGTGATAACTCTAAGTGAATCTCTAGAACATATCGTAATGTCTAGCTCTAGAGCTAGAAAGAAGCATCAAGACGACTACGAGAAACAAGACTCTCAAAAGGAAAATATGAATATGCAAAACGTACTAAAACCATCAAAGTTCGCAATTAGCCCAAGTGACTCAGAATCGCAGAAAGCATTGGTATAAAACTCTGGAAAATTTCTTCATTTCAACACAAGTGAAAGGTAATGAGAAGCTTTTTGTATTAACCAATTTTGTCTCTCCCTCAATATTTGAATTCATTTCTGAATGTAAAACATATGAGGAAGCCATCACTACATCACTATATTGAAATCTATTTTTGATAAGAAGCAAAACGAAGTCTATGCTAGGTATCGATTAGCCAATAGAAGACAAGAAATTAATGAAAGTGTCGACCAATACTTCATAGAATTACAAAAGCTCAGTTTAAAATGTAATTTTGAAAGCGTATCATCAGCAGAGAACAAAGAAACTCATATACTAGATAGCTTTATCTCTGGTATAACCTCAACATCAATTAGACAACATCTTCTAGAAAACTCGACTCTTTCACTGCTAAATGCATTAGAGCAAGCTCGAATACTAGAATCAGCACGAATGAATGCTCAAGAATATAAAAATGATGAAAACATTAAAGTCAATGTCAATTCTGTCGTACAAAATAAGGAAACAGCACATGAAAAAAACTCAGCTATCATTTCAGCACAAAAGAAATGCTATTTTTGCGGAAATAACATACATTCTAGAAATGAGTGCCCTGCTAAGAATGTAACATGCTTTAAATTCGAGAAGAAAGGACACTTGTCTAAAGTGTGTAAATTTGCTAAAATTTCAGAAGGAAAAATACTGAGACTAAACACATCCTATTTAGCAACTATAAATATCAAGAGGAAATTTAAAGGTTTGAATCAAACGCCAATCATAAAGAAATGTGAATGTTTTGGGTTAGCAAGACATATCGGTTCCATGACAATTTGTTGGAGGAAATCAATTTGAAAAATTGTCTTCAAATGCAAATAAAGGTAATATCAAACGATCGCATGCTTTCCGTTCAGAAAAGTTATCCAGGCCACCTAAGTTATCCAGAAACACCCTATGTATGTTGGTATAATGGATGAAAATTTTCAATAGCAATTATAAATAATTAAAAATGTATTCTAATTCAACTTAGCCTAAGTTTTATTTCAACCTTGTATTTTTGCAACCATGTATACGGTATTTTTCATATGCCTTTTTTTTGTAAACGGTCAAATTCAATAAATCTTATGGAGGGGGTAGGGGGGCGCAAAAATTGAAAATCACCTGGGTGCAAAAATAAAAGCTTGCCCCCCTAGAAAAATTGGTAGATCCGGCCCTGTTTCACCCAATACATCTCAATTTCATTTTTTTATTCTGAATCTTTTTATCCTCAATACTTCTATTCCAATTTAGTTTAAAATGTCCAAAATCAGGTTATGTCTCTATTTTCACTTGCTTGATAGAATAGAATTTTACCGTTGCACCTCACCTTGACATACATGCCCTGGAAATCAGCCACGGGCGCCGTGAACCGTCCGCTTGCGTCCACCGGACAGATAATGTCCTGATCGCGAGTGACCACCCCGTGGCCAAGGCAAACTCTGTAATCGTCCTCCCCAAAGTAGGGCGCCTGGTGCACAATGCCCGTACCCGACTCCTCTGTCACATAGTTGTCGCACAGCACACGGAAGCCGGTCGTTATCTGCAACAAAACACAAATGCCAATTGACATGGAATATATACAATGAAATTAAATGAAATAGCTATTTATGTATTAAGAGCGTAATGCGCGACTTTATCACTCGCGCGAAACAGTAATCGCGTGACGCGAAGCGGAGCGTGATAATTTTGCAAGAGCGATAAAGAAGCATTACGCGCGAATTGCATACAAATTTTTTTTCTACAACTGCACATGAATAATAACCTGTTGAACAAATTTGATTTGTCAAATAGCCTACTGTAAACTATATTAAATTTCTCTGACGATTATTGTAACAATAAAATGAATCGATTCAGTTAACCTCGAAAAGTATAATATATTTTTTAATATGATTATATGTTTTAATTATACTAAAGGAAAAAACAATTTTATGAACGGCAAAAAAATCAGCCGCGCATCAGATTCGAACCTGATACCGTCACATTCAAAGGTAATGAACGCCGCCTTACCCACGCGGCCATTGGATCCTTAAAGAAGAGGGCGGAAATTTAGCTACATGAATTTGCATCTTTTTTGTTTCACTGACTGAAGCTTATCACAATACAGCTGATTAGCGAGCGTAAAGTAAATCTCCTGCTCATGCGCAGTTGCTTAGCGAGCGTAAAGTAATTCAACTGCGCATGCGCAGATGGTTAGCGAGAAAAAAAGTAGATTCTCCTCGGAAATGGGCGATTTTACGAGGAAAATTCAGTATGTAAAATCTTGTTTTACGCGCAGTTGTAGAAAAATGTTCTTTATAAGGCGGAGTTAAGACTAGGAAGTCTTCCCTACCAATCAAATATAATCCTTACTACTAAATAAAAAAAACGACGATACCTGTATCTAATGCTAGACACAACTCCTAGATAACCTACGACCATAGAGTTACAGACAGACAAAGTTTCTCTATTTCTATGACGTTCGATAAGTAAGTGGCTGAAAGTGAGGATCTTCAATTCTTGCTCTCTGAAAATTTGCACTGAGAGTTCCAACTTTTGACCAATTGATCACAATTTCGTTTCATTTATATGGTTGAAATTGGACTCTTAATTGAATGGAATAGATGATGAACGGTCAAAAAAGATAAAGGTAGCAACAAGTTTGGATGAGGAAAGAATAGAAAGTCTCTCGAATAGATGTTCTCTCAATCAATCAATAAATAAATAAAAATAATTACTATAATAGAGAACAAATAATTAAAATAGCAAACAAACAAGCATATAGTGATTGAGTAGACCCGAGATTATTACCTTGACAAGTTCTTCTTGAAGCCGAGTTAAATTGGATTACTGTAAGTGATAGGGTAGGGAGTTCCTGGCTTGGCAGGAAGATATGACAAAAGATGAGTTAAAATTGGATTTGGAGAGTGAGCTCGTCATACTTTATCTCACTTTCCATGAGAGACAAAAATACAAAAAAAAAATTTACAAGAATACAATGAATTTGATTTGTATAAAATCTTGAAGACAGACACATGCTAACCAGATTATATCAGCTTTACCCTGAGTAGAGAAACATTCTTGAATTTATGAGTAATAATTTCAGTTGCTTATTGACGATTTAGATGGCATATAGATTAAAACTTTTTAATCGTAAAATCGATAATTCACTATAAGTATTTCAAGTGTGAATTTTACATATTTGAAGAACAACCTAACTTGGGAAGTTCCAGTGTAAGGGTAGCCTTTCGACAATTTACCAAATCTTGAAATATATAGTCTGTGCAAACAAAGAAGACATTCTGGCAAGATGGGAAAACACCTCCAGCTGGTAAATATTGTTTAAAAATGAAAAAAATTTGGTCTTAAATTGTAGATCAGAATGGCTCCTACAATTTGAGACCAGATTGATAATTATTGAACCAACATTGACCGAGCTGGAGTCATATTTCAATCTTGCCAGAATGTCTTCTTTGCTTGGACAGACTATAACTATGAATGGAATCAAAGTACCATTCGAAAAATTTTTTTTTAATTTTTTACCGAATTGAACCTATTAGATGAGCTGAGAAGAAACAGCTCATTGTTGAGATCTATTTCTACAAACATTAGTGGAGTTCTCAGTTTATTATATTAGTAAAGTGCTAAAGTCTTTTCTTCACAAACTGAATTCACAAGTCGGTCATCAATCAATTCAATAATTTGAACCAATATTCACCAAGCTGGAGTCATTCTCCCATTTTGAGTCAGAATGTCAGATCGATTATACTATACCAAGGATTGTTTTTGACATACTATTGTAAGAAATTAATTACAATTTATAAATATAAATTTTTGTCAAACATAATTTGATTACCCTACAA
This sequence comes from Sogatella furcifera, assembly GCA_017141385.1. Taxonomy (NCBI): domain Eukaryota; kingdom Metazoa; phylum Arthropoda; class Insecta; order Hemiptera; family Delphacidae; genus Sogatella; species Sogatella furcifera. The sequence goes on from CM029552.1 coordinate 3,929,535, forward strand.
GCTCAGAAAGGACAGGGGATTTGAGTCACCTGCCGCAGCTCAGAAAGGACAGGGGAGTTGAGCCACCTGCCGCAGACTCGGGAGGGACAACGGAATCGGGTCGCCTGAAGTGAACTCATGACTTCATAATTTAGGTCCGTATTTCATTGATCTGGTTAGTTGAAAAAGAGTTACCGCAAAGTGCTCTTTGCCGAAAAATAGATCAGATTGTGCATCGAATTGTATGATTTCGTATTATATCATTTTGTATTTTGTTCTGTATATTTTTATGTTATATTTTGAGCAAATAAAGAAATTTCAAATTTAATTAAAAAATCAATTCATATCATGAAACAGGAAACATGAAAGACAGGCGAAACACTCTAATTTATTAAATGAACAAAAATTGAGGAAATGGAAAGTTTAAACAGGTAAATATGAAAATTTTAAAATTCAAGCAAATAGTTTTTGTGGGATGAGTTGGGTATTTATTTTTACAGGAGGAGGGCCTAAAAGTTCTTGTTTTAACATACCTTTGAACCTTTGCCTTCAACATAGATTAAAGCGGTATTATCAATTATTATTGTTGAAATCAAAATAGATATAAGTAATTTTATAAACATCAGCACTCACATGTTTAAAGAAAGGAAATATGGGTTCGTACTTCAGCCCTCCCAGCTTAGCTCCTTCCATTTTTTCCAACACAGTGTACTCATCTTCTTTCTTGAACAGCGATTCAAGTCGGGCCTCCATTAAAATGTAAATTTTACTGGTAGCGTTATCTGTGAACAACAAATTAATCATCATCAACACATAATCTCGCAGTTTTGGACACTTAAATTGGGAAAGGAACAGTTTTGGGCACATAATCTACTTTTGGACCGTTTGTATAAATTGAAAGAGGAACAGTATTGAGCACATGATCTAATTTTATAAATTTAATTTATAAATTTTTCTTGTGATTTTTTTTTACTTGAATTTCATATGCTTTCATCATATTGTTTATTAATATCTAATTTTGTGTAATTCATTTGTTTCTTAATGAGGTTTGTTTTGGCTTAGAGCTGTAAACCTCTCATTGTTGTATCACGTTTGTAATAAATGAAAAATTTTGGATCGTTTGTATAAATTGAGAGAGGAGCAGTTTTGAGCACGAGCCTGTTGTATTCTCTCATTGTAAATTATGAAATAAATTATAATGATTATTATTATTCTTTAAAAACAACATTTCAACTCCTTATTACAGTCTAATTAGATATAAATCTATATATTAAAAACAATTTATTTGTTCATTGATAGATTAGATTTCATTATTCATGCAGATAACAATGGAACATTCCAGAATAGGAATGGAACATTTTAGATTGGACTAATATAATATAGTGAGTATAACGCTAAACGCGAATAAACAAACAGTGAAAATTACCCATTTTCCTATAAACTTCACGATAATTTTCCTATAATTTTAAATTAATAATTATACAACAAAAAAGGGCACATATGAATGCGAAAAATTCATCAAAAATATGTAATCTAATTGGCAATCTTCCCTACAACACTGGCGGCTCGTCAGGTGAAGTGTCCGTAACTTATAATGAACACCACTTCAACTTGTCCCAAGGCACGAGCCGCCAGTATCTCTATTACGATTAAATTATCTAAACAAACAGGCGAAATTTGGAAATAAAGATATCCAATCTTGGAAAAGGGAATTTATACAGAGACAACTAAATCATTCGGGAGAGAAACAACAAATACAGCCAAAACTGTTTCTCTCCCATATTTTTATAAACTTGACGCACCCAAACACACTATTTTTTATTGATATGGATCTCATCAACTTCAAAAGGTTATTTCTATAATTTTTAAATGGCAATGAATGAATTGTCTTTCTTTTTAACATAGATCGAAGTGAGATTAACACATTTAAATATTTTTAAAATACAAAATAAATAATTTACCTTTGACTTTGACATAGATCGATGTGGGATTGACACACAGTGCCAGGTTGCTTGGGAGAGTCCATGGTGTAGTTGTCCAGGCCACTAGAGCCACACTCGGATCATTGATCAGTGGAAACGAAACAACAACTGGAACAAGAAATTCAAAGAAGAGACATTAACATGAAGAAACTAAATAGAAGAACATTACAATCATGTTTGAAATTGATAAAATATTTGTTTTCAATTAGTTATTGAAGGTTAGTTCTGGAATTCAGACTCTAGAATATGTTAGGCGTATCATAAAGAATGAAGTCACGTAATGAAATACAATCAATGTAACGAATTTTGATAACTCTCACAAATATGTATTAAATTAAAAAATAGTTGAATTACAGATATAGTCTCTCCAAAAAAGAAGACATTCTGACAAGATGGGAAAATATCTCCAGCTCGGTCAATATTGGTTAAAAAAGGCACATTTGGTTTCAAATCGTAGATCAGAATATTTCCCACAATTTGAACCCAAATTAATAATTTTTGAACCAATATTGACTGAGCTGAAGTTATTTCCCCATCTTGTCATAATGTATTCTTTGCTTGGACTGACTTTTATCAAAATTCAGAAATTTTTCAAGTGAAAATTCTAATGTATTCATTATTTTTCATTCAACATGTAAATCATCATCACTCACTCATAATCATCTTTGCTTGAAAAACTTGCTATCAAGTCGCAATTGTAACAATAATTAATAACACTATACTAATGATTGGGGACGAAAATTCAATAGATTTTCTTACCGCAAGGATCAACAACTTCTTTGAAATTCTGGCCGGACTCAAAGTTGGAGAGAGGTGTACTACAGGCGGTGGAAAAAGGCATCACTTTGACGCCCCTGTAGACAAGGCCCTTGTTCCATAGTTCGGAAAACACCCACCAGACGCTCTCCATAAACCATGGATACAATGTTTTGTAGTCGTTTTCAAAATCTATGAAAAAAGTTGAGAAGGTTTTCAATTTTTTTATTTGGTAGTAACTTTGTCAATGTTAGTACAGAGAAGGTTGCTCCATGACTCCCTTATATTTATTTCAAAGCTTTAATGAATATTTGGGAATATTTTCAATTTTGAAATGCTAATTTGGCTTTTATAACAATCTTTCTGGTCTCTTATTTGATAATTTTTTTATGGTGGGGTTTTTAAACTTTAGTGAAAAATTTTGTGAGTTGATATTGATAGTCTAAGGGAAATTGCATAATTTGGACATTCTAATGAAGTTTTTGTCCAAAGCCTGTTATTCATTCCTCAAGGTTATGTATTAATAAATAATGTATTATTGTAATCGAATGAGAAAATTGATAAATATTGGGCAAAATGAGAAATGGAGAAACTATAATGTGATGTAGTTAAGATCAGAACTTCTAGTAGTATTTACAAATATAATAAATAAATAAAAATAAAATAAATATGTTGTTAATCTGTACTACATCATTTTCTGGCTTCTACCACCACTTTTCTTGTTCCTTCAAATCGGAATCACCTACAATTTGTAATAAGCTTGAATAGGTCTACTAGTAGCCTACTGAGAAATAAGAACTAGCGAATTAGTCATTTTTCTATCAAAACAATACCCAATCTCCCAAGAATGTCTGTATTCTGAAAACTTAGAAGGAAGTTAGCTATCTGTCTATTCTAAGATAGAATCAGTAATATTTTCAACAAATTTGATAAAAAAACTCACCGATCCAGCGTCCAATCCGCTTAACAACAGTTTCCCATTCGGTCGAATATCTCATCACAATTTTTCGACATTCGCTATTATAGGCGGCTATTCCCATTTTCATCACATCATCAGGTCCTTTGATTCCTAGCGTTTTATCGATCTCAAACTCCTGCAACGAAAAAGTTCGAACAATGCGTTTATTATAAGATGCGATAACTTACATAATTTATGGCCCTTCATTTGAATGATCAAGTACATAGAAGCTCAAGAAGGCATTGAAGGGATTTGAGTGGATATTAGTTGGGCAGGTAATGCTAATTATCAAGAGATATTGACCTACAATATTTACTTTTGTTCAAATGTCTTTTGCGAACCACCTCTCGTCATTGATTTTAATGATTTCATCATAAATGAAACTTGTATGATCAAGATAGGATTTACTTATCCATCGTTCAACAAGGCAGATTCATCAAAAACTCAGCCAATTTTACTACCGGTAACTAATCAATGTGTATTTATTGAAAATAAACTCAAGATACAATATTATTCATGCAACTTCAGGAGCGTTTAAACTACACATCAAAATTGATGAGTTTCATCTAAAATTGTAGATCAGAATGGACTTGATCAAGAAAAAAAACTGCAATCAATCGAACATACTAAGATAGGAACCAAGCTATATAGTCAAAATGTTCCAAAAATCACACCCTTTACTATAATGTATTGACAATGTTGCTACTTCTATTCATAAGGATAGAATAGTATCTGCAGCAGTAGAACCTATGTTAGTTTCTGACCACTCTGCCATTGTTTTTAAGTGTCCTTTAGACATAAGTGCTCATAAGACTGATAATCCTGTTGATTGTTAGACCCATTAGTAGGAATAATATTAGTTATTTAAAATTTTTACTGGCGGCAATCAATTGGCTTAATATTTACCCAATTGTTTCAACCAAAGACAAATTTCTTAAATTTCATGATCAATTTTTGTCTATTGTAAACCATGTGTTTTCTTTGAAGCATGTTTTCAACAATAAGGGTTCACATTATAATTTTAAGTGGTTTAATAGTGAATTAAGGCAAGTTAGAGAGATGTGTTTGACAATTTATGAACTGTACAGAAACTCTGGTTCAATCAGTTATAGATTAAATTATTTAAATTATAAGAAACTATACAGAAATATGGTAAGAGAAGCCAAACTAAATTTTAATAACAATCGTATCCTCCTTGCTAGTAATAAGCCCAAGGAACTATGGTCTATAGTTAAGGAGAATTTAAATAAAAATGATGTTGCTAAGAGTATCTCAGTATCAACAGTGATCTCACATCTGATGATTCAATGATTTCTTTTTGAATAATGTTAACAATATTTTACTTAGTGTACCTGCTGCCGCTCACAGTGTTGATTATTATCTCGAAAAACATGCAAATGTACCAGTTTCCACTTCCTTTTCTTCCAGACATACTAGTGTTGAGCAAGTTTATGAAACCATTCTATCACTAAAAAATAGTTCCTGTCTTGATGTATATAATCTCAACTCATTTATTGTAAAACTTGCGTCTCCTTTTATTTGTGAAATATTATGCTGTCTTTTTAATAACTGTACTGATGATGGGTTATTTCCTAATTGTATGAAATTCACTTAAGTAATTCCTTTGTTTAAGAAAGGCTCTGTTTCTGACTATAATATCTTTAGACCTATCTCAATAATTCCAATTTTCTCAAAAATCTTTGAAAAAATTATTTACATGCAGATTAGCAAGTATTTTGAGAGTAACAATCTTTTTAGCCTTAGGCAGTATGGGTTCAGACCCTCTAGAGGTACTGGAATGGCAATATCTGAATTTATTAAGTGCTGCATGTATTCTATTGATGAGAGAAATAGGGTTATTGGCAGTTTCTATGATATGTCAAAAGCTTTTGACACTATATCTCATAAGGTTTTAATTCAGAAACTAGTTTTTTATGGTTTTGACAATGGCGCAATCAATCTTGTTTCATCTTACTTGAATAATAGGTTTCAGTCAGTTTTTTACAATAACAGTCGCTCCAAATTTTCTAAAGTAATATCAGGTGTTCCCCAGGGTTCTACCTTGGGACCACTTCTTTTCATCATCTATGTTAATGATCTGCCTGCTGCTGTAGGTAATGATTTTGTGACTCCTTTTATGTTCGCTGATGACCTTGCTATACAAATTAGTAATGCTATACAAACTATAATTGCTATACAAAGTAGTAAATGTTTCAATCACTGTTCTGTTGACTCTATAGTTGAGGACTGGTCTGCAGCAAACTCACTTTGTCTTAACAAGACTAAGACGCAAATGTTAGAGTTCAGTTTAAGTTTAATTCTGATAGTTCTAAGTTTTTAGGCATAACAGTGCAGAGTAATCTTAAGTGGGAATTGCACATAAATATACTACATGGTAGAATGTCTAAGGGTCTATTTCTGCTCAACAGATTGAAATTAATTGTTAGCTGTGATGTGTTACTAACTGTGTACCATGCCTATATACACAGTCATCTGTCTTATGGGATTGTTGCTTGGGGCAATGACACTAATGTAAGGAGGTTATTTATATTACAGAAAAGAGCTGTGAGGATAATTGCTCATGTTCATAGTAGGTCGCATTGTAAACCACTTTTTATACAATTGAAAATATTGACTTTGCCAGCTATTTATGCATATGCGTGTCTTTTATACATAAAGAAAAATTTGTCTAGTATTCCTGTTAACAACTCTGTACATAGTCACTATACAAGACAAGCTTCAGCGCTAAGACTCAATCAATGTAATTATTCCTATACTCTTAATGGGTTTATTGAATATGGCATTAGACTCTTTAATAAATTGCCAAATGCATTAAAAATTGTGATGTTAGTTGTTTTAAGAAAGGACTCAAAGCTTTACTAGTTGAGAAATATCCTTATAATAAGCATGAATTGTTGACAAATAATAATTTATGATATGTTGTTAAGACTTGTGTTGACAAATAATTTATGATATGTGTTGAGCCTATACTGTTATTTTACCTTATATTTTATGACTTTGTTATGCATTTTTTTAAATGTGGCAACAATAAAAAAATTTGAATTATACCATCAATTTCAAGAATAAATAGTTCCCTTTTGTAGGCCTACGGCTATTTCATTATAAGTTGTTTTTATTTATATTGTTGTTACTTTGACTTTTCTACCAGGCGGACCGCCTCTACCCTAGGGACCCTCTACCCTATCAGGTTAAGTGAAAGAGGGAGCTCTTGAGCTACAACTTCGCCCATAACATTTAGGGCTATATAATTTACTAAGGGCAAAACTAAAAATATTTATCGAACTACTACTACTTAATCTAATAAGGTATAGTCTGTCCAAACAAAGAAGACATTCTGGCAAGATGAGAAAATGACTCCAGCTTGGTCAATATTGGTTAAAAAATTATAAATTAAATTTCAATTTGTAGGAAACATTCTGATCTACAATTTTAGATAAAATTCATCAATTTTGAATCAATATTGACCGAGCTTGAGTCATTTACTCACCTTGCCAGAATATCTTCTTTGCTTGGACAGACTATATCTTCTTTAAAAAGTTGACTTGATTCAAATAAAAACTCGTGTGGTCGCCCCACAAGTAAATGCAGGGAGACTGCGTTAAATCTGTTCAATTCTGAAAAATGCAACTCACAACAGGCAATCCGTGAGTGTCCCATCCGAAGCGGCGTTCGACGTGATATCCGTTCTGATGCGCATAGCGCGTGACAACGTCTTTGATGGCGCCGGCTAGAATATGTCCGTAGTGCGGCAAGCCAGTTGCAAATGGCGGACCGTCGTAGAACGAGTACCTGTGGGGAAATTTAGAATTCAAGTTTAATAAAGAATTTGCCTATGTAGAAAAAAATTAGATAAAAAACATAATTCGAATGTGAAAATTGTAGGCTAATAAGTTGGTTGCTGCAGCATGATGCTTTGGCAAAGTACAAAAAAATACTAAAGAACACAAATATTACTAAGGAATAGAGCTTGAAAAATTATTCGATATTATAATTTAAATTTAACTAGGCTATATCAATAAATTATTATCATAAAGAAGCCTTTACAGAATGATGCAATATTACTTTGTTACAATATTATCACCTAGAAACAAAGTACTGGACAATAATTTAATAATAAGTACGAGTTTATGAATAAAGCTGGATTGGCTTCCAATGTAATTTTATTAAATCGGTATGACGGTCTAAGTTTAATATTACTAACCCGATCAACTGGACTACTGGACATAACCTACAAAGTTCTATTTATTTCCGAAAGCATGCTAATAGAATAGCCTACGTTGAAATAAAATTTTCAAGGATTCTATAATTATATTGAGGAGTATTACATAATTTGATCGTATGAATTATTTTATACTCACCTAGGTTTGCCTTTCGACTGTTTCAAACATTCCTGAAATGCGTTGATGTCTTTCCATAGGTTGAGAATCTTTTCCTCTTCCTTTGGAAAGTCAATGTTTTCCGGAACTGGTTGCACCATTTTATCAATTTACACTGTCTAATGAGTTAGTAACATTACCGACTATTCAATTAATTTGATAATATTCAACAAACTCGTGTCCAACTTGAATCAAATTCAAGCCGCAAGATAGACGATCAGACGATGATGATGATGAGGTGGGGTGACGAAAGCATAACCTCAAACTGAAACTTGATCTTTTAGTACGCATTCTACGCATGCGTCAAGTTTGTAATGCACACATTGGCGGTAAATTTAAATTATAAAGTTATCAGATTGGAATTTAATCTAATAACCTAGATATAAACTAATACTAATTAAATACTAGGGAAGCGCATGCGGAGGCAGCCGCAAATTGAGCGGAGCGAGCTTTCTTTTTGTCCAAAAGTTTTTGAAGCGTAGACTCGAAAATTTGATCCCGGTATTTTAAGCCTAGCTAATGGTGAAAAGTGACTCATTCTATTACCATGTAATGTTATGAAATTAGAATATAAAATATGAGCAACAACCTTTAAGTGAATGTTTTCTCAAGTGAGTGTTTATTTTGATAAAATGAGGCAAGATGAGAAAATGACTCTTGACAGCTTGGTCAATATTGGTTAAAAAATATTGATTTGGCTCAAATTGAAGGTCAGAATGTTTCCTACGATTGAGACAAAATCAATAATTTTCAAACAATATTGACCGAGCTGTAGTCATTTTCTCTATGAGTGGTTCAACTTTGTAAATACAGCATTTGACGTACCTTTTTTAGTCTCAAATGTGCTCTGATTGTTCAAGATAATTATTTAGTAGCAAATTATAAAGGAAAATCAATATAAACTTGAAATATCGTGAGAAAATAAGCCTATTGGATGAAATTTGGGCAAAATTTTGGTGTATTTCCACAACAAGCTTCCATTGTTTGTTAGCATGTTGAGAAATATTGAATGAATGCAAATAAATAAATAATTTTATTAATAAAGACATCAGGTAAAAAACCCATTTTGCCTCCTTCACACAGTACAATATAGTTATTTGTGTATCAGTACGCAGAGTGATTTCGCTGCATCAAGAGAAACACTTACGCACGAGCCGCAGGCCGTATTACACATTAAGTTTTTCCAAACTACCATATTGAATATGTGAAAGGTTGAAATTAAAATTAAAATAGTCATATCTCAGTTATTTATCATTGAATCCTGACAAATCAGGCACCATTTTATTCAGAACTAGCCGGCAGGCTCGCTTTCGCTCGCCTTCTCCGCCTAGCCCCCGACCCCCGACAGTATAGGCAGTGTAAGTGAGACAAACAGCCTGCTCGCCTGCAAAACCTCTGTCAGTGTCAGCTGAGACAAACCGGCTCACTTTGCTCGCCTGCAAATTCCGTTCAAAAGGGATTAGAAATTTATTGAACACAGAATTTCTAGACCTAATTTGGACCTGTTTACTTAATTTCAACATTTTCTGCCAATTTGTTCTCAAAAAATCTAAGAAAAACTCCAAAAATTCTGAAAAATAGTAAAACGCTAATATGAAGTGTAACCTTTGGAAAGTATATTGGACATAGTTTAAAACATAATTCAATATCTTCCAAATTAGTTCATCTATAATCTTGCTGATTAACTTGCTGATTAACCATTGAACTTACAATTTAGATTTGTCGTATCAAGGTGGAAGATATGCAACTTGCAATACATTGACAATTTTTAAAAACTCATTACTTGCTCATTCTTGAACGGATTTCAAAAATATTCTAACACAACATTTCTAGACCTTATCTGAACCTGCCCACCAAATATCAACATTTTTCACCAATTTTTTTTAATTTTTAATTTTTTCTTAACCAAACAAATCTTAAAAGGTCGTTTATTACTTTTATTTCTATGTAAAATAATATTGGAAGTTGTTTCAAGTTGAAAATAATCGACAAAAAAAATGTTCTGCTCAGGAATTGAACCATCCTGATTGGTAAGCAGTGAAATACTAGTCCACGTCGCTAACCACTGAGCTATGAGGGTTCGATGTGGAGCCGATTCTGCCAGTGATACCAACATGATTTCAAGAGCATTCTGACCAGGAACGTTTCTCGAAACTGATGTTAGGTTGCAATCCTGCAGTGCAGAGAGCATGAATAATGTATATAGTAATAGTGTGTAAGCAATACTTTTTTCCTTTTTTCATCCTTAATATGTAAATTTTCAAAATGCTCTATAGCCTATAACCTGGTCGTCCATGTCTACTATCACCATGGCAAGTTTGAATCAAATCGGTCGAGCGGTTCCGGAGGAGTAGCAATACAAAGAGTGACTTTCCTAATCCATTAGAGCTTCGCTTCGCTCCGCTCAATTATTCATATAGCAGAGGATGTCCAAAAGTTAATTTAAATTTCCGGAAAAATTACAAAAATTTTGTCACGCTGTCAGCGCTTGCTGATAAAGTCTGATAAGCATAAGAGTGAGGGCGTATTGCCCTCGGGAAAATCTCAAACATTGGTACAAGGAATAATGACATACTATCTAAGAATATGTCTAGTTAATAATTGATGGTACAAGTTAGTCATAAGCAAAAATTAAAAAAAATTTCTATTTATAGCCTCATGGATCTCAAGAGCTTGAGAGTCGAGACGCCTTGCTGGTAATTGAATTAGCAAATGTAAGTTACGGTACCGTACGGTACATAAATAATTAAACTTCATGTACAATGTTTCAATCGCTTTATTTTTAAGAAGCAGAAGACTCATTCCCTGTACCTTTCAAATTGCGATAATGACTGTTTACAACTACAACAAAGAAATAACTCAAACAAAGATAAAAGAAGAATGTTGTAGTGATCTCCATTATGGGTTCCGATTCCAGAACAATTGCTAAAATCATGTTTAGACATCTCATGATCATTGTTATTACTTCAACAACCACCCAAATAAAAATGAATGACGGTCGTTTCGTATAAACACCATACAGCAAAATCACATCAACAGCAACTAGAAGTAGACCAGCTATCATTAACATAAAAATTCCAATATCTTCTCTGTCTCCTGAAATTAATTTGGTGCCACAAACAGCGCAAATGGAGACGTGGAAGGAATAACAAAACCAGCCAATAAATATTGTTCCTTTTTCGACTGTGCAACCGCAAGGGCTGTGATCAAGATGCGGTAAACAGATCATCTCAATATTGAGAAATATGTTTGGAGTTAACAAGAATTTGCATTAAAACAAGTTACGGTAGCAGTTTTCTTAACTAACAAATTTTCTATAATGTCCAACCATATTGTTGTTAAATATTGATACCGGTAGCACAATTTAAGGAAAATTTTGTAGAAAGCGTTCAGCCATATATTAATACTGTTGTTTGTTTACAAGATGATTTATCTTGTTTTTTACACTGATGCATTTCAGGTTATTTAAAAAACTATACAGCTCTCAACTCAGAATATAATCACATGTTGTAATTTTTATTTTCCCCCAAATGATTGAAGCAGATATAGTTGTGCCAAGCTCAGTAGAGCCTTCGGTAACATGGCTGCCATTCACTGCTGCCAATGAAAATTGAAAATTGTTCTAATGTAATCAAATTTAGGAAGAAATAGTACAGGCTCAAACTATTCTTTCTGTGTTATGATTTGTGCTATCATTAATATGTCAATAATTAAACGAATAAAAAATATTTTCATGAAATCAATATTATTATGATTAGTGTAGAAACGGTAGGTTGGCTGAAGTGATTTTACCCTAAAAATTTCAGTTCTGCGCATGCGTAGTTACACTCTCACTTCCCTCCGCCATTTTGCAAGAGGCTCTTTTGTGCTTGGCACAACTATAATAATTATCATCGAGTCCTGGATAGGCTACTGGTAACTTTACAGCCTGAAAATACGATTTGTGTATGATCACTATATCATCATCATTATATATATATATCGTCCATTGACCACCTATTACAGGACCACTATACCTATGACCACATATACCGGTAGCCATTTTTTCGAAATATATTCATATTTTTTCATTATTTTTTGTAAAAATTATTTCATCAAAATCACACAATCAATTACTAAAAAAGAATAGTATGTGAGAACACAAAGCTATAAATCGTTTATCCCTATTACACGTCTTATAAAACATTTATTATAATCGTGTGAGAATCAGGAACAAAGTAGCAATAAGGTTATTATGGTCTGTCCAAGCAAAGAAGAGCCTCTGGTAAGATGAGAAAATGACTCCAGCTCGGTCAATATTGGTTCAAAAATTATCAATTTGATACCAAATTGTAGGAGACAATTTGATCTACTTTAAAGACCACATTTATAATTTTCGAAAAAAATATTGAACAAGCTGGAGTCATTTTCCCATCTTGCCTGAATGTCTTCTTTGCTTGGACAGACTATACAAGAGTATATATAGAGACTGATAATACAGTCTCTATAATTACAACTGTAATAACATTGAGTAGAATATAGATATAATAATATTGAGTGGCAGGAATTAAATTAGTATCGGTATTAGGTTTTCGGGAATAAATCCATTATTCATTTATGTTGACTGATTAATAAATAGAGTTGATTAATAAATAGTAGTATAGTAGATATAATAATATTGAGTGGCAGGAATTGAATTAGTACCGGTATTAGTTTTTTTTTAGAAATAAATCCATTATTTATTTATGTTGACTGATTAATAAATAGAGTTTTCATCGTAACGAATTAAGTAAAAAAGCCTTCATTGTAACGAATTGTTTAGAAACAAAACTTTACATTAATAGTGTTTTTTTACCTTGACACCGGAATGTGATTCAAGGCATGAGGTTTCAACTGATAGCAAAATAAATAACAGTATAGAAACTTTACATTAGACCTATTATAGTCTGTCCAAGCAAAGAAGGCCCTCTGGTAAGGAGGGGAAATGACTCCAGCTTGTCAATATTGGTTCAAAATGTAGCTCAAATTGTAGATCAGATTGTTTCCTTCAATTTGAGATCAAATTGATAATTTTTGAACCAATATTAACCGAGCTTGAGCCAATCTCCCATCTTGCCAGAGGGTCTTCTTTGCTTGAACAAACTTTACAAATTGCTTGAAAATCTTTGTTTCAAAGAACGATTTAAGGCATAGCGGATAAGGGCAATCGTTTATAGTCGACTTTCTCTAGGATCACAAGCGGTCTTAGTTGATCTGCAAACGCTCGCATGTCGTCGGCTATGGCGTCCTGACCTGAAGGCGCCAGAACGCTTAGTTCCACCAGGTATGACTGTGAAACGGGCTCCAAGCTTTCGGGAGGTTTGCCCTGCAAAAAAACACAAAAAAATAGTTATTTGTGCATCTAGGGACTAATGTTCAACTTTTCTCCCTGAAGGAAACTGTTGGTGCCCGAGGCATAGCCGAGGGCGACAATTTCCCGAGGGAGAAAACGTAATTTAGTCCCGAGATGCACACAACATTTTTTCTCTGCCTACACCAATAAATACTATAAGAATGTAATTAATAAATGTAATCTACCATAATGTCGTAGAGATGACATAACCTCACAATCGAAAGCCGCAGCTATTTCCTGTACCTAAACAGACTCCTGAAAATACAGATTAGGAAAGAAGAAGAAGAAGAAGAAGAAGAAGAAGAAGAAGAAGAAGAAGAAGAAGAAGAAGAAGAAGAAGAAGAAGAAGAAGAAAGAAGAAGAAGAAGAAGAAGAAGAAGAAGAAGAAGAAGAAGAAGAAGAAGAAGAAGAAGAAGAAGAAGAAGAAGAAGAAGAAGAAGAAGAAGAAGAAGAAGAAGAAGAAGAAGAAGAAGAAGAAGAAGAAGAAGAAGAAGAAGAAGAAGAAGAAGAAGAAGAAGAAGAAGAAGAAGAAGAAGAAGAAGAAGAAGAAGAAGAAGAAGAAGAAGAAGAAGAAGAAGAAGAAGAAGAAGAAGAAGAAGAAGAAGAAGAAGAAGAAGAAGAAGAAGAAGAAGAAGAAGAAGAAGAAGAAGAAGAAGAAGAAGAAGAAGAAGAAGAAGAAGAAGAAGAAGAAGAAGAAGAAGAAGAAGAAGAAGAAGAAGAAGAAGAAGAAGAAGAAGAAGAAGAAGAAGAAGAAGAAGAAGAAGAAGAAGAAGAAGAAGAAGAAGAAGAAGAAGAAGAAGAAGAAGAAGAAGAAGAAGAAGAAGAAGAAGAAGAAGAAGAAGAAGAAGAAGAAGAAGAAGAAGAAGAAGAAGAAGAAGAAGAAGAAGAAGAAGAAGAAGAAGAAGAAGAAGAAGAAGAAGAAGAAGAAGAAGAAGAAGAAGAAGAAGAAGAAGAAGAGAGAAGAAGAAGAAGAAGAAGAAGAAGAAGAAGAAGAAGAAGAAGAAGAGAAGAAGAAGAAGAAGATAGAAGAAGAAGAAGAAGAAGAAGAAGAAGAAGAAGAATAAGACAATAGAAGAAGAAAGAAGAAGAAGAAGAAGAAGAAGAAGAAGAAGAAGAAGAAGAAGAAGAAGAAGAAGAAGATAAGAAGAAGAAGGAGGATGAAGAGAGAAGAAGAGGAAGAAGAATAAGAAATAAAGTAGCAGAAGAAGAAGAAGAAAGGAGGGAAAGAAGAAGAAAAGAAGAAGAAGAAAATGGAAAGAAGGAGGAGGAGGAGGAGGAGGAGGAGGAGGAGGAGGAGGAGAAAGGAGGAGGAGGAGGAGGAGGAGAAGAAGAAGAAGAAGAAGAAGAAGAAGGAGAAGGAGAAGGAGGAGAAGAAAAAGAAGAAGAAGAAGGAGAAGAAGAAGAAGAAGAATAATAATAATAAGAAGAAGAAGAAGAAGAAGAGATGATCAGATGAAAATGCACATTTTCATATGCTTCATTGATGGATGACGACACCCATGTTATTCTTATAGGTTTACTTTACTCCCTAGGGGAAAATGATCAACTTTCTCTCCCTAGGGAGAAAACGTGAAGCTTTATTATTCGATTCCGGGGAGTAACATGCGACTTTGCAAAGTAGGTGGAGGAAGAAATCTTTTAAGTGTTCAGTCTGAAGATGACGACACAACAGGTCGAAACTTGATTCACTGCAATGTGAGTAAAAATAAATTTTCTTTATAAAGTGTATTTTTGTATAAAAAATCAATAAGAATTCTTGTCCAAAACGTCTTTATACCAAATTTTGATGAATATGTTCTAAACTAGGTTATAAATAGAATTCTTTCGCCAATAAAGAATTTATAGTCAAGGAGAAATACCGTATTATAAAAATTTCGAATTAAGAGCAAAATGATATTCCAAATGTATCAATTCACCAAATTTTTCACACAATTTCTTGTAAAATATCAAATGAAATTGAAAATTTTAAGCCCAATTCAAAACTAGAGTTTACTCGTTGATATAGCGATATAATTTCCGATTCACATACATGCCTCTTACGAAAGAACCCCTTCTTATTCAAGGTGGAATACAGATTATATAATAAGTTACCTGAAGCTATCCGTAAAATAGATTTATTGCCGCTGTTCAAAAAACTATCAATTCAATGTTAAATGAGAGAGTCTACTACTCAGTGGAAGTGTTTATTAATGATAGACTTTGAGGTGAATTTTGTATTTTATTATCAAGTTATGAATATTCTATAACTGACTAACTCCTCTCTACCGGCCGGTCCACCCAGAGCCCTCTGTACCCGCGTTAGCATACCAGAGCATAGCTCCAGGCAGAGCTAGCACCACAGTTACTACGGAGGCGTGCCATTGGGACTCGCCTTGATTCCCCCTAGGGACGGAGGCAGCAGAACGTAGGACCCACCTTGATCCCCTCTGAAACTTGAAGCTTTCAGTTACGGAGGCAGGCCCTGAACTCGCCTTGATTCCCAACCTAGTTACGGAGGTGACCATAGGGACATTGCCTTGATTCCCCCTGTGGTTGACCGCTGCCACCTGCCCTGGGCTGAAGGCCAACGGGAGATTGGCCTGGGGCCCGGGGTCACCCTGGCTTAGGCTAGGTTTCCAGCCCCAGTTCCGGCGGTACGTGGGCCATTCCAGAGGTGCGTGTCCGAATCATCGTCACCCCTTCGCAAGCCCGGACGTTCCCCCTCAGCTGTCAAGAGGCTTGGGAAAAAAACGGGTTTATCTCTTCTGGACCTACTCCAGCCTGAAAAGCAGGACAGTCATTCCTAGTGTTCACTCTCCCAGGAAAGAGGGCAGAAGGAACCAGAGCACGCAGCCTGAAAGAAGATGAAATCCACTTCACTAGGGTAAGAGAGGGGCTCCCGGATTTGCCCCGCGACCAGCTCCGACCTCGACGCAGGACTGACTAAAGGAGCTGCCCACCATCTCACCGGACCGAAATCACCTGCCGGAGCCAATGCAGAGGAGCACGACAAGCCGCGTCCCGCGTGGAAGCAAGCCACGCAGCCATAAGGCAACCTACTGCACCAGCAACCCCAGAGACGGAGGCGGAAGGCCTAGAGTGGTCGGATCGCCTGTGAACCCCTCTCTAGGGGGGACAATAACTGCGACTTGAATGATTTTAATTTATGATTCTATCATATGTAAGGTACAGTGGAAGAAGAGGATCAAGAGTCTCAACTCCACCCTTAATAAAGGCAATTTATCTATCTATATGTTATTATATATTATTATGTAATCTATATTTAATGTATATCTGACAATTGTCCTATCAAATGGGAATATTCCTGGACATTTATGCTATGTAATTATGAGTAATAGATAAATAAATATCTTGCTCAGTCATAATAATAATCACGCTCATCTTGGACCTCAACATAGGCTGAATTGACACAAAACATCATCATCCACACTATTAACTCGAAAATTTTATAGATGCACCTTCATGCTTTGGCTTTCCTCTTCATTTATTCTTCTGCACAGTATCTATGCACATTTTTAGTCAAACATTAATTAAAGAGAAATCCTTTTCTAGTTTGATAGATCACCCACCTGTCCCATCTTGTAAATCTTTGACACGGTAATCTTCATACGTCCTTTGCAGAACATATACCCTCGCACAATGTACTCTGGAAGTCGAGTCGGCAGCCGAGCTCAGTGAGGAAGTTATGTCAACGGTCCGAACTGGAAGTTGACGTCGATGTTGCTCCTGATGATGCGGGGCGCGACTTGGCGTCGGTGGTTCCCAACTTCCGGCTGACCGGGATGGTGCAGCCGCCAGGGTGCGTCCTAAAAGTCGAGGGCGCGGCGCACCAGCAGAAGCCAACGGTTGTGGACTGCTGCCTCCTGGTCGGGCGCAACAAATTTATTTATTTATTACAAATGTGATGGTTGCATCAATAAGAGGTTTACAGCTCTAAGCTAAAACAAACCTCATTAAAGAACAAAATGAATTACACAAAATTAAATATTAATAAACAATATAGATGAATATATGAAATTACAGTAAAAAAAAACAAGAAAAATTGATACAGCAATCGAAAAATGCCGTAGATAAACAAGACAGCAGAAATATGAGGAAAGAGGACATTAATTTATAATAGGAAAGGTGAAATAACCATCATATGAAGTAGAGAATAGGTATATTATAGATAGAACTACATTTATATAGATATTTCAGAAAGAAAAGTCAAGATAAGTTGAACCAAAAATTGGGAAATTGCTATGGTCTACAAACAGTTTGGAACATCTGTAAATTTATAGCTTCAATAACATTTTTTAATAAATTTGAGCAAATTATCTGAGAATGGATCCAGGATCGGATTGAATTTATTATAAAGTCTAATTGTTCTCTCAATGAAACAATGTTCATGATGACCGTGTTTATTCTATTTAGAGCAAAGAGCATAAGTAATCTAGGCTCGTTTAACGGAACAAAGAAATTTAGGAATTGTATTATGTTTGGGAATGTCAAATCGGATTCAAAATTTTATACAATGTGATCAGTGATATGTAATCTCTTCTATTTTTCAATGACACATTTAAATTTTTTTCTAAAATTTTCAATAGAGAAGTAAAAGGGCATGAATATCCATACTTTTTATAAAATAAGAATCTTAGGAATTTGAACAGGGTACCTTCAATACAATTGATGTATATGTCTCCGATATGGATTTATAGAATAAATTAATGATAGAAAATATTATGTAAGAGAATAAAATACTACTACATATTTACGATCACTTGAGAAAGAAATAGAATACTTTGTGTGGGAGTGTGTGTCAAGTATAACGTGGCTACTTCAGCCACGATAAACCATTACCACAAAAGATGTAGCTTAGACAAGTCATTAGCATTGGAAATGCATGTGTGTCAGCAAATTTATTTTTGTCGGTACTATGTGGTATCTTTGTCATCGCAACAGTAGCTACCCTGTATGAGTTTAATCGAATTTGAGCCTGGGGTTAATGTGGATGACATATAGAAATATAAAGTCATAAAAATAGTTATCCTCGAGGGTTGATTCCACTCGCCTGGTAGCAGGTTGTAACCACTCATCACCGTGAAGTAAAGAGCACTAGGTTTTTACTAAAAATCCAAAACACTATAGTGTAGTGTTATTGTTTGGTGATTTCGGTAAGAAAAAATCAACTCAGTTCACCATAGAAAGTGCAATAGCAGAGCTCTTTTTGAATTAAGAAATAGTCATGGGAGTTTTTTAGGAAATTATTTTTTATCTTCCATTCTACTCATTGGGAAGAGCAATTTTCAGAGGTCAGAAAAAGTTAAAATGGCTGAGCTTGGCGAAGCTCGATTTTGCCTCAATAACGTAATCCTTAAAATGGTATAGTATGATTGTAGACAGCTGACATTATTTCAAATCCATTTACTGTTCATGGCAATACCCACGCGCCAGCAGTCAAAATGAAAATAGTCCCACTCTCACCATCTGTCTCTCAGCACATCTCACCAGCGGTAGGTTGGCAGAAGTGATTTTACTCTGAAAATTTCAGATCTCGCATGCGTAGTTAGACTCTTGTTTCAAGTGGCCATTTTGAAGCACTTTAAATTACAGACGTTACTATCTCTCATCAATACTCCTCACATTATTATTTAGAGCATTACACTCAAGTAAATAGTAAAAAAAAATTTCAAACTAGGACATAATTTAAAAAAAAAATACAAATAATAAAGGCAAAATGAAAACCAGATCTATTTCTGAAAGCTTGATTACTTACTTATACTGAAACACATCTCATGATCATGAAACGTTTCCAGGCCGAGGAGTCGACATTGTCACACAGTCCCCTCAGCCGATGCAACAGTATCTCAACGGCACTATCCAGTACACTGCCTTGCAGCAGGTACTCCTGGTTGGGAACGTGTTACCTTTCAAGGCCACCGACAGGCTTGTCCATGGCGGTGGGCGTCTGCTGGGGAGGTCAGCTGGCCCCATTCCTTGTAACGTACCAAAAAAAAGATAAGGAATTATACACTGAATTACACCAGTAACAGGATACTATGAGCAATGATATAAGGATGACAGGAGCAATGATACACGAGTAACAGGAGCAATGATACACAAGTAGCAGGAGCAATGAGGCAATGATGCACAAGTAACAGGAGCAATGATACAAAAGTAACAGGAGCAATGAAAGCAAGTAACAGGAGCAATGATACAAAGTAACAGGAGCAATGAAAGCAAGTGGAGCAATGATACACAAGTATAGCAAACACTAACGAGAGTGGTGGCAATGACTGCTGTAGCCTGCATGTAAAATAGGAGGGCTAAAGTGTCGTTTACCTACCTTGCTAGTCAAAATTCTTGTTGGAATCGATTCAGTACGTTATTCTGATAACAAATTTAAAAAATTAGCCGTCGCTGAAGTAAACGACACTTACACCAATAGGAGATTAGATTACTTATTCAAATAGATAACAAATTCAAGTCAGATTGAGAAAAAAAAGAAAATTATATATTATTAAGTGAATATAACTATAATAATAAGTGAACTGAATTATTGAATGTTCTATTAATGAAAGTGGTAGACAGAAGATGCTAAAGGTAAAACAAGAAATAGAAGAAGCTAGCCTATTACTGTGGGGTAGGTACCGAGGTTTGTTGTAACCCCAAGTTCTAAAATTTTATAGTTCGAATTAAAACCTTTACGTCCATGGTAGAATTCTTAGCTCTAAAATTGCTTCGTGAAAATGAAATCGACTTAAACTACATCAATGTTTAAAAGATGTTCCGAAAGCGCAAAGAAGAAGATTGATGTTGTTTAGTTGTTTGAGCAAACATAACCTAAAATATTACAGAAACAGACGACATAACTATTGACAGCTGTGACAGGAATGATTGATTAAAAAAATTTTAAAATGATTATTTTGTCATGAATCAGAATATATAAAATATATGAAATTATATATCAAGCAAAATTTATATTTCTGTAGCTTGTTCTACTCCGCTTGGTGAAATAATTAAAAACCTGTTTTAAGTAGAAATTCCAACTACGTACTCATCTCATTTTTGGGAGGCATGTTTTGCTTGTCTTTTACATTCAGATTTCAGGTTAAAAAGTGATTCTGATGAAGACTATTTGAAGACTAATTGAAGACTATTTTCTGTGATTCCAATATAAAGTCCTTAATTCGATCATGTATTCAATCCATAAACTAATTTAGATTCTTACCATTGTTTTTTCTTACATCGTTATCAAATCTTGTTTGAAAATGAGTGATGTAGGCCATTAGTGTTTTGTAAACCAAACTGCAACATATGCTGAAGTAGATGCTAGATTTCTTTTCTTTATCAAGTTTCCAGTTTATAACATATTCTGCTGACCAAAATTTTTTTTAAATTCATTGATATCCTTCCTTATTTGATCTCAAACTGCTCACATAAATTTTTCTAACGATTATAGGTAAGTTTTTGCCATATTCAACTTTTATCCTAATTTCACTAGGCTATACTTTCATCAATATTATGATTCCATAAGAATGATGATAACCATTAATAATAGATCATAATAGTAGAATTCGATTCTAGATCATAATCTTGAAACTTATTGATACATGCCTGACTTTTCAGTAGGGCCCATCAATGTTATTGTTATATTTCATTGTTATTGCATACGGTATTTCATATGATTTTTTCGTCAATTTTTGTAAGTTATGTTCTATTTTTACAGATGTCACTGTTAACGCTAGAACAGGTTCTTTGCGATACTGAAAAACTGGCCGTCAGACTAACGAAGACGACAATACTGCCGATGACTTACTATCTCAGGCGCGTTGTGTCTACAAACAAATTGATGCCATGAAACAGGTGAGGATACAATATCCAGTTATCCACAAAAAAAAAACACTTTTCATAATTGACTGGTAATTGTTCAAAAATGTACTCTTGGCATATATGAGACGTTAAGCCGTCAAAAAATGAGTTGTTAACTCGTTATAACTACTCTTATCACCTGTACATAAGATTGAATTTTACTATAATAGAATCATCTGATATAAGAATAAGATTCAAGTTGGGAAGCGGTTTGTCTCAGTGGTAGAGAGCGTTTAATCGGTGAGATTAGATAAGCGACGTGTCTCTGCCACCACTGTTGTACTGGTGACCGGTTCCTCTGAATTCAATTTATGAGCCTCAAAAATCCCTTCCCGGTGGTTCAGAACCCCCCTAAAGCAGTAGGTCCATCCATCTCTTATCATTATCCTTTCCATTCATTACCCACGCACAGGCCCAAGAGACCATGTGGGCATCACCCCCAACAAAAAAAGTGGATTATACCGAGCAATCATTGCTAGAATATCTTCTTTGATTGGACAGACTTTACCATTTTATTTGTCCAGAGCGTTCTATTAAAGTTAAAGCTATGATACAAGCCTATCTTTAATATTGTACCATTTTTATGTAGTTGATACTTACTTGATGTCGTTTTCCTTGATTGGGGTCAAGACAGACTGTCAATTATGTTGAATTTGTTTTTATTTAGCTGTATTATATTGTATTGACTAACCTAAACGTCAAATTGTGATGTACTGTTGAGGCTTATATTAAATATATATATTCATTTGATTTTGATTTCTATTTCTATTCCTATATCTATTTCTATTATATCAACTTATATTATATTCTAAATGGTGTTTTACTTTGTTTGCCTTCAGTACTCGGAAGAAACAATGGAACTGAACGAGTTGGCCAGGCAGCACCGCACTCAGTACTAGTGGCGGGCATCCAGCAGGAGTCTCGTCGTTTGCGAGAACTGCAGCAGGAGAACCGCGAACTGCGAGCCGCCCTCGAAGACCACCAGAATGCGCTCGAGGTCATCATGTCCAAGTACCGGCAACATGTCGCATCTTGTGCAGGTGTCGCATTTAAAACCCTTGCCTCAGATGCAGCTGGACAGCGATGCCAGGTAGGTCGACATACGAATTGAATAAAAAATTGAACTATACCCACTCACGATCAATTGAAACGAAATAAACAAACTTTTGGCGGGGTGTGCGTGTAATGGTAGGTTTTTTTTATGGGAACAGCGGCCACAATCGAACAGCTGTACCAATCACAGCTTAAGCAAGACTATTAGGGAAGACAAGTCGGACTGACTTTGGGCTTGTCTTGAGACGGGTTGGCTACAGTCCGACTTGTCTTGTCTCAAGTCTCTTGGATTGAGCTGTGATTGGCTACAGCTGTTGGACTGTGGCTGACCGTCTGACTGTTTCGCATAGAAGACGTACCATTGGACGAACACACGATAAAATTTTGTTTATTTCGTCTCAAGTGATCAAGTGAATAGGGTTTAGTTTCATCGAGAGTTTGCGCTTCTTCTATAGCCTGTCCAAGCAAAGTAGATATTCTAGCAAGATGGAAAAATGACTACAGGTCGCTCAATATTGGTTCATAAATTTGGTTTCAAATTGTAGAAAACATTGTGATCTATTTGAAACCAAATTTATAAATTTTGAACCAATATTGATTGAGCTGAAGTCATTCTCCTATCCCCTATCTTGCCAGAATGTCTTCTTTGGTTGGACACACTATAGCTATGGTTCCCAAAAATCTAAATATTTTTTGATCCAAGTATCAGCATGAGGTAACAAAGCTACCTTAAAGAAAGTATGCTGGAATTTCACAGTATAATGTAAATCAGTAACAGTAGCACTAGTGAGTATTATAAAATTTAAATATTTAGGCTAATATTTCACCAGTGAAATAGTGTAATAGAGAAATGTATATTACATGAATAAAGATATTTGAATTGAATTGAAGTGCTTCAATACAACAGTTGCATCAAATATATGATTATTTGTTATTGAATCAACTTTTCTTCATTTTCTTTTTCAGTTGAAGCGGCAGTCAGATAAGATCAGTGAAATGGCGGCTGTGATGCGTATGGCGGCGCAGACTGGCGAAAAGGAAAGTCTGCAAAATATCGAGGTTATCACGAAACTGGCCACCGAAAATCAGGTAATTCACTTTATTAATTCATATAACCTCTAAGAGATGGTTGCACAAGAGTGAATTTAAATTTGTAACTCAATTGATTCAGTCCATGTAGCTCCTACCAGACGTAGAAAGTTATTACTGAGTTCGGTGATACAACGTATTGAAACCAAAAGTTCATAACCTTGTTTGTATAGTCTGTCCAAGCAAAGAAGACCCTTGGCAAGATGGGAAAATGACTCGAGATCGGTCAATTTTGGTTAAAAAATTATCAATTTGATCTGAAATTGTAGGAAACAATTTGATCTACTATTAAGACCACATTTATAATTCTTGAACAAATATTGGCCAAGCTGGAGTCATTTCCCCATCTTGCCAGAGGGTCTTCTTCGCTTGGACAGACTAGGTAAAGTACTAATTTTGTTCACGCTCGCATGTATACATGCGACATTTGTTTTTTAAAAAATAATTTAAAGGAGGTATTTACAATGGCAATTTATAAAACAACTCACTAAAACTTGATTGATTTGGACTGTTTGTGTAAATTGGTTGAGGAACAATTTTGAGCTTTATGTTTGTTGTAGCCTACTCACCTCTGCATTGGATAGTTGATTGAAAAAATAATTAAATGATTGAAATGGCCGAAAACAAACATTAAACTAATCAGATACATTATTCATAATATAACCTACATTTGGTTGATAATAATCTTCAATTATTTAATTAATCAATGAAAAACATGATAATCAACTGTTTGTGTTTTTATTCCAGGGTTTGAGAGACCTACTGAACATTTCAGCCAAGTACGGTTCACATAAACCGGCGGACGCACCCGAAAAGACAGTTGCAACTGACGAAGCAGCCTTAAAGCAGCTAGACAATGAAGCCAACGAAACCCAAGTCAAAGTAGAAGCGAACACGAGTAGCGAGTCGACAGAAAGCAGTCAGGAAAGCGTCAAGGAAGTCGAATTGAGTCCGAAAAAGCCTACTGAAACTACGAAACAGACATCACAATCAGCTAAGGAAGACAGCTTTTGGTCCTAGGATGGGTTCGTCTCGAGTTTGTGGTATTCTTTAATAGTTTTAAACCTTAACGTGCAGCATACAGTTTTATGGAAATGTATTTTCTTATGTGAAAAGGAGTGCACTGTTGTAATTTAATAATTGTTCAGTAATTATATCAAACTGACCTCCGCTCTATGTCACACACTCGCATCTGGCAGCATTGTACAGTATATTGGACTATAGTTTGAATTATAGTCTGTCCAAGCAATGAAGACGTTCTGGCAAGATGGGAAAATGACTCCTGCTCGGACAATATTGGTTCAAAAATTATAAATTCCGTCTCAAAATGTAGATAAGAACGTTTCCTTCAATTTTGAGACCAAATTTATAATTTTCGAACCAATATTGACCTAGCTGAAGTCATTTTCGAATTTTGCCAGAATGTTTTCTTTGCTTGTACAAACAATACGCCATAAGCGCAATGCTGTAATTTGAGGTTTGAGACTAGTATAGGAGCGTATAACAGGGCTTGATGTTGTCAATGCAATGTAATGCGCTTATAGAATACCACATTATCTTTGTTTTAAACGTCAATTTTATTACCCTGAAACCGTTTCTGAATGTTAGCACTGTTTGGGTCTCTTTTGAATGCCAATTCTCTTGGCCTGACCTCATTTTCTACTTTCCAGCACATTAAGGCTCTATTATCCTGAAATTTTTCTCAAAAAAATATTTTTCCGTTCCTGAATTGTTTCCAAATACATGATGGTGTCTAAATGGTCAATATTCTAAAGCGTTTTTCTATAATGTTGGCTCTACAGAAGGACAGATTAACAATAAAGTTTTCTAGTCCTAAATTGTTTATTCTAGTTGTTTCACTTTGATGTTTAAATGTTCAATATTCGCATCCTTAAAAACGGGTTTATTTAAACTTGACTCAACAAACAGGACAGCCAAACACCCTGAAACGTTTGTTCTAGTATACGTTGGAATATTAATATTATCATATTCTGTATGTTAGCACATTAAATCCCTCCAAAAAGACAGTTCAACATGTTAAACTATTGATAATTTTCTGATTCTAAACAGTTTATTCTAGTTGTTTCCTAGTCCACATTGGTGTTTAGAAGGTCTAATTCTAATTTTCTGAAAGATTTTCTCTTCATGTTGTTACATAAGGCCCTACAGAAGGGAAGTTCCACGGGTTAATTTCTGGTCCTTCAATAATGTTTCTTCTAGTTGTTGTATAGAGTACATTGGTGTTTAAAAGGTCAATATTTTCATATTCTAAAACGTTCTCTCAATCTTTTCCATAGGACATAAATATAGTTTCTTCTATAGTTAAGGACTTCTATAGTTTTCTGTATTTTCTCTATAGAAGGACATCTAAACAAGCAAATAATCTGGTCCAAAATAGTTTCTTCTAGTTGTTTCAGAGTAAACATTGGCGTTTGAAATGTTAAATCTCATAAATTTGATCTTCTTTTCCAATTGTTACATCTGAGAAGTTCGAATGTAGGGACGTTTAGAACGTCCATTATTTGTGCCATTATTTGAAAGAAATCCATCACTTTTAATTATTTTCATAGATTAATTAATTGCACTTGACGTCTTCTATACTCTATTCACGATCACTTGAGACGGAATAAACAAACTTTTGAGTGTGTATGTGTGTAATGGAAGGTCTTCTTCTATGCGAAACTTTTAGCCACAGACCATCAGCTGTAGCCAACCAAAGCTCAAGACAACAGTCTTGAGACAATACAAGTCGGACTGTAGCCAATCACAGCTCTAGAAAAGAGTCAGCTGTTCGACTGCAGCCAATTTTTTTGCATAGAAGAAGACCTTCCAATACACGCACACACACGCAAAAGGTTTGTTTATTTCGTCTCAAGTGACCGTGAATGGACTATAGTGTATATTGAGCATATTTTTTTAAAATTTATGACGGCTCTAATGTAGTGTTTAGTTATTTCTGGAACGTTATAAACGACCATCTGATCAGAACCTAAATTAGACCAACTTGTCAACTAATCAAATCTTTGTCTCATGACTAAACTTACTAAATTATTGTTTAAAATTATTCATTTAATTAAAATTAAATATTTCAAACATTTTGACTCAACTTGAAAGTGTCTTTCCGATTGGATTCTCTAATCGATATTCTAAGTCCAATTAATTACTATTCTTATTATCGATCGAATTTTTCAGCCTAATGTTTAACGTCGGTTAAGATTGTATCAATTACTGATAATTTTTCATAGATGGTGTATCACTTTTATCGGTGTGTGCATGTCAATCAATAATAAATGTTGTTAATATTGAATAAAATGTTTTTATAAATAACTAAAATTATTTTGTTGATTCATTCCATCATCCTAGCTGTTTTATGTAATTGAAATTCAGTTACCCACTATAGTCTGTCCAAGCAGAGAAGACATTCTAACAAGATGGGAAAATTACTCCAGCTCGGTCAATATTGTAGATAGATTCAAATTGTAGATTAGAATGTTTCCTACAATTTGGGAACAAATTTATAGTTTTGAACCAATATTGACCGAGCTGGAGTCTGTCCCATCCTACCTGAATGTCTTCTTTACTTGGACAAGCTATTGATATAATTTTGATGATGGAGAGGGTTTTTTGGAAGTCTAGTGTCAATTTGGTAATGTAACGTTTCAATATCTTTGAGACTGGGTACACACGAACGGTGAGACCGCATCGAGGCGCAGCAGTGAGTGAGGGAGTGAGACAAAATTATTTCAGCTGTTTCTGAGCATCCTGATTCTGCTCGTGTGTACACACAGTGATTAAATCTATTTAAAAGTTGATATTGAAAAAATACAAAGACCTTAGTTATTCACTTATGCAAGTTTATCTAATTCTATATAGATTTTTAAATTTATTTGACTTATATTAAAATTTCACCAAGAGTTGGATCAATCTAAAATTTTCATAAAATTAGCTGAATTATCTATCTATACCTATTTATTACAATAAAAATCTAATATATTTAACTTAATGCTCTTTTTGAACTCGAACCCTTGCATTGAAATGTAATATAAGATGATATTGATTGTAAATTATTTATTTATTCATTCAATAATAATTATACATATAGGTGAGTGCAACAGTCATATGCCCAAAACTGCTCCTCTACCAATTTTTACAACAGTCCAAAACAAGGTTATGATAAATCATCAAACTTAATATTAACAATTTCTAAGATTTATAATATTAAATTAGTAAGATTTAGAAGGCTTAATCAAAGCTTTATTCCTCAAATACCTCAAGTTGTAGCTACAGGTATAACTCACCAATATTGTATTATGAGAATGAAATAGAATAGAATTATGTATTGAATTTTATATTTATAAATTATTATTGAGGTTGACAAATCAATTCTGAGTTTTTTCAATTAAGTTCTCCGGAAATTCCTCATGAGTTGATAGAGACTGTACTGATTAGAAAAAGCTGTACAGTATTTGCAAGAGGATAGTTGTACAGATGCTTGATGCTGTAGGCTACTGATAAGAAAAAGCTGTACCGGTACATATTTGCCAAGATACAATAATCACTGTGAAACTTAGATCGAAATCAAAAGTGTTGGATAAGAAGACTTGAAGTTGTCTCAATTACCACATATTTCATCAAAGCAATGAGGAACTGGTTTCAAGCTCGTTCAAAAATTACTGTGTAAAACCAAACCAAAACAATATTAAACGAACTCTTTTTATTGCTAAGTAGTTGAACTCCTTTCTAATCTAAACGAAATCAAGTCAAGCATTTCATGAGTTGAGCTCATTGCAGACTCAGCCTAGTTTTTCTCTCCCAGATCAAAATATTATGGTTTTTGTGAATAAATGTCCAACCAAGGTAGACAAACATTCTGAAATTCTAGTTTCCTGATTATCTTGCTTCAAAAGAACGTAATAAGTTCATTAAAAATAAAAGAGTCATGAATTGGTACGTCGATGAAAATTGTGAGACCTCATCCATTTTATCGAACACTTACCTACCTATTCCCAGCACTCTTAGGAAATTAATTCTAGATTAGAGTTGGTGGAGTTAAAGCTTACAATTGCTCAACGGTTAGTCGATACCTATATAAGTTGCAATAACCTGTTTTAAAGAGTCTAGTTACACGTAATTCAACTTGAATGGCTTACTTTATAATATCATGTACTGGTATATTATGAAACTTTCATAGTTGGGTAATTATTGAATAGAAGTGAATGAAACAGGATGATTTTTTTGTTCTAGTATAGTCTGTCCAAGTAAAGAAGACCCTCTGGCAAGATGGGAAAATGACTCAAGCTCGATCAATATTGGTTCAAAAATTATCGATTTGATATCAAATTGTTTCCTACAATTTGATCTACTATTAAGATCACATTTATAATTTTCAAACAATTATTGACCAAGCTGGAGTTAATTTCCTATTTTGCCAGAGTGTCTTCTTTGTTTGGACAGACTATAACTTATCTATCTACAAAAAAATCCTGTAAACATCTGCCACATGTCATTCAGTTATAAAATATTGCATAAATGAACTGTACTGAAGAGTGGAAGAAAAAGGAGTTTACGTGGACAATATATGGGAACTTACTGTCAGTACTTCATACAATGTCATTGATTGTAGCATCTATTGTTATCTGATTAGTTGTTTTTTGTCCTGAAAAAGTAGGCTAAACTAGTGTTGGAATATTTATAAGTCTTTTTTAGAAAGTTCCAGCTGTAGTCATGGTACTTGAAATAGTAATGAAGACACTTGAGAACAATTTTGATGCCAGCAAGAGTGTTCACCTTGTGAACAAAACACTGAACAAATTTTCTCTCAGATACCAAATTATATAACATTTTTCTGAATAATTATTAAATTTCCAATTTAATTTCAATCCCTAGTTGACTGAAATTTCACACTAAATGAAAAGACAAGACGTTATGACAAACCACTGATTCATTAAAAAAATCGAGATATCGG